>JADMLD010001160.1:600000-927368 GCA_017589585.1 Phylloscopus whistleri | reverse complement strand
TTTCCAGCCCCAAGGCTGGGATCTGGATGGCAGCTTTGGGGGAGAAGCTGAGGGCAGGGAGCCAAAGCTCATGGCTCCATTTCCTGGGGCAGGCATCACTCTGCCCATTCAAATCATTTCACAGTTCAAAGGGATATTGGATCAGTCTCCCAGAGCATGTGGGAATCATAGTGATGTGAAGAGTTGGGAAAATCCATGAGCTTCAGGCAAACCTGAATCATCCTGATGTGGAAATGAGTGCACATGGTGCCCTGGACTCAGGCATTCCAGGGATACCTGAGCACATAGCCTCTTGCCTCCCAAATTTCTGTCTTTGTCTGGGGCCATTTCCAGACCTTTTAGGACCACTCCCAAACCACCTTGCACGTCCATCCAATCCTGTGCTGCTGCTGCAGCTTTCCAGAAGGCATTGCCTTTTGGTGGCTGCTCAGGAGCCCATGGGACAGAGGGCAATGCAGGATAATGGAGGTTGGGAGAGACCACTGGAAGTCTTCTGCTCCTGCTCTGAGAAGGACAAACTTCCCAGTTGCCTCCAGAAGCTGTGGGCCTTTCCCATTGTCCTCTGAATACAGCCACTGTCAGACAGCTCCCTCTCTCCTGGGCAGAATTTCCAGAGGATGCCCTGCACCCCTGCGAGGCTACCAGGAGATGGAAAGGGCTCCTACAGCTGAGCCTGCCAGGTCCTCAAGGGAGAGGACCAACAGGAGATGATACTGAGGCTGCCTGCACTTGTGCAACCTGGTGGAGATGAGCAAGGTGTGGAGGGGGGCCTGCAGCTGCTGTCTCCACCACCTCCTGGTGGCTCTGGAGAGAATGAAGCCTGACTCTCCTGTGGAGTGCACTGTCAAAGGGCAAGAGGCAGCAATCACAGGTTGCAAGAAAGGAAATCCCTGGGCTCCCTGGGGGAAGACAAGGGACAGGCCTGGGAGAGGTGCACAAGAGAGAGTGACCTTGTTCTTCAGCTGTGTCCATGCTTAGAAGTCAGCAGGACAAGGCCCAGAGCCTGCTGAGGAACCAGGGCTGTGTGATCTGCCCAGAGCAGTTGATAGGAGCACAAGGCCTGCAGAGCTCCATGCAGACCTTGTGGAAGCACCAGGTGATCCATGAATGGGGAGAGAGGGTGGGGAAAATACCCTTGATGGCAGCAGAACACTGAGGATATGACCTCTGTTATCCCTTAGGCACCTGAGTCTTCAGCACCTAGTCCAGTGTAGTCCATACTGGGTGACTCAGGTTTGCCTGGAGCTCAGGGATTTTCCCAGCTCTTCCACATCACGATGACACCCACGTGCCCTGGGAGAGCACTGATCCAGTGTCCCTTTGAAATGTAAAGTGCACGAATGGGAAACCCCATCCCTGACCCAGAAAAAAAGAGCCGTGGCCTGTGGGCGCCCTGCCCTCAGTCTCTTCCCCAAAGCCACCATCCAGGTCTCTGGCCTCTGGGATGAGCAGGCTGAGCAAAACAGGTCAGTGAGGCTGTGGGTCTCTTTCAGGCAAGGACGTGGCATCTCTTGGATCACAAAACCAGGCCGTGGTACAGCCTGTGCACTGTAAGCAAGTTCCCCATGGCTGTCACTCAGGCCTGCAGGGGACATCCTTCCAGCTGAACATGGACTTTCCTGGCCACTGAGCTTTGCCACCTCCCTGCAGAGTTGGGTCTCTTCCCCACTGTGGGGTTGTGCAGTGTTGGCTTTCTGCCTCACTGACCCACAGGCTTCTGTATGTCTGTGATGAACCAGGGAAGAAATGCTCTCAGGGTTAGCCTGAGTGCCTGCACTGAAAGCTCCTGAGAGCTTATCTGAGGTGTCCCTTCATGGCTGAATTTAACTGTAGCTGCAGCCAAATTAACCATCAAAAGGAACAAGTGACAGAAGCAATAGACACTACACAACACAAATTCCTTTCAAGTCACCTTATACACCGCCTGGGACCTCCAAGCCAAGTGGTCTTAGGAAGCTGGGACACACATGAATCATTTCCACATTGGGTGGTGTGAAACTGGTGAAAAATGCCTGAGATGAAAGAGGCAGGGACCTCCTCAGCAGCAAGGCCTCACAAGTGGCCACTCCCAGGAGTTTGGATGTTTCACAAACAAGGAATGTTTGTGGCCCCACAGGGCTCTGGGACACGGCATAAAAGGCTGCGCTGCTGCAGGCTCTGCATCCTCGTCTCTGGCCTCCCTTTCCTTGAGGAACAAGGTAAGCTCGATCCCTCCCTGTGGGCTGAACTGCTGTGGTGGAGGCTGCCCAGGCTGATCCTTGGGCTGCCTCAGCCTGGCCCTGACACAGAACTGTTGAAGGCCCTCAGCCTTTCCATGCTGGTGGCTGGGGACAGCCGGGAAGAGGGGCCTTTGTTCCAGCAGAGGGGGATCAATGGGGCTCAGCCTCAGGGGGATGTGCCCAGCAGAGTTTGCACCTGCCGTGGTGTAACAAAATGTCCCAGTGCATCCCCGGCCATCTCTAGCACAGCCGTGTCTGTTGTGGAGATGGGCTGTGAGCAGTCTTTCCACAGGGGCCTTACAGCCACTGTGCTGGGTGCTGTTGCTGAAGTGGGGAGGCCTTCCCGTGCCGTGCCACTCGGGGCACGAGGAGGGTGGTGGGAGCTGTGGGCACAGAGTGTGTTTTGAAGAGCAAATGTGTCCCTGGAGAGAGCCGAGGGACAGAGAGACAGACTGATGCTGAGGGGGCTGGTTGTGCCCCCTGCTCTGTGTTGCAGCTTTGCCTCCTGCCCCGAGAGATGTCTTGCTGCAGACCCTGTCCCCCACGGCCCTGCGGCCCCTGTGGCCCAACCCCCCTTGCCAGCAGCTGCAGTGAGCCCTGCCTCGCCCGCTGCGCCGACTCCACGGTGTACATCGAGCCTTCGCCGGTGGTGGTGACCCTGCCGGGCCCCATCCTCACCTCTTTCCCTCAGAGCACAGCCGTGGGATCCTCTCTGTCCGCTGCTGTGGGCAGCTCCCTCAGCACCTCGGGGTTCCCATCTCTTCTGGGGGCTCCCTTGGCCTGGGTGGCTCAGGCCTGTGTCTGCCTCTCTCCCGCTGCGGTCAGATCTGCTGAAGCCGCCGCATCGTCCCCTCTGTCCCTGCCTAAGGGGCCCATCTCTTTCCCTCCCTGGCCCCTGCACACCTGTTCCTTGGTCTCTGTTCTGTGCTGCTGCTTTTGCTCCTTCTCATTAAAGCCTTTGTGCAGCATTGCTGGAGAGTCCTGGTCGTTTGTTCTCCTCCACCTTCAGCTTCCACCTGCTCTGCAAGGAAGAGCCTTCCCTCTCTCATGGTAACAAATGCAACCCTAATGATGGGGAACTGCTCAAGGTTGGGAGAGCTCCTTGAACTGATTGCAGAACAATGGAAAGAAATTGGCAGGAAAAACGGGAAAAGAAGCTGCAGAGGAAAGGAGCAAGAATGAGCAGGGGACAGGGTTGGGCACACAAGTAACGCCACACAGAGTCACTGGCTGTCACTGTGGGAATGGTCTAAACTGGAAAGAGTTTCCCAGAGCGTGTTCCCAGTCTCTGTTTTTGATTCTGACTTGGGAGCCAACAGTCCCAGAGCAGCCTCCTGTGCCTGACCCATTTTGAGTGGGTGGTCTCCACCTCAGCTGCTGTGGCATTCATCAGAGAACACTCCACAAGTGAACCAGAAGCAGCAGCAGAGTAGAGCTGGGATAGTGTAAGCATGCTGGGGGAAAGCCTGAGGGAACAAAAGGGCTGAGGTCCCACTGAGATTTGAACTCAGATCACTGGATTCAGAGTCCAGAGTGCTCACCATTACACCATGGGACCTTCTGCACAGGTCACCTCTGGCCCCTGGCTCAGCCAAGCCTCGCTCAGCCTTATGCCCCCAGCTGAGGCTGGCTGTCTCTGCATCACCTTGGACATCTCTCACCAAGTGCAGCCTTCCTGCAGGGCCTCCAGGCACTCTCTAACCAAACCATCCTTCAGGGCAGCAGCACAGCTCCTTCTGCAAGCCTGGTGTGGCCTCTTGGACAAGCACCAGGCTTCAAATCTCACACAGTCTTGTCTTTTCCAAATGGGAACTAGCACTTTCTGACTGAGGGCAGGCCTTGGGAAGTGCCTTCTGGAACATTCACGTGCCCCAGCAACAGTGCTGGGGGTGCCACGAGCTTCACAGATGTTTCAGAGCTGTGGTGGCAGCAGGGAGAGGAGAGGCAGAGGGAAGAGGAGGGTTATGGCCATGGTGGCCCAAAGACCTGGAGCCAAGCAGGGTAAAAGCTGTGGGGCGAGGCAGCATCGGTGAAAATAGTGCCTTAGCAGAGGATGGTTTCGATCCATCGACCTCTGGGTTATGGGCCCAGCACGCTCCCGCTGCGCCACTCTGCTCCTCCTGGGGCCTGGCTGCCACTGCCCTCACTGCAGCCTCCTGCTGCCGGGCACTGCTGGCCCTCACTCCCTCCCTTCCTCTCTGCTCGGGCTCCCCCACCCCACAAGATGGACTCCCTGACTAATTCATCTCCCTTGGCCCTGCGCCCCACACCTCCAGGGCCTGGCCTTGCCCTTCTCCCACACCTCCCGCACATAGCCCTGCACAGACTCTTGCCCTTTGGCCACCCACGCTACCGCTGCACCTGCTCAAGGCACCCCCAGGGGCAGCCTGCAGCCTTGGGCCTTGCTACTGATGAGGGCACCTCCAATCCAGCCACCTCCTGATGCCTGCAGCCCTGCCCACAAACCCAGCTCCGCTCCCAGCACGCTGCGGGACTGCACCTGCCCGGCAGGTCAGTTCTTTGCTGGCCAAGGAGGGACACGGCTTGCCTTTGCTTGCAATTGCCAACAGAAAGGATTCTCATCCTTTAGCTGTGCAGATTCTGCTGCCTCAGCTCAATGCTGCTCACGGTTTCTCTGAAGTAAAAGCTCAGAGTTGTAAGCACTTTGTGCTGAGCAGGTGGTCAAGCTGCAGGTCCTTGCCTCTCACACCTGGGGCTAGTGCGAGGTGATGAAATGCTCAGCTCCAGGCACTGTCTGCATTTCCCCTTTCCCTCTGCATTGATGCTGACAAGGCCTCTGAGTTTCCTTTCCCTTGCAGGGCTTCCCCCACACCCAGTGGCTTGGCTGCAGGGCACAGCCCTGGCAGAAGGGGTGGCTTTTGTCCCCAGCCCTTACTTGTGCCCCCCAGGCTTCTGCTTGCCCTGGGAAAGGCCTTCAGAAGCCAGGCAGGGCTGCCAGCAGCTCCTCCCCTGCAGCCCCAGCCCAAAAGGGGCGTGTGCCCCGTAGTTGGCAGGATTCGAACCTGCGCGGGGAAACCCCAATGGATTTCTAGTCCATCGCCTTCACCACTCGGCCACAACTACCTGCTCCAGCCCTCCCTGCCCTGCTCATCACAAACCTGGGCCACCACACCCACGCCCAGGCACTCCAGGCCAAGCCTCCTCTTACAAACAACTCTTGGAGATTGCTTCAAAATGCTCCGGCAAGGGGATCAGCAAAAGCCACATTTCATAGTAAAGGAAAGCACAACAAACTTCTTTGGCGACATGCATTCTACTGCTTCCAGGACAGTTAAGGCACAACAAGGGACGAAACAAGCAACAACAAAACCAAACAAAAGCAGTCATCCCACGACAGCCTTGGAACATTCTCCCAATGAATTGCAGCCCAAGTGGATGAGCACCATTGTAGCTGCAGCTTTGGAGAAAAATTTTGGAAACGGAAGGTTCCATCTCTGATGTCTAAGGCAATTCATCTTGTGAGCCTTTAAACAGCTCTGTCCTGAGTGAGGCTCCTGGAGGCCACACCTGGATCACAGCAGGCTGTGCCAGCACCTCCCTCTGGCTGAAACTTCTCTCACAGCTTGAGAATTGTAAAGTTGGGCCACTCACTGATGATGAAGCCTGGTTTGATGCACACACACATCCCCTCACACTCCTCTAGGTAACAGCCCACGCTTGGTTGAGAAACACAAAGGGATTTGATGTGAGTGTTTCTCTGAGCCTGAGGGGCATTTTCAATAGATACATTTACACACCTAAATACAGAGTCTCTGTGTGTGTGTGTGTGTGTGTGTGTGTGTGTGTGTGTGTGTGTCAGGGGGCGGGGGGAAGAGAACTGACAGTGGTGTAAATGTTGTCCCTGTGAATTTGTAATTAAGTCTTTGGTGTGACTGTGGATCAAGTGCTGCTAAACTCTTCTGCACCCTTTTAATCTTGTATCCATATCCTTTGCCCTACACTTCTGAATGCACAGTTTCCCTATAAAACATTAAACCTTTATTTCAATTCAATATTCTATTCATGCTTCATCGGTTTAGTGATTAGCAGAGTGAACTTTGCAGTCAAACTTTGTTGAAGCCACACTGCCTCTGTCCAGCCAGGAAAAGAAGTGCTTTTCTCTTTTCCAGCCCACAATCCTGTACTCATCCCACTGACACATCCCAACATCACCAATAGAAGAGAGAAGATTGATTTTGCTATGCCTTTGTGAAGAAGCTGGACTGAAAAGTTATTCAAAATATCTGTATTACTCTCCCAAGGAACAAATTGGTACGAGGCCTTGCAGGGCTGTGATCTCCAGGTTCCAGACTCTCAGTGACTGAGGCTTTGGTGCTCTGGTGTCATTTCTGGGAGTTCTTTGTGGAGCTGCTGGTAAGCTCAGGAGTGCTCACCCAATGCTCACCCTTGCAGAGCAGGTGGAAGCTGAGGGAGGAGGAGAACAAACGACCAGGACTCTCCAGCAATGCTGCACAAAGGCTTTAATAAGAAGGAGCAAAAGCAGCAGCACAGAACAGAGACCAAGGAACAGGTGTGCAGGGCCAGGGAGGGAAAGAGATGGGCCCCTTAGGCAGGGACAGAGGGGACGATGCAGCGGCTTCAGCAGATCTGACCGCAGCGGGAGAGAGGCAGACACAGGCCTGAGCCCCCCAGGCCAAGGGAGCCCCCAGAAGAGATGGGAACCCCCGAGGTGCTGAGGGAGCTGCCCACAGCAGCGGACAGAGAGGATCCCACGGCTGTGCTCTGAGGGAAAGAGGTGAGGATGGGGCCCGGCAGGGTCACCACCACCGGCGAAGGCTCGATGTACACCGTGGAGTCGGCGCAGCGGGCGAGGCAGGGCTCACTGCAACTGCTGGCAAGGGGGGTTGGGCCACAGGGGCCGCAGGGCCGTGGGGGACAGGGTCTGCAGCAAGACATCTCTCGGGGCAGGAGGCAAAGCTGCAACACAGAGCAGGGGGCACCAACCAGCCCCCTCAGCATCAGTCTGTCTCTCTGTCCCTCAGCTCTCTCCAGGGACACATTTGCTCTTCAAAACACACTCTGTGCCCACAGCTCCCACCACCCTCCTCGTGCCCCCCGAGTGGCACGGCACGGGAAGGCCTCCCCACTTCAGCAACAGCACCCAGCACAGTGGCTGTGAGGCCCCTGTGGAAAGACTGCTCACAGCCCATCTCCACAACAGACACGGCTGTGCTAGAGATGGCCAGGGATGCACTGGGACATTTTGTTACACCGTGGCAGGTGCAAACTCTGCTGGGCACATCCCCCTGAGGCTGAGCCCCATTGATCCCCCTCTGCTGGAACAAAGGCCCCTCTTCCCGGCTGTCCCCAGCCACCAGCATGGAAAGGCTGAGGGCCCTTCAACAGTTCTGTGTCAGGGCCAGGCTGAGGCAGCCCAAGGATCAGCCTGGGCAGCCTCCACCACAGCAGTTCAGCCCACAGGGAGGGATGGAGCGCACTCAGGCTTACCTCGTTCCTCAAGGAAAGGGAGGCCAGAGACGAGGATGCAGAGCCTGCAGCAGCGCAGCCTTTTATGCCGTGTCCCACAGCCCTGTGGGGCCACAAACATTCCTTGTCTGTGAAACATCCAAACTCCTGGGAGTGGCCACTTGCGAGGCCTTGCTGCTGCTGAGGTCCCTGCCTCTTTCATCTCAAATGTTGTTCTCCCACTCCCTACAACCCAGAATCGTGCAATGATTTTAGAATCACTTGAGGATGAAAATGGACCTTAAAATCATCTAGCTTGAGCCCCCTTAAATGGCTTCCACATCTTCTCTGGACAACCAATTTCAGTGTCTCACCCCTCTCAGAGGAAAAGATTCCTTCCCAATATCTAATCTAAGTATACGTGCTTTCATTTTTGAACCAGTAGCCTTTGTCCCATCCCTACACACCCCAACCAATTATCCATCCCTTTCTTTACTGAATGTCGCCTGGTAGACTGCTCTAAGGGAATCTCCACAGCCGTGTGTCCCTTGAAAACTAAACAAGGCCCTCATGCATTTTACAACCAGAGCCCTGGCCTCAGCTTGGCAAGTTGGCATCCTCTAGAAAACAAGGAAATCAACACGTAGGAAGGTGACCAAAGGCATGCCGATGTCTCTCCCTGAAAGACAAATTGACCCATTTTCTTGCACACAAATTGACCCACTTTGCTCACTGTTTCCAGCCCCAAGGCTGGGATCTGGATGGCAGCTTTGGGGGAGAAGCTGAGGGCAGGGAGCCAAAGCTCATGGCTCCATTTCCTGGGGCAGGCATCACTCTGCCCATTCAATTCATTTCACAGTTCAAAGGGATATTGGATCAGTCTCCCAGAGCATGTGGGAATCATAGTGATGTGGAAGAGTTGGGAAAATCCATGAGCTTCAGGCAAACCTGAATCATCCTGATGTGGAAATGAGTGCACATGGTGCCCTGGACTCAGGCATTCCAGGGATACCTGAGCACATAGCCTCTTGCCTCCAAAATTTCTGTCTTTGTCTGGGGCCATTTCCAGACCTTTTAGGACCACTCCCAAACCACCTTGCACGTCCATCCAATCCTGTGCTGCTGCTGCAGCTTTCCAGAAGGCATTGCCTTTTGGTGGCTGCTCAGGAGCCCATGGGACAGAGGGCAATGCAGGATAATGGAGGTTGGGAGAGACCACTGGAAGTCTTCTGCTCCTGCTCTGAGAAGGACAAACTTCCCAGTTGCCTCCAGAAACTGTGGGCCTCTTCCCATTGTCCTCTGAATACAGCCACTGTCAGACAGCTCCCTCTCTCCTGGGCAGAATTTCCAGAGGATGCCCTGCACCCCTGCGAGGCTACCAGGAGATGGAAAGGGCTCCTACAGCTGAGCCTGCCAGGTCCTCAAGGGAGAGGACCAACAGGAGATGATACTGAGGCTGCCTGCACTTGTGCAACCTGGTGGAGATGAGCAAGGTGTGGAGGGGGGCCTGCAGCTGCTGTCTCCACCACCTCCTGGTGGCTCTGGAGAGAATGAAGCCTGACTCTCCTGTGGAGTGCACTGTCAAAGGGCAAGAGGCAGCAATCACAGGTTGCAAGAAAGGAAATCCCTGGGCTCCCTGGGGGAAGACAAGGGACAGGCCTGGGAGAGGTGCACAAGAGAGAGTGACCTTGTTCTTCAGCTGTGTCCACGCTTAGAAGTCAGCAGGACAAGGCCCAGAGCCTGCTGAGGAACCAGGGCTGTGTGATCTGCCCAGAGCAGTTGATAGGAGCACAAGGCTTGCAGAGCTCCATGCAGACCTTGTGGAAGCACCAGGTGATCCATGAATGGGGAGAGAGGGTGGGGAAATACCCTTGATGGCAGCAGAACACTGAGGATATGACCTCTGTTATCCCTTAGGCACCTGAGTCTTCAGCACCTAGTCCAGTGTAGTCCATACTGGGTGACTCAGGTTTGCCTGGAGCTCAGGGATTTTCCCAGCTCTTCCACATCACGATGACACCCACGTGCCCTGGGAGAGCACTGATCCAGTGTCCCTTTGAAATGTAAAGTGCACGGAATGGGAAACCCCATCCCTGACCCAGAAAAAAAGAGCCGTGGCCCATGGGCGCCCTGCCCTCAGTGTCTTCCCCAAAGCCACCATCCAGGTCTCTGGCCTCTGGGATGAGCAGGCTGAGCAAAACAGGTCAGTGAGGCTGTGGGTCTCTTTCAGGCAAGGACGTGGCATCTCTTGGATCACAAAACCAGGCCGTGGTACAGCCTGTGCACTGTAAGCAAGTTCCCCATGGCTGTCACTCAGGCCTGCAGGGGACATCCTTCCAGCTGAACATGGACTTTCCTGGCCACTGAGCTTTGCCACCTCCCTGCAGAGTTGGGTCTCTTCCCCACTGTGGGGTTGTGCAGTGTTGGCTTTCTGCCTCAACTGACCCACAGGCTTCTGTATGTCTGTGATGAAGCAGGGAAGAAATGCCTCTCAGGGTTAGCCTGAGTGCCTGCACTGAAAGCTCCTGAGAGCTTATCTGAGGTGACCCTTCATGGCTGAATTTAACTGTAGCTGCAGCCAAATTAACCATCAAAAGGAACAAGTGACAGAAGCAATAGACACTACACAAATTCCCTCCAAGTCACCTTATACACCGGCCTGGGACCTCCAAGCCAAGGGGTCTTAGGAAGCTGGGACACACATGAATCATTTCCACATTGGGTGGTGTGAAACTGGTGAAAAATGCCTGAGATGAAAGAGGCAGGGACCTCCTCAGCAGCAAGGCCTCACAAGTGGCCACTCCCAGGAGTTTGGATGTTTCACAAACAAGGAATGTTTGTGGCCCCACAGGGCTCTGGGACACGGCATAAAAGGCTGCGCTGCTGCAGGCTCTGCATCCTCGTCTCTGGCCTCCCTTTCCTTGAGGAACGAGGTAAGCTCCATCCCTCCCTGTGGGCTGAACTGCTGTGGTGGAGGCTGCCCAGGCTGATCCTTGGGCTGCCTCAGCCTGGCCCTGACACAGAACTGTTGAAGGGCCCTCAGCCTTTCCATGCTGGTGGCTGGGGACAGCCGGGAAGAGGGGCCTTTGTTCCAGCAGAGGGGGATCAATGGGGCTCAGCCTCAGGGGGATGTGCCCAGCAGAGTTTGCACCTGCCGTGGTGTAACAAATTGTCCCAGTGCATCCCCGGCCATCTCTAGCACAGCCGTGTCTGTTGTGGAGATGGGCTGTGAGCAGTCTTTCCACAGGGGCCTTACAGCCACTGTGCTGGGTGCTGTTGCTGAAGTGGGGAGGCCTTCCCGTGCCGTGCCACTCGGGGGGCACGAGGAGGGTGGTGGGAGCTGTGGGCACAGAGTGTGTTTTGAAGAGCAAATGTGTCCCTGGAGATAGCCGAGGGACAGAGAGACAGACTGATGCTGAGGGGGCTGGTTGGTGCCCCCTGCTCTGTGTTGCAGCTTTGCCTCCTGCCCCGAGAGATGTCTTGCTGCAGACCCTGTCCCCCACGGCCCTGCGGCCCCTGTGGCCCAACCCCCCTTGCCAGCAGCTGCAGTGAGCCCTGCCTCGCCCGCTGCGCCGACTCCACGGTGTACATCGAGCCTTCGCCGGTGGTGGTGACCCTGCCGGGCCCCATCCTCACCTCTTTCCCTCAGAGCACAGCCGTGGGATCCTCTCTGTCCGCTGCTGTGGGCAGCTCCCTCAGCACCTCGGGGGTTCCCATCTCTTCTGGGGGCTCCCTTGGCCTGGGCGGCTCAGGCCTGTGTCTGCCTCTCTCCCGCTGCGGTCAGATCTGCTGAAGCCGCCGCATCGTCCCCTCTGTCCCTGCCTAAGGGGCCCATCTCTTTCCCTCCCTGGCCCCTGCACACCTGTTCCTTGGTCTCTGTTCTGTGCTGCTGCTTTTGCTCCTTCTTATTAAAGCCTTTGTGCAGCATTGCTGGAGAGTCCTGGTCGTTTGTTCTCCTCCACCTTCAGCTTCCACCTGCTCTGCAAGGAAGAGCCTTCCCTCTCTCATGGTAACAAATGCAACCCTAATGATGGGGAACTGCTCAAGGTTGGGAGAGCTCCTTGAACTGATTGCAGAACAATGGAAAGAAATTGGCAGGAAAAACGGGAAAAGAAGTTGCAGAGGAAAGGAGCAAGAATGAGCAGGGGACAGGGTTGGGCACACAAGTAACGCCACACAGAGTCACTGGCTGTCACTGTGGGAATGGTCTAACCTGGAAAGAGTTGCCCAGAGCGTGTTCCCAGTCTCTGTTTTTGATTCTGACATGGGAGCCAACAGTCCCAGAGCAGCCTCCTGTGCCTGACCCATTTTGAGTGGGTGGTCTCCACCTCAGCTGCTGTGGCATTCATCAGAGAACACTCCACAAGTGAACCAGAAGCAGCAGCAGAGTAGAGCTGGGATAGTGTAAGCATGCTGGGGGAAAGCCTGAGGGAACAAAAGGGCTGAGGTCCCACTGAGATTTGAACTCAGATCACTGGATTCAGAGTCCAGAGTGCTCACCATTACACCATAGGACCTTTTGCACAGGTCACCTCTGGCCCCTGGCTCAGCCAAGCCTCGCTCAGCCTTATGCCCCCAGCTGAGGCTGGCTGTCTCTGCATCACCTTGGACATCTCTCACCAAGTGCAGCCTTCCTGCAGGGCCTCCAGGCACTCTCTAACCAAACCATCCTTCAGGGCAGCAGCACAGCTCCTTCTGCAAGCCTGGTGTGGCCTCTTGGACAAGCACCAGGCTCCAAATCTCACACAGTCTTGTCTTTTCCAAATGGGAACTAGCACTTTCTGACTGAGGGCAGGCCTTGGGAAGTGCCTTCTGGAACATTCACGTGCCCCAGCAACAGTGCTGGGGGTGCCACGAGCTTCACAGATGTTTCAGAGCTGTGGTGGCAGCAGGGAGAGGAGAGGCAGAGGGAAGAGGAGGGTTATGGCCATGGTGGCCCAAAGACCTGGAGCCAAGCAGGGTAAAAGCTGTGGGGCGAGGCAGCATCGGTGAAAATAGTGCCTTAGCAGAGGATGGTTTCGATCCATCGACCTCTGGGTTATGGGCCCAGCACGCTCCCGCTGCGCCACTCTGCTCCTCCTGGGGCCTGGCTGCCACTGCCCTCACTGCAGCCTCCTGCTGCCGGGCACTGCTGGCCCTCACTCCCTCCCTTCCTCTCTGCTCGGGCTCCCCCACCCCACAAGATGGACTCCCTGACTAATTCATCTCCCTTGGCCCTGCGCCCCACACCTCCAGGGCCTGGCCTTGCCCTTCTCCCACACCTCCCGCACATAGCCCTGCACAGACTCTTGCCCTTTGGCCACCCACGCTGCCGCTGCACCTGCTCAAGGCACCCCTGGGGGCAGCCCGCAGCCTTGGGCCTTGCTACTGATGAGGGCACCTCCAATCCAGCCACCTCCTGATGCCTGCAGCCCTGCCCACAAACCCAGCTCCGCTCCCAGCACGCTGCGGGACTGCACCTGCCCGGCAGGTCAGTTCTTTGCTGGCCAAGGAGGGACACGGCTTGCCTTTGCTTGCAATTGCCAACAGAAAGGATTCTCATCCTTTAGCTGTGCAGATTCTGCTGCCTCAGCTCAATGCTGCTCACGGTTTCTCTGAAGTAAAAGCTCAGAGTTGTAAGCACTTTGTGCTGAGCAGGTGGTCAAGCTGCAGGTCCTTGCCTCTCACACCTGGGGCTAGTGCGAGGTGATGAAATGCTCAGCTCCAGGCACTGTCTGCATTTCCCCTTTCCCTCTGCATTGATGCTGACAAGGCCTCTGAGTTTCCTTTCCCTTGCAGGGCTTCCCCCACACCCAGTGGCTTGGCTGCAGGGCACAGCCCTGGCAGAAGGGGTGGCTTTTGTCCCCAGCCGTTACTTGTGCCCCCCAGGCTTCTGCTTGCCCTGGGAAAGGCCTTCAGAAGCCAGGCAGGGCTGCCAGCAGCTCCTCCCCTGCAGCCCCAGCCCAAAAGGGGCGCGTGCCCCGTAGTTGGCAGGATTCGAACCTGCGCGGGGAAACCCCAATGGATTTCTAGTCCATCGCCTTCACCACTCGGCCACAACTACCTGCTCCAGCCCTCCCTGCCCTGCTCATCACAAACCTGGGCCACCACACCCACGCCCAGGCACTCCAGGCCAAGCCTCCTCTTACAAACAACTCTTGGAGATTGCTTCAAAATGCTCTGGCAAGGGGATCAGCAAAAGCCACATTTCATAGTAAAGGAAAGCACAACAAACTTCCTTGGCGACATGCACTCTACTGCTTCCAGGACAGTTAAGGCACAACAAGGGACGAAACAAGCAACAACAAAACCAAACAAAAGCAGTCATCCCACGACAGCCTTGGAACATTCTCCCAATGAATTGCAGCCCAAGTGGATGAGCACCATTGTAGCTGCAGCTTTGGAGAAAAATTTTGGAAACAGAAGGTTCAATCTCTGATGTCTAAGGCAATTCATCTTGTGAGCCTTTAAACAGCTCTGTCCTGAGTGAGGCTCCTGGAGGCCACACCTGGATCACAGCAGGCTGTGCCAGCACCTCCCTCTGGCTGAAACCTCTCTCACAGCTTGAGAATTGTAAAGTTGGGCCACTCACTGATGATGAGGCCTGGTTTGATGCACACACACATCCCCTCACACTCCTCTAGGTAACAGCCCACGCTTGGTTGAGCAACACAAAGGGATTTGATGTGTTTCTCTGAGCCTGAGGGGCATTTTCAATAGATACATTTACACACCTAAATACAGAGTCTGTGTGTGTGTGTGTGTGTGTGTGTGTGTGTGTGTGTGTGTGTGTGTCAGGGGACGGGGGGAAGAGAACTGACAGTGGTGTAAATGTTGTCCCTGTGAATTTGTAATTAAGTCTTTGGTGTGACTGTGGATCAAGTGCTGCTAAACCCTTCTGCACCCTTTTAATCTTGTATCCATATCCTTTGCACGCCCTACACTTCTGAATGCACAGTTTCCCTATAAAACATTAAACCTTTATTTCAATTCAATATTCTATTCATGCTTCATCGGTTTAGTGATTAGCAGAGTGAACTTTGCAGTCAAACTTTGTTGAAGCCACACTGCCTCTGTCCAGCCAGGAAAAGAAGTGCTTTTCTCTTTTCCAGCCCACAATCCTGTACTCATCCCACTGACACATCCCAACATCACCAATAGAAGAGAGAAGATTGATTTTGCTATGCCTTTGTGAAGAAGCTGGACTGAAAAGTTATTCAAAATATCTGTATTACTCTCCCAAGGAACAAATTGGTACGAGGCCTTGCAGGGCTGTGATCTCCAGGTTCCAGACTCTCAGTGACTGAGGCTTTGGTGCTCTGGTGTCATTTCTGGGAGTTCTTTGTGGAGCTGCTGGTAAGCTCAGGAGTGCTCACCCAATGCTCACCCTGGCAGAGCAGGTGGAAGCTGAGGGAGGAGGAGAACAAACGACCAGGACTCTCCAGCAATGCTGCACAAAGGCTTTAATGAGAAGGAGCAAAAGCAGCAGCACAGAACAGAGACCAAGGAACAGGTGTGCAGGGCCAGGGAGGGAAAGAGATGGGCCCCTTAGGCAGGGACAGAGGGGACGATGCAGCGGCTTCAGCAGATCTGACCGCAGCGGGAGAGAGGCAGACACAGGCTTGAGCCCCCCAGGCCAAGGGAGCCCCCAGAAGAGATGGGAACCCCCGAGGTGCTGAGGGAGCTGCCCACAGCAGCGGACAGAGAGGATCCCACGGCTGTGCTCTGAGGGAAAGAGGTGAGGATGGGGCCCGGCAGGGTCACCACCACCGGCGAAGGCTCGATGTACACCGTGGAGTCGGCGCAGCGGGTGAGGCAGGGCTCACTGCAGCTGCTGGCAAGGGGGGTTGGGCCACAGGGGCCGCAGGGCCGTGGGGGACAGGGTCTGCAGCAAGACATCTCTCGGGGCAGGAGGCAAAGCTGCAACACAGAGCAGGGGGCACCAACCAGCCCCCTCAGCATCAGTCTGTCTCTCTGTCCCTCGGCTATCTCCAGGGACACATTTGCTCTTCAAAACACACTCTGTGCCCACAGCTCCCACCACCCTCCTCGTGCCCCCCGAGTGGCACGGCACGGGAAGGCCTCCCCACTTCAGCAACAGCACCCAGCACAGTGGCTGTGAGGCCCCTGTGGAAAGACTGCTCACAGCCCATCTCCACAACAGACACGGCTGTGCTAGAGATGGCCGGGGATGCACTGGGACATTTTGTTACACCACGGCAGGTGCAAACTCTGCTGGGCACATCCCCCTGAGGCTGAGCCCCATTGATCCCCCTCTGCTGGAACAAAGGCCCCTCTTCCCGGCTGTCCCCAGCCACCAGCATGGAAAGGCTGAGGGCCCTTCAACAGTTCTGTGTCAGGGCCAGGCTGAGGCAGCCCAAAGATCAGCCTGGGCAGCCTCCACCACAGCAGTTCAGCCCACAGGGAGGGATGGAGCGCACTCAGGCTTACCTTGTTCCTCAAGGAAAGGGAGGCCAGAGACGAGGATGCAGAGCCTGCAGCAGCGCAGCCTTTTATGCCGTGTCCCAGAGCCCTGTGGGGCCACAAACATTCCTTGTTTGTGAAACATCCAAACTCCTGGGAGTGGCCACTTGTGAGGCCTTGCTGCTGAGGAGGTCCCTGCCTCTTTCATCTCAGGCATTTTTCACCAGTTTCACACCACCCAATGTGGAAATGATTCATGTGTGTCCCAGCTTCCTAAGACCCCTTGGCTTGGAGGTCCCAGGCTGGTGTATAAGGTGACTTGAAGGGAATTTGTGTAGTGTCTATTGCTTCTGTCACTTGTTCCTTTTGATGGTTAATTTGGCTGCAGCTACAGTTAAATTCAGCCATGAAGGGTCACCTCAGATAAGCTCTCAGGAGCTTTCAGTGCAGGCACTCAGGCTAACCCTGAGAGCCATTTCTTCCCTGATTCATCACAGACATACAGAAGCCTGTGGGTCAGTTGAGGCAGAAAGCCAACACTGCACAACCCCACAGTGGGGAAGAGACCCAACTCTGCAGGGAGGTGGCAAAGCTCAGTGGCCAGGAAAGTCCATGTTCAGCTGGAAGGATGTCCCCTGCAGGCCTGAGTGACAGCCATGGGGAACTTGCTTACAGTGCACAGGCTGTACCACGGCCTGGTTTTGTGATCCAAGAGATGCCACGTCCTTGCCTGAAAGAGACCCACAGCCTCACTGACCTGTTTTGCTCAGCCTGCTCATCCCAGAGGCCAGAGACCTGGATGGTGGCTTTGGGGAAGACACTGAGGGCAGGGCGCCCACGGGCCACGGCTCTTTTTTTCTGGGTCAGGGATGGGGTTTCCCATTCCGTGCACTTTACATTTCAAAGGGACACTGGATCAGTGCTCTCCCAGGGCACGTGGGTGTCATCGTGATGTGGAAGAGCTGGGAAAATCCCTGAGCTCCAGGCAAACCTGAGTCACCCCGGGTGGACTACACTGGACTAGGTGCTGAAGACTCAGGTGCCCAAAGGATAACAGAGGTCATATCCTCAGTGTTCTGCTGCCATCAAGGGTATTTCCCCACCCTCTCTCCCCATTCATGGATCACCTGGTGCTTCCACAAGGTCTGCATGGAGCTCTGCAGGCCTTGTGCTCCTATCAACTGCTCTGGGCAGATCACACAGCCCTGGTTCCTCAGCAGGCTCTGGGCCTTGTCCTGCTGACTTCTAAGCATGGACACAGCTGAAGAACAAGGTCACTCTCTCTTGTGCACCTCTCCCAGGCCTGTCCTTGTCTTCCCCCAGGGAGCCCGGGGATTTCCTTTCTTGCAACTTTTCATTGCTGCCTCTTGCCCTTTGACAGTGCACTCCTCAGGAGAGTCAGGCTTCATTCTCTCCAGAGCCACCGGGAGGTGGTGGAGACAGCAGCTCCAGGTCCCCCTCCACGCCTTGCCCATCTTCACCAGGTAGCACAAGTGGCCTGCCATCGGTCTCCCCCCTGTGTCAGGTGCTGCAGCCCTTTTGTTCTGTCTGGTCCTCTTCATAAGAGATCACCACCACCTCCTTTGTCCCCAGGAACACCAAATGGGGACATCAGCCCAGACGTGACCTGTGCAGTGCCAAGGAAAGGGCACCATGCATGAGGTGATCAGATCTCAGGCTTATGGGGTGAGATCTGGACATGGACAGGAAGGAGCTCTCAGGATCAGGTGTGAAAGCTCCCCAGAGGACTTCGTGTTAGAGCTCTCATGAGACAGAGTTTCTCTCTGCTTTCCTGTCCTTCTGCCCCAAAGGGGTTCCTTGTCACTTGCCTGAGAGTCCAATGCAGAACAGGTGGCATTCCCTGCACAAACCCAGCCCTGTGCTCTCCATGCTGCCATGGCATGGTCTCACCAGCCTGAGGCTGCAGGCAGCCTCAGTGTCATCTCCGGGTGGCCCTCCCTCTCAAGGACCTGGCAGGCTCAGCTGGAGGAGCCCTTTCCATCTCCTGGTAACCTTGCAGGGGTGCAGGGCATCCTCTGGAAGTTCTGCCCAGGAGAGAGGAGCTGTCTGACAGTGGCTGTGTTCAGAGGACAATGGGAAGAGGCCCACAGTTTCTGGAGGCAACTGGGAAGTTTGTTCTTCTCAGAGCAGGAGCAAAGGACTTCCAGTGGTCTCTCCCAACCTCCATTATCCTGCATTGCCCTCTGTCCCATGGGCTCCTGAGCAGCCACCAAAAGGCAGAACCTTCTGGAAAGCTGCAGCGTGTCAGGTAACTTCTTTTCACCGTTTACGTGCTGGTGCTCTGTTTGGGCACTCTGCAGAGAAACACTGGTGCTTGCTTCTGCTTCCAGCAAGCCAAGGTGCTTGTGCAGCAAGAATTCTGCTTTTTCCAGCACAGGATCATTTTGGAGCTGAGTGGGAGTTAGCCCTGCTTTTGCAGCACCAGCAGAAGCTCTGCTGGCTCTCTCTACTGCTTTTCCATAGCAGAGCTGTCAGAAGCGAGAAACTGCCTTTTGCCGAGAAAGCAGCGTCTAGCGCGAGAGAAGGCAGCGTCCTCAGGACACAGTGCTGGCTGTGCCAAGAAGCGTGAGGCAGCAGTGGAAGACTGTTGAAAGCAAGAACAGCTCGGTGGAGAGAAGGTGGTGGCGGAGAATTTCAGGCAGAAGCCGTCAGGGCTGCAGGCTGCAGGAGGAGCTTCAGGCAGACTTGTAGCACTTCCCCAGCACAGTGCACAGCTCCCGGGGCTAGATCCACGCCAAACATGCCCTGTCTGCAAGCTAGAGCTGTCCTGAGAGCAGCAAGTGTCAGGTAGCCTCTTCTCGCCGTGTACGTGCTGCTGCTCTGTTTTGGCACTCTGCAGAGAAACACTGGTGCTTGCTTCTGTTTCCAGCAAACCAAGGTGCTTGTGCAGCAAGAGTCCTGCTTTTTCCAGCACAGGATCACTTTGGAGCTGAGTGGGAGTTAGCCCTGCTTTTGCAGCCATGGAGCTCTGCAGCTCTTGTGTCCTATCAGCTGCTCTGGGCAGATCACACAGCCCTGGTTCCTCAGCAGGCTCTGGGCCTTGTCCTGCTGACTTCTAAGCATGGACACATCTGAAGAACAAGTTCACTTTCCCTTGTGCACCTCTCCCAGTCCTGTCCCTTTTCTTCCCCCAGGGAGCCCAGGGATTTCCTTTCTTGCAACTTGTTCATTGCTGCCTCTTGCCCTTTGACAGTGCACTCCTCAGGAGAGTCAGGCTTCATTCTCTCCAGAGCCACCAGGAGGTGGTTGAGACAGCAGCTCCAGGCCCCTCTCCATGCCTTGCCCATCTCCACCAGGTTGCACCAGGGCAGTGTCCTCGGTCTCCCCCCTGTCTCAGGTGCTGCAGCCCTTTTGTTCTGCCTGCTCCTCTGGCAGTGCCTCTCTCCATAAGAGATCACCACCACCTCCTTTGTCCCCAGGGAACCGAAATGGGGACATCAGCCCAAACCTGGCCTCTGCAGTGCCAAGGAAAAGGCACCATGCATGAGGTGATCAGATCTCAGGCTTATGGGGTGAGATCTGGACATGGACAGGAAGGAGCTCTCAGGATCAGGTGTGAAAGCTCCCCAGAGTACTTAGAGGGAGAGCTCTCATGGGACAGAGTTTCTCTCTGCTTTCCTGCACTTCTGCCCCAAAGGGGTTCCTTGTCACTGGCCTGAGAGTGCAATGCAGAGCAGGTGGCATTCCTTGCACACACCCAGCCCTGTGCTCTCCATGCTGCCATGGCATGGTCTCACCAGCCTGAGGCTGCAGGCAGCCTCAGGTGTCATCTCCGGGTGGCCCTCCCCCTCAAGGACCTGGGAGGCTCAGCTGTAGGAGCCCTTTCCATCTCCTGGTAGCCTCGCAGGGGTGCAGGGTATCCCTGGAAGTTCTGCCCAGGAGAGAGGGAGCTGTCTGACAGTGGCTGTGTTCAGAGGACAATGGGACAAGGCCCACAGCTTCTGGAGGCAACTGGGAAGTTTGTTCTTCTCAGAGCAGAAGCAGAGGCCTTCAGTGGTCTCTCCCAGCCTCCATTATCCTGCATTGCCCTGTGTCCATTGGGCCCCTGAGCAGCCACCAAAAGGCAATGCCTTCTGGAAAGCTGCAGCAGCAGCACAGGATTGCATGGACGTGCAAGGTGGTTTGGGAGTGGTCCTAAAAGGTCTGGAAATGCCCCAGACAAAGGCAGAAATTTTGGAGGCAAGAGGCTATGTGCTCAGGTATGCCTGGAATGCCTGAGTCCAGGGCACCATGTGCACTCATTTCCACATCAGGATGATTCAGGTTTGCCTGAAGCTCATGGATTTTCCCAACTCTTCCACATCACTATGATTCCCACGTACTCTGGGAGACTGATCCAATACCCCTTTGAACTGTGAAATGAATTGAATGGGCAGAGTGATGCCTGCCCCAGGAAATGGAGCCATGAGCTTTGGCTCCCTGCCCTCAGCTTCTCCCCCAAAGCTGCCATCCAGATCCCAGCCTTGGGGCTGGAAACAGTGAGCAAAGTGGGTCAATTTGTGTGCAAGAAAATGGGTCAATTTGTCTTTCAGGGAGAGACATCGGCATGCCTTTGGTCACCTTCCTACGTGTTGATTTCCTTGTTTTCTAGAGGATGCCAACTTGCCAAGCTGAGGCCAGAGCTCTGGTTGTAAAATTCTTTACCTGTTTTCCCAGGTGTCACATTGCTTCTCCTTCTACAACTCCCTTTGCCTTGCCTACCTCTCACTTGCCTTGCTTTGCAAAGACAGCACTTGACTTACCTTACCCTTGAACCCCTCCCTTGCCTTGCATTATCTTGCTCAGTCCTCCCTCACCTTGAATTCAATACCCCCTTTTTTCCTGGTATTTCCTGGCCTTTTCTTGCCCTGCCTGCTCCTCCTAGTACTCTGAACACCTTCACATAGCCCCAGTGTTTCAGAAGCACATGAGGGGCAGCCCAGTCTGTTCTGGCAGCTTGGATTGCTCTGGAAATGTAGCTGGAAATGTGTGTTAGGAGAAATGACCTGTGGATAAACTGCTGTTCTGTTGTACATCTGCAGCAGTGCTGAGTTTTGAAAAGTGGTTTAAGGGTTTGTGAGAGCAGAACAGGGAACAGACAAATCATGTCCAATAGATGGAGGACTGTCTCCTTATATTTACAGAAGACTTAACCACCACTGAACCCAAAGCTTGTGGCAATAAAACTTGTGGGTTATGGCACTTTTTATCTCTCAAGGTCACTGGCAAGCGTGGGACAAGAGGTGACCCAGAATTTCTTGTGCCCCTGGCAGAAAGAGAAGCAGCAAATAGTGTTGGGAGAGTTTCTGTGAGTCCCTGTTTGTGAGTCTTGTTTGGTGTTGTCCCATGTCTTTGGGGCCACTTGTGAGTCTCTCCACGTTGTCATGTTTATTGGTGCCATATATGAGCCTCTTCAGGTTGTCTTGCATATTGGAGGCCATGAGTGTGCCTCTCATGGTTGGCTTGTGTATTTGGTGCCATATGTGAGCCTCTTCAGGTTGTCCCACTTACTGGAGTCCAGATGCACACCTCTCTGTGTTGTCCCATGTATTGGAAGCCACACGCCTGGCTCTCTGTGTTGTCCCTCATATTGGAGGCTGCAACCTGCCTTGCCACATTCTCCAGCTTACTGGATGCTGCATGTGCCTCTCCACATTGTCCTGTGAATTGGATGCTGTGTGCATGCCTCTCAGGGCTGTCCCATGTATGCATTTGTTTCCACACATTTGATCCTCTTTGGGTTGTCCTGCATCTTCTCTTCCATGTGCAATCCTCTCCACACTGTCCCATGCACTGAATTTCCTATGCAATCCTCTCCCTTTTCTGGCATATTGGAGGCTCTGTGCACACTCCTCCATGTTCTCTGGCATATGGGATGCCACACACTATCCTCTCTGCCTTCTCCCACATATTGGAGGCTCTGCACAACCATCTCTGGGTTGTCTCATGTATGGGAGGCTGCTCATGATCCTCTCCACATTGTCCTGTGCATTGAATTCCATGTACGATCCTCCCTGCATTGTCCCATGCATTGAATTTTGCAAGCGATGCTCTCCGCCTTCTCCCGCATGTTGGATTCCATGTGAGAGCCTCCCATTGTCCCACACACTGAATTCCACAGGCGAGCCTCACTCCATTGTCCCATCATTGGATTCCGTGTGTGATCCTCCCCCTGTTGTCCTGCATATTGGAGGCCACGTGCGATTCTCTCCAGGTTTTCCCTTGTGTTGGACTATGCCCCTGTTCTTGCCTGGGTTTCCATGGCCTGCTCCCTGTGCTGGACTCTGCACACAATCCTGCTTGGGTTTCCCTCCATTCTGCATTCTGTCTTTGATCCCATCCTGGTTTTCCTCTGTGCTGGATTCTGTGCATGGTCCTGCCTGGGTTTACGCCCTGTCCTGGGCTATGAGCACTATTCCTCTGGGTGGTTCCCCCTGTTCCAGGCTCCATATGTGATTATGCCTGGATTTTCCCCTCTGTGTTGGGCTCTGCACACAATCCTGCCTGGGTGTTCCCCTCTCTGTGCCAGGCTCTGTGCGCTGTCCTGCTTGGGTTCTCCCCCATTCTGCACTCTGGCCTTACTCCCTCCTGGATTTCCTCCCAGTGCCAGATCCCACTTGTGTTCCCATCCAGGTTCTTCCTCTTGCTGGACTCCAGGTATGATCCCAACTGCTTTTTTCTGTCCTACCTAGGTGGGTAGGCTCTTTGGTCCCACCTGGGTTTACTCCTATTTTGCATTCCAGCCTTGATCCAGCACAGATTTTTTTCTCTTTGGTGGACTGCATGAACAATCCTGCATGGGTTTTCTCTCTGTGCCAGACTTTTGGCATGATCCTGCCCAAGTTTTCCTCCCCATGCTGGACTCCCTGTGCTATCCCACCTGGGTTTTTCCTCATTCTATATTCCAGCCTTGATCCAGAATGGGTTTTGTCGTGCCTCATGCTGGACTCTGTGCAATTCCACCCAAGTTTCCCCCCTGCCCCATTCCAGACTCCAGGATGCAGTTCTGTCTGTGTTTCCCCTCATTCTGCATTCTGGCCTTGATCTGGGCTGGGTTTTTCTCTGTGCCAGACCCCAGGTGCAATCCTGCCTGTATTTTCCCCCAGTACACATTCTGGCCTCAGTTCAGGCTGAGTTTTTTCTCATGATGGACTCCATGCACGATCCTGCCTGAGTTTCCCTGTACTGGACTTCAGGTGCAGTCCTGATTGGGTTTTACCCCATTCTATATTCTGGCTTTGATTCGGGCCAGATTTTCCTCCCTCCTGGCTTCTGGACACATTGTACAGCCAGAGTCTGGCATCTCTCCCCAAAAACCGTCTGCTGGTTTGTTTGACCAGGCATAGGAATAATTGTTTAATCCCTAGGCCTGTACTTATGGAGAAAAGGTTTATTTGTCTCCCATGGATTTGTTCAACATATTTTCAAAGTGATGGAAACTGTTTTTATTGAAATGCCAGAGGTACCAAATGCTTTCCCCAGCCAGAGCTCAGAAGTGGTTAATGCCCATTTTCCCAGTCTCTCCAGGCAGCAGCACTGGAGCTCTTGCACCCAAGCATGCCTGAGGTGCTGAGTGCTGGCAGGAGGCAAATGAAGGGATTGGGCAGTAGGAGTTTGCAGTGCTCCTGTAATCCCAGACCTGGAGCTGTGCTTTATAAATCTCAGGAGATGCTGCCTCACTCAAACCCTGTTTGAAGCTAAGCAACCCTCCTGCTCCCTCTGAAGTATTATTGCTCCTTTTGTTGCTCTTTTCTAATAATGTTGTTGTTGTCTTGTTATTCTTGTAATTTCCCATGCCATTTCTTCCATAACCCTTTTGCTTCCCAGAGTTGGTGCTTAAGTAAAGACCCTCTGTCTTGGGGAAGGTGCTTAAGCCTCCTGCCTCATTCCCAGTCCCCAGAAGGATGTGTGTTGCCTCCAGCAGGGAAGGCAGAGGTGTCTTCACTTCCTTATCTGCTGCAGCTTGGCTTTTCAAGGGGTGTCTGGGGGTCTGAGGGAGAAGTTCTTTGGCACTCCAGGGCAGAATTAGCTCTGGTTCCACTAAAAGCAAGAGGAATAATTTTATCATTATTTTCTCTCCTTTGCTGACACCGTGTGGTGAAGCAGCAGTTCCCAACCTTTTCAGTGCTGGTCCTTGAACTCCAACTCAGCTGAGGCTGAGGACTGATTTGGGAAAATACTAAGGAATCTTTACATTGTACTTTTAATCATTCTTTACTTAATTGTATTTTTATATTGTATATTTAAATATTCTTATGATGCATTAGAAAAAGTTGTACAGAATAAAAAACGAGAGTCCATCTTAAAATGGCTGTTGGAACAGGACGATGCTTAGGGATGATGCCTTCCAACCCAAATGATTCTATGATTCAGATTTCTAATGAATTGGCTTTTAAAATGGAGCATTATCCTCATGATCCCCACCATTTCTGGCTGTTGATCTGTGCTGCAGGAACCCCAACTCAAGCACTCTGCTCACTGACCTTTAACATCTGGGACCCACCTGTGTCGGCAAAGGAAAATAAAATGTGATGAAAATCTGTTATTTTCATAATCTGATGGCAATCCCTGTGCTCCCAACTCACTGCTGCTGCAGGCGAGACACAACGGGCTCTGCTCTCACTCCTCCCAGCAGTCAAGAGCCAGGCTACAGGACACTGAATCCTGCCTGGGAAAGGGCAGGAGGCCAGATCCCCATCCTGCATCACCCTGAGCATGCAGCTGCCAGCACAGTGTCAAGGGCAACACCAAAACTCTGCACATGGATGGGCCCCTGCACGATGCCGTGGTGCTCCTGGGGGTTGATGGGCTGAGCCCTGGGAACACAGGGCTGTCTTGGAATGAGCCCTAAGGTTCATTTAGTCCCAGAGCCACATGTTGATGTGTGTACTTTGCAGAGGAATCAGTAACAGCTCTGGGTTTATGTTTGCTTATTCACAGATCATTCCCTCGGAGAAGGAAACACAACACGCATGAGAATTTGGTGTCAACCATCCCCAGCAAGAATGTGCTGTGGGAGGACATGGACACCTTTAAATGGGCCTTGAAGAAGGCCACCTAGAAGACCAGATGGGGGGGAGCAATGAGATCTTGGGATCCTCATATGGGTGATACGCTTCCACCTAACCCCTGTCACTCCCTCCCTGTCCCCCTACCCCCCATGCACACTTCCTTCCTTCCTTCCTTCCTTCCTTCCTTCCTTCCTTCCTTCCTTCCTTCCTTCCTTCCTTCCTTCCTTCCTTCCTTTTTTTCTTTCTCTTTGCCTCTTTTACTATTAAATAAAATGCACCAAATTTTTGGCACCAACATCTAACCTTATTTGGTTTTACTCTCATTTTTGGGTATATTGGGTATATTTGGGTATATTTTGAACCTTCTAAGTTCTTTCTGGTTCAGAGACTTGGCTTTCTTTGCTTTTCTGGGTTTAAACTGGATCACAACAGGAGGGACCTTAAAGCTCATCTCATTCCCAACCCCTGCCACTAGGCCAGGCTGCTCCAAGCACTGTCCAACCTGGCCTTGAACACTTTGAGGCATGAGGCAGCCACAGCTAGATAACAGGCTGGAGTTCATGGGGTCTGACTCCATTTCCCATCCTAGCTGGGCAGCAGATGAATGGCAACACTGCAGGAAAACCTGTGGGAATTCTATTACCTGTGCACAGAGTGCTGTACCCAGCCCCATCCCAACGGCACCAACAGCTCTGTCCATGCCAACTTCTGGAGCAGGGTGAGAGCCAACAGTCCCACAACTGGGTGCCATGGAAAGTCGGATCACAGTCCCAGGTGAGCACCAACCTATCCTGAAAGCCAGCCTGGGACACGGGATCTGTGCCCAGTGTTGTGACATGGCTGTTCTGAGCTGTCCTGTGTATCTGGCAGTGCTTGGTGACCTGCAGGGAGAGGACTAAGAGCCCCCAGATCTGTGCCATGTTGGGTCAGGTGCGATAGGGAATGGCCAGAATCTGTGAGGGTTTGTAAACTTGCTCCCTGTGATGGTACCAGAACAGCTGGAATGGCGGCAGTGTGGGGAAGAATTCCTGCCTGGAGAGCACAGGGGCAGAGTTGGGACACAGTTGGCACAGAGTACAGTTGACAGAGGGGAAACACACAGAATCCAGCTTTTCTCCTGTGGTCAGCTCAGCACATTCTGGCTGGCACAGCTCTGGGCAGTCAGTGCTTCCCCACACCAGGGTCTCTCCCATAAATGTGCACAAACACTGTTTAACCACATTGGTCCATGTTTGCACAAATTGGAGCAAGAGGTGAAGGTCAATCCAAAGACAACCCTGCCTGACCTCTAACTCCCAGCATAAGCTGTACAAAGTGCTAATCTGAGGGACAAAACCACATAAAGATGGAACCAAAAACATTAATGAGTTTCCTGGGAATCCGATTACATTGTTGTCATTGAATTTTTAACAGATTTTTAAGCTTTTTATGACAACAATGCATTTCTTTCTTTGGATTATTCACTCTGTGGGTTTTGGGGTTTATGTGGATTTTAACTCCCTCGTGGTGGCCCTGACACTGCTCAGAAGCTGGTAGGAAAAGCAGTCAGAGCTTCTGGCAGGTGCAGGGTGTTTTGCCCCAGAGTGGATCCAGATGATGCTCACCAGCCTGGCCAGGAGTGATCTGCTTTAACTCCTGTCTTCTGCCAAGGAAAGAATATTTTCAATTGATTTAAATCAGATTCCAGTAGCCTCATCTCCCAGTCACTCCCTGGGAAACCGATCTACTCTCTCACCTCTCCTGCTCTCAGTGCCCACCCAGCCAGCGCCAGCCGTGCGAAGGAGGGGGCTGGGTCCGTGGTGGAAGGAGGAAGGGGGTCACCGCGAAGGGAAGAGGGGCAAAGGGTGAGGAAGGAGGGTGGTACAGGCGGGAGGAAGGCAGGGCAAACTGCGTCCCGCTCGGGGAGCGCGGCCAGTGTGCTCTGAGAGAGCAAATTGCAGCCAGGGCGCTTTCCGCGGTTTAAATCGCCCCTGAGCCAGCCCAGCCCCGCCCGCCTCTGGCGCCGAAGCTGAGCCCGCCCTGCCCTGTGGGGGAACGCTTGTCCCAAGGCTGCGGTGGGATGTTGCTTGGGCTGGCCCTGCTCCTCACACCTGAGCCGGCCCAGAGGCTGCTCCTGGCGCTGCGTGGAGCCCGGGGCGCTGAGGTGGGGCCGAGACTGAGACCGGGCGTTCTGCTCCGGGTCCCGCCGGTGTCCGCTGGGGGTCTTGGGCGGTGCCGCCTGTCTCCTGCTGCGCGGGGTGCGGGTCCTGGCCCAGAGGAGCGGGGAAGGATTGGGGCCGGGATCGGGATCGCAGTGGGCGGGAGGAGCCACCCCGGGACGGGTAGTGGCAGGAGCACGGTGCTGCCGCTCCGACCACGGTGAGCTGGGGCTCTCCCGGTGGGTGGGCATGGGACAAGGGCTGCGGTGGCCGTTCCCTCGGGCAGTCCCGCGGCTGCAAGCGGCCCCCGTGCGGCCCCGGGACCCCAAACCGCGCTGGTCCCGCCCGCCTCGCAGCGCGCCCCCTGGCGGACACGGAGCGGCCGCGCGTGCCCCGCCCCCTGCTGGGCACGGCCGGCACTGCAGCGCCCTTCGGCGCCAGGGCCCTGCCCGCGCCACCCGCGGCGGCTCGCGTTGGGTTTGGGTTTTTGTTATTTCTTCATTTATGTTCAGGTCGAGCTTGTCGATGCCCACAAGAGATGGTAAAATTCATTTCCAAGGGTTCCAGCTATAATAAGCTGCCAGAAAATAATGGGAAAACTCTCTGGGTCAGGCAGTGGAACCTCTCCATAGTGTCCCGAAGGTCTGGCACTGCCCAGCATTCCAGGCTGGGATTTGGGGGATTCTAGCACAGTTCCTCCATAGTGTTCCTGTGGATCTGGCACTGCCCAGCATCCCTGACCAGGGTTTGGGGGTCCCAGCACAGGCATGTCAGTACATTCCACTGCTTCCTCAAGTTCTCTCTAACCAGGATAATTTTTTGGGGTAGGAGGACCCAAACCCAGCAGCATTGTCTTTAACCACTTCTCACCAAATTGCTGCTGCCAAAACCCAGCTTGAGGCTCAGCTCCCCTTCCCTTGTCTCAGTCTCTCCATGCTACTTGGAGATTGGACTTGGATTTCCGAATCCAGCAGGGCAAAAGTTCTGTTCTCCTCTTTGTATATCCTAATTGCAGTAATCGCTGAAGAAATAATGAAAAGGAATTAAAAGAATGAAGAGACAATAAAGAAGAGCTGCCAGCTTCAACCAAGGGAATACTCAAACCCCTTACCAACAATTTGCTTTAATTAACCAATTCAAATGAATCAATTAAAAACACATTGATATGGTATTATTCGCTTTAATCAAGTTATCAATAAATACGGCAGAACATGAAATGAAGCTTTACACCCCAAAAGAGTCTTTTAAGGGATATACAGCACAGGCTTGCACTGTACCTCCAAACCAAGGAGAATCAGGAGTAAATAAAAACCCAGACTGCCATTCCTGGGAGATTTGTGCAGCTTCTTCCATCCAAAACAATCCTTGGTCTGAACACATACCTGTGAATCCCAGGAACCTGTGACATCATCAATATCCTCAGGGTCCTTTTTATAAAAAGCAGATTTCCATGGAGAATTAATGAAATACAGAAAATTTAACTGAAATGTAAAGGAACAGTTTCCTCAATCCAGCAGGCTGCAGCATCCAAAAGAAAATGAACAGAAGGATTATGGACTGGGATCATCACCAATCCCAAATCCCTCACGTAGAGTACCATTCTGCTTTCTTTTAGAAATCACCACTTATCTTAGTGGACAAGCCCTTCAGCTTTGTTTCAATTTCACCAAGTTCTGAACTGTGGCCACCAAGATTTTACTGCACTGTGTCCATGGTGGGAGTCTGGAAAACACGAAAGGTCCTCTGGAAATGTTCCCAAGGAACCACGCTGACCTAATCTCTGACTCCAGCCCAGAGAGAGATCTCTTCCCAACATCTCTGGCTCTTCTTGCTAAGTCCTGATGGTTCCCACACTGACACACAACATCGGGTTCCTCTGCCCAGTGTGTTGGGAAGTATCCCTGAGATGCCACAAAGCAAGGAGCATCTTACAGATGCAAAGTCTTGGGATTCAGGGGATAAAAAAGGAGCTTTCAGTCTTTTGCATCTCTCATTCTGTCAGCTTCAGCCTCAGGGAGACAAGGAGAGTTGTAGATTTACAGATCCTGGTCTCACTTCAGCCTTCCTGCAGGTACACTCTGACAGGGAGTGGGAAGAAAACAGGTCAGGATGGATAGCCTACTTACAGAAAATTGTCATAATCCACAAACCATTAAGTAGAGCTGTAAGAATTTCCCAAAACATTCATTTCCCTGAGGACTGAGAGCTCAGAGTGGCATTAAGCTGAAACACAGGCTAGACCTGCCATGGACAGACTGTGGAAACCCCAGAAGTAAAAGCTACTCAGCCAGTTCCATAAAATATTCCAAAACTAGGATCCTGAAATATGACTATCTCTACTTTCACCTTGTGGTGGAAGGATGAGTGATGATCTTTCCTGATAGGTATTTTGGTATCTGCAGCAAACTGCAGTGGAAAGCAACCAAAATCCAGTTATTTCTGACAATCAGAATGGAAAAGTGGGGGAAAAAGGACACAGGTGCACCCCTGGCACCCATCACCTTGGGATTAGGCCCCTCCAAACCAACATAAGCAGAGACTGAATGACAAAGCCCTGGGGATGAAATTGCTGGGGTTTATAACTGATGAGTTTTGTTTTGGCAATGAAGCCCAGTTGATGTTTGTGTCATCAGCCAGATGCAGCAGCATCTCCAGGAACCTGGCCAGGTGCATCTGCCTGGCTGAGAAGTCCCTCCTTTCAGATAATCTGTGAGGTACAGGGCCATGGCACTGGCCACCATCAGCAGCACGTACCTGGGAAAGGGCAGGCAGAGGCTCAGCAGCATTCCCAGGCTTGGCTAATGCCTCCACAGCGTCAGCTGGCAGTCAGCATCACCAGGATTTTTAATGCCCCTGCCTCAACCTGTTCCTATTACCACACAAGAAAACACAGCAAACCCCAAGAAATCTCTGATGGCCAGGGGAAGCCCTGCCCTGTGCCTGAATGGTGAGTGAGGGAGGGAAGCACCTGCCCAGCTCCCTTTTAATTGTACCTCTGATGGCCAGAGGAAGCCCCTCCCTGCACCTGAATTCCTTCACTCCATTGCAGAAATTCATAGTAAGCTCCTGCCATGTTTCTGCATGACAGCAGAGTCGGTGTACGCCTACAAAACCATTCAAAAGGGGGCTCTGTGCAAACAGCAGAGGACTTAAATTCTCAGAACTCATTCATCTTTGTGTTCTTTGAACAGGAAATCCACAAAGGGGAAGGATCTTGATTAAATACAGGGCATCTGTTCTTTTTAGTTAGCTTCTCTTTAAGAAGGGATGGTGTGAACATACACACCATTACTGCAGGATATATACAGGATTGAATTTACAAAGATAATATCTTTAATGTGACTAATGCTGTACTCTACAAGCCAGACCAGCTTTCAGGATATGCAGGCTGAAGCTTTGATCCTCAAGGCAAAATACAGCTTCAAACTTGTGATACAAGTTTAACTTGCACAAGCTAATCGATTATATCATCAAAGAGGTTTGTACCTGCAACACAGAGAGGGAAGATTCAGTAAGTCATTAGAGAGAGGAAAGGTGGATCAGCAGAATACACAGGAGCTGCTGCTGGTTCAGGAATGGGAAAAAAAAATATAACAGGGCACAGAACCAGTACATTTATCAACTCTCAAATTTCTGTGCAGCTTAAAAACTGTTCAAGTTTGAACAGTTCTTAATCTGAATTTAATTTTGAAAACTGGTGCTTGTATTTCAGTGAAACGTTTCTGTGTCTGAAAATGTCTCTTCAGTCTCATTCAGCTGGTCTCATAAAAGACATCATTTGACACTCCAAATTCAGTAATTATAGCAGGACCATAAAAACTTTTTGATTCAGTAAGGAAACTCACAAAAGGAAAAAAAAAAGTGGCTTTAGATTTCAACAAATAAATTCCAAAACCAGAAATCAAACAAAACTTAAAGCCTTAACTAAAGATAAAATAAATAAAAAAGAGGGCATGATATAGAGTGTCCTTCCTTTTCCAAAGTCACAAAGTTGCCTGATCCAAAAGGCTGGTATTTCAAAAGGATTAGAAGCATCTCATGCCCAATGGGATGCACAGATTCAGAAGATAAATGTCTAGGAGCTCTTTCTAGACAGATAAAGTTCTGGGAAAAAACCACATTTATTTCACCTTTTGGTGCACAAGACACAACATCCTGGGATAGGTTCCTATCCCAGCAGTCCATTTATCATTGGTTATTTGACAATTGAAAACATTTGTTCCCACTTCTGTGGGGGGTGGGAATACCAAGCAATGCAAGCAACCAGCCTCTCCAGATCTCTTTTTTCAGCTCAGATTCAGCAGGAAGCTGGAAGTCACGGATCTCTGAGAGGAGGAAGTTTCTGTATTACAACTACAGATTTATTTCTCTTATTTTTATGTGAGAGTAATCATTGATAGTAAAGTTGTGTATAACTTTCCTTAGTGGGGAAGGGTTAATGATGTGAGAGCAACTGAAGCATGGAGCTTTAAACCTCAACATTAAGCAGCTCTATTATTAAAATTCATATTTATGCCGATCTTGTGCAATGCTCTTGTGACAGCTCAAAGAACTTTGATCTAAAACAAATTCTTACTTTAAATACTGCTGATCCTTCTGAAAAGGCAAATTAAACTGGCCTCACAGAAGGCTGAAGCACCCACTACTTCCCAGAGTGAGGCCCCAGTAGAAGAGTCAAAGGAAATTGCATATAAAAGCCAAACACACAAGACAAAAGGTGTATAAGCTGCAATTAGGAATGGTCACTTGTGTATTTGTGCAGAATGAGGCCATTTGGGGGCACTGACCTTAATAACTGGATAGTATTAAATTAAAACCTAATCAGGTCAGTTCAACAGCAAGCCACCAATGTGACATGTCCCAAGATCCTTTGAGTGGGCTCTTGGACTCACGAACAGTGAAGATGTTTCACTTTATGAATAGTAAAGATGCTTTCCCCAAAGTGGATGGTAAGGAGAGGAATTAAATTATGGATTTTCATGAAGCTCAGCTTGGGAAACACAGCCCGAGTCTCACATACCAGTGAGCTAAAAGATTAGATTAGAAATGATGAATAAATGAACTGCGTAGTTTTATCTGCATCATGAAAACTTAGGGTCCATGAAAAATGGAAAAAATTGGGCTGCTGTCTTGATGTACACAGGAAATGGTAGAGGCAGGGATAGAGGGAGAATCAGCAAATAATCAAGAACACAGAAGTTTCTGGCACAACTTGGAATTCATCTCATAACTTCTTGAGGCCAATTTAATACTCAAAACATCCTTTCCTTTTTCTAGATGGCTTTTTCCAATGGGGGTTTATTAATGCAATTAGATGGGAGGACTTGGGAAACATTTTAATACCAGCAGCACTTGATGCCAGACCAGTTTACCCAGGTAGCTTAATTGATTGGGGGGAGTTTGGTTTTGGTTTGGTTCATCTCTAGACAAGCCCTGATAGAATAGCTTAGAAGGATTCAAATCTTACTAATTCCCAAAAGTTATCTCCAAATAAAGTGCAGTCCCCAAAATAATGTCACAGGCACCTTTACTATGCTTGAGAAGTCACTTCCAAATGCATACTCTGAAATTCTGGCCCCATGCCTTACAGCTGTTCACATTTTGCTACAGAAGAAGCAGTGCACTTGTCTGATTTTTTCAGTAAAATGAGAAAAGGCTGAACCATTTCCCATTAAAAACATTCACTAGTTTCCCAGGTATGTGTTCAGCAGTTTCTTGTGTCTCTGCTAACACAGTCTTAAGTGTGCTATAAGCATTTTATTCATTAGAATAGGGCATTTTCAAGTTAAGCTTGCAATTTGGATAACTTTGTAAAATACCTTTTTCTTCTTAAAAAAATAGGTAAATATTATAAGAAACCAATGCAGGCACCACTGAGAAGATTCTGATCTCAGCTAAGCACCTCTGTGCTGCTGGCTTGTGACTGGTATTCGAAAATGGCAGTAGCATTTGTCATACATGAGGACTGGCAGAAATAAAATAACAGCTCATTTATGTGTTTTGTTTGCTTTTCCTTAGAAGTCTGAAGACATCTGCCTACAGAGAAACAGTACATGAAAATCCAACGTACCTGTCTCCACTGTAAGCACCCCTCATATGTTAAAGTTATCAAAAACATGAGCTCTGCTTTTACATCTACTGTCACCTGCAGAGATCAGAGCCTACATACACCTTGAAATTTTCACAGCTACACAAATGAAACTGCAAGTACCTGCTCCTGACATCAGATTTAAGCAGGATTTGCAGTTGGATTTCCCAACTGAAATGCAGAGCTGTGAGGGCTCAGCCATCCATCACTGGCTGCAGATGTGCTCGTGCTGCTGTCCCTGGCACAGGAACTGCCCCACGCTGAGCTCTGCTCTGCCAAGGGCTGGGCTCACTCTGCCAAGGATGGGAGCTGGTTTGGGTACCCCCACATGTTCCTGCAGCAGTGCCAATGATGACAGAGCAGCTGTGCTTCTTGCCCAGAAGTTAACAAATTAAGGTCTAACAGGACAGGATGTGGAAATGGGTGCTACTACACACAACTGCAGAGCCCAGAGACATTCAGAGGCTTCTGAAGCAGTCAGTGGTAGAGCCCTGGGATGTTAAGGCTTAGTGGGGAAGATGCTTAAGCTTTAACATCAACACTAAACACCTGATGGTGACGGAAGCTTAAATAACTTGTCTTTATTCCTTTCCCCTCTGAATTTACTTGTACTCTATAGTGGGGCTAGAAAAAGAAAAGGCAAATACTGTTCTCCTAAGCTCTGATGATCCTTTGTCCTCTGCCCCCACCACACTATACCCAAATTTGCTTTAACATACCTTCAGCAGGGTCCAGCTTTGCTGCAGATGTTTCAAAACATTTCTATTTTAGACAATGCCTGCAGAACACACTGAGGGTCTTCTCTAAAGCAACAGCTGCTACCTCAAGAAAAAGAAAAAAGCAGGACCTGGTAGGGCATCCAGGCTGGTTTGTGTTGTATATTTCCCATGGCTCTACGTCTACAGAGAACATTTCCCAGGGAGGAAATGTTCTTTTGGTGTCTTTTTGAATCAAGCAAACAAAGGGATTTCTGCTTCATGATCACCAGACATTCTTTAAGATAAACAGGAGTGTATGAAGATCCTACATTCCTTTAAGCATACAGAATAAAACCCACTAAGGCTCTAAGATTTATAAATGGAAAACCATCACCAAGGAACCGAGAAGTCTGGCTTCCCCTTTGAACGCTGCTCTCAGCCTCAATGAGACACATTTTTTCGTTCAACTTTCTCACAACATTCACCTAACTACACTTGGCAGCATGTTTTGCCAAATTAGAGAAACTGCTGCAGAAACCATCTGCTTGACATTGCTTACATATAATAAAGTATGGCTCGATACAATGTATTGGAAATGTTTGGGGATCTTTACATGGGAACCAAAAGCTGCAGTGCTGACTCAGGCAGATCTCCCGCTGATGTCAGTGGGAATTGCACCTGAATGAGCTCTGCTGGAGCTGATACAGAGCTCACTCTGCAGTGCCTGCCACTGACAGGAGAATATATTGGTTATAGTTTAACAATACCAACTGGAATGGAGATGAGAGGGACATTTTATAGCATTTCTGGCTTGCTGCTCTTTTATAACTATCAAAAACACTTAAATGATTTGTACATGTCTGCTCTCTAACAGCTTTTCCCAGCTCCAAGGGAACACTGAGAAACTGCTCCAAAGTTAGGTCCTACTTCAACAGCAAGAGTTTATCTGTTGATATAAAAACATGAACACCAGAAAGACTACATGTAAAGACTAAAATAAAACTTCATGATTTCCCTACAGATGGTACTACATTGTCTCTGGATGAGAATGCAGACATTTGAACACATCCCCAATCTGAGGCAGAAATAAAGCCTTTGTAGAACAGACTCTGTCAGCCTAGTAGGAAAATATGTGTGACAGCTGCTACATCAAAGGACAGTGGCTTCTCAAATCTGACTCCAAAGGTAGGTGTTACAAAATTACAGTTTCAGTAAGTGTAAAAGCTGAGTGCGTCACCTAGGTTATAGCATCTGTGAATCGTGATCACCAGAGCAGCACCTCCAGGGGGATAAATCAATTCCCCAACCTCACATGAGTTGCAGAAGGCTAAAGAATACTAAGAAAGTATGAAAAGGCAATACTGAGAAAGTAAACAAGAGCTATGATACATGTTCCCACAAATCTTAACCACAGTTACAACAGAAGGGATTCTGAACGACCAATAATTCCTAGGAAGGGGTCACATTAGAGAACCAAATGCAGAGTAGGTTAAATATTTCCTTTTGCAACCCACTAATTAGCATGCACCCATCACAGAGCTTGCATTGTGGTTGCAGCTCCCAGGCATGCACCCTTTTCCTTCAAATATTACCACTAAACTCCTGTGTTTTGTATTACAGAGCTTCTGCTCCCCTCAGTTTACCAGCCATGGAAACACTGGGTGTGAGATCAGCTCAGCTGGTCAGAGCAGGGTGCTAACAAAAGGCTGTGGGTTCGATCCCTGAAACCATGGGGCCATTCACTTGAGAGACACACTCAATGATCCTTGTGGGTCCTTCCAACGCAGAATATTCTGTGATTTGAAATTCACTTCCACATCACGTCTAGAGAAAACTGCACTCCTGCTCAGGCACAGGGACACAGTGAAAGCTGAAAACCACAACATAGACTGTCTGTTTTGTCATGTGATGAAAGGCAGAAGTGGCTGGAAATTGAAAATATGAAGGCCAGGAAGATGTCACTGCAAATCTCAAAGTAGTGCAGCTTTGTAGTAAGTAATCACCCTCACTGTCAGATATTCCCCAGAGTGGACCTCTGGGTAGGGATCTGCCTGCATTTAGGTGGCCAGGATAGAGATTCTGAGAAGTTTCAACTTCTTTGGTTGAAGGAAGGTAACAACTTCATGTCTGACTTCTGATTTGGGCAAAAACCAATGCATGGCCACTTTATAAATTATTGCTCGATTCCCTCCTGAAGCAGACAGTAAACAACACTTGCATTCCAGTAAAGGGAGCCTAGGGAATCAATGTGAGGGACACAGCACCCAGGCTGGAGCTCACTGGCAGGGAGGAGACTCTACGAGGTACCCTTTGTGAAGAGATTCTCTGACCACTTGTTTAGCCTCAATGCTTGATTCATCCTTACCCGCACTCTGTGTTTCCTATAAACCCTCTTGGAAGAGAATCCATTTGTACAGGGATGGTTAGGAAGAACACTGAAGTATCATTAATATTCTCCACGGTGCAGTCTCATTACAAGGCTTCTGTACCAAGAAGAATGTACCAAACAGACTTCAATCCCCAAAAACACGGCCCTAATACCACATGAAGGAGTGTTATCAACCATCCACAGAATCACAACATGTAATTAGGAAACAGTAAAAGAATAAAATAATAATTCCTGTGGAACTATCATGCCTTGGAAGACACTAAGTATTAGAAAAAATATTTGAAAGCTAAAATAAGGATGTTTGGTTTAGAGAAATCATCACAGTAGAGGCACCAACTAAAATGCCAATGCAACCATAATGCAATTAGGTTAATTAACATACAGAAGCACCATTAATTTGTCTTATAATATCAATTCCCACTTTACCATAACATTAAATAGCTGTTGGTCCAGGTCAAGTGAAGGAACAGTTGTGTCACTGCAGTTATTCAAAGGAACATGAAGTCTGTAGCTACACACAGTAGAACACTAATTTTAGGGAATACTTACCCAGCATGGACTTGAGTGGTGGAAAATAAGGTCCATCAGAACTGCCATGCCTGAACAGCTGCTTACCTTGCCTATGACAGATCATTTGACACACCTTTGTTCTGCCTTTTGTGTGAACTATTGTACTTTTATAGCTCCTTCTTCCAATGTACCTACTGAGACAAAAGGTTCACGTAAAATAACGGAAGCAGGAAAGGTAAGAAATGTGGATCACTGCTATAGCTTCTTCCCCTTTGTAAGATTAAGGGAAGGAATGCAGTATGTACCTCTCACCTTAAGTGATAGCAAGTCCAAAATAATTCCATGCTGAAGCTTACTGTTAAGCTCAGACAATCAAATATTAGATATTTAACTTCTGACATCCCTGTGCTACCTTGCCCTTGTTGCTTCCACTCTTGCTTGTGTTGTTGTACCTCACATTTCTCCTTTCCAGCTGGAACTGTAATTCTGTTCCCAGGGGTGACTTGAGAGCAGGGCAGCCATCTGTGGGTGAGTGCGTTTGCCTGGATCATCAGTGCACAGCAGTCACTCTCCAACCTGCCTCAAAAGCACCAAGTCCCAAAGCACAGCTTGGCACAGAAGTGAGGTTTTGTTCAGAGGAATCTGACCAGAATGGTGTTGAAAGCAAGAGCATGGCCACACTCAGGGTGAATGGGATAAATCAAGAATGGGACAGGCCACTGCCTGCCATGTCTCTCACACAGGAGCCCAGAGCAGCAATCCCACAGAAGAACCAAACAGAAACATTTGCAAAGCTGCACAAGAAACTGAACTTCAGCTCTGGGCTATGAGCAGTTCTAACACTTCATCAAAGGAGATGGAAGTTTTACTTTGGACAGTAGACTTTATTAGAAATTTTCTCCTCATTCATCAGTAAATTCACATTAAAATATGCTGAAGGCAGCTCAGTCTAAACGTTTGACATTCTGCCGTAACAACAACTTCCAGTTTAAAAACTAGATAACTGATTCAGGCAGATAACTTGAAACATGTAAGAAATGCAAACAGAAAGCAGCATCTTAAAAAAAAGGGGGATGAGCCTGAAAAACTGATACATTTCAGATGGAGCTGGCGAAAAAACAGAATCAGTCACCCCAAGATGGGAAACAGTTAAATGAGAACTCCAGACACTAAACAGATAAATAAACATTATAACCACACATACATTAAAAAGAAAACAAAGTACTTAGAGTTCATACCACATAAAAATTATGAATTTGTTCAAAAAAAAAAAAAAGAAAAAAAAAAAAGAAAGTGACAAGCTTCCTAAAATATGAATATCCTAAATTCTTGGGACAATGAGCACTTTGTTATAAACTGCAGAACTTTGGAGGGACTAGATTTGGTCTTGAAAACAATGAACTGCACCTTACTGTTACCAAGTCCAGAAACTGATCTGACACATAAACCATTTGTTTCCTCTCATGTTTTTAAATCTCATTCTCTTCTTCTAGACAATAATCTGCTTTTTTTAAACATTAGAGCTTTTTGGCCTAATTATGTTGAGCACTCAACATGCAGAACTCTCAACAACTCTCCATACCAAGGTTTAAACATTTTTCAGAAGTTACTGTCAAAACTTTCCTTTGCTAATTTACTTTTATTTATTGGAGTGAAGTGTAGGAGAGAGAAAGAAAAATTAAAATCATAATATTGAAAAATGCTCTGTCTGCATGACAGTGAATCTTGCAGGTCAGATTTTCTATTGGCATTTACCAGAGGCAACAAAGATAAACCAATCAATGTATGGGAGATGAAACTTATAGCCTTCAGGACTGTAAACACAACAGGCAACAGGTAATACATGAACCTCAATCAAATTAATGTTTTCACATTCTTTAGTAGTCCCCCACAGTGATCTGCTTTCACTGGTTCAGAAAAAAAATATATACATTAAAAATTAAATAACACTTAAATGTCCATCACAAAGATTTATATTTTGCTGTAAACAATTTTCTGCCATTTGCATTGATGAAGTCCAATGTGAGGCCAGAGGGTTCTAGATGTCTTATTGGTACTGTAAATAATTTTTCAGAGACAGAGGCAAAGGTAGAATTTCTATGTCATGCAGGCGGTCTCTGCCAAGAGCAAAACGAATTGATCTTCGGCACAAGTCCATTAAAGGCAGGGGTTCCGCTGGAAAAACAGGAGAAAGAAAAGAAAGAGTTAATTTTTCAGCATCTCCATTTACAGAAAATGTTTTGTTTATTAAAAGAGATTCTGCATGCTATCGATCAGTCGTAAAGATAGTAATGGTATTGGGAAAACCTTTGTGTCTTGAGGCAATTAAGGTAATCAACAGAAGCCAAGGCAGAATTTTCTACACTTCACCCATAGTAAGGGGCTGCAAAGTTTCACACTGAGCTTCTTTATCTGTAAGGTTTAAAACAATAATGCCAAACCACTCTTCAGGCCACTCTACCAAGCACAAGAAGTTACTACATTTCCAGATCTCAGACAAGACAGGGAGTTTCTACTGTGTTTATAACACAACATTCATCATGTTGTGTTAACATGAACTACACTGGCAACTTCTGAACTTTTTACATCCCAGCTCCTTCTGCATCTTAGGAACTGGAAATGGCACTTAGGGGTAACCAGACTTGTCAGCCAACAGTGCTTTTCATGCAACACTCCCTTAGCCTTTCTTTCTAGGAAGTCCCTTGGAAGAAAAAACTAAACAAAACACCCTCGAAAATCTAGAGGAAACATAATCTTTTCCTCTCTGAATAAATTAGTGGAGGAGGATTTGGCTGACTGGAAAGCAGAGTGTGTGTTCCCATATGTATGCACACAAACGCCCCCGAAATATATAAACAACATCTTCAGATGTCTTAAATTTAATTTAATCAAAGTGAATTAAGTATCTGCCAGAAATGCCTCGCTGATAGCACTTAAGTCTGGAGACCCAAACACTGATGCCCAGCATCTCAAACCATCTCACCCCTATATCCCATCCTGGCCTGTAAAGCTTGCACAGAATTGCAGGAACATCATAAAATTTCCACCTAATAGTAGCAAGAATCATCTCTGTGACTGCAGTGTTGGCAATGGAAACCCTTTTGCCACAGGAGCTGAAATAAAGCTGTGAAGTCTTGTACCAGTTACTGCTGCCTTTAAGAATTCCAGCCAGATGGATTCTGTTGCACATGCTGGCTTAAAAGGGTAAGGACTTAAAAGATTAAAGGAAACTTTTCTTCTTTACGTGACAGAAGAGTAGTATCCTTAAAAACCTTACTGGCACTTTCAAATGGAGGGGAAAAAAGTACTGTGCCTATATTGTAGTGATAACATTTTATAAACCTGACGGATTTCTTACAAGTGCTCAACCTTGTACAGCACTCAGTGGTTTTATCAAGAACTGTTTTATGTGCCACATGCAGATTTACACACACTGCCTAGTGGAAGGTGTCCCCTCATGGCAGGGGTGTGGAACTAGATGACCTTTAAGGTCCCTTTTAACCCAAACCATTCCATGCCTTTATTCTATAATTCTGTGTTAATCTATCAATTTGTTAGCTGATACTTATAAAATTACTTGAAAAAAAAATCACTACAAAGCACAAAATACCCAGTTAAGGACTGGTTTTATACGCTAGAATTGTCTGCCCTGGTGACACACCACTGACTTAATGGATTTTCCATCATTTATCCCAGCATCACATTTGATTTGTGTCGTCCATGGTTCACTATGGTATTTCCCCAAAGTGGCTGCAAAAAAGCTTAGAAAGCATTCTGAAAGACTAAAAAGCTTTTTTAGCTTATAACCACTTCAGTGACTTGAGATGGAGTCTACTTCTTGACAATACACCTCATTGATAATTTTACCTATTAAAAATTACAAAATAAGAGCCCTCACATTCCATTAATACAGCAACATTTTCTCTACATCAGTGATCCTTGTTTTAGTTTTTTCCACAGCAGAATTATGGATGTTAAATCTTAAGGGATGAAGCTGTAAAATTCATTAACCAGGATTAATAAGCAGGAACAAAAATAGCTCATGAGTCCTGGGACACGATACAACACATCTTACAAGTCTTACACCATAAACAACAATTTTCTGAGTATCTTCCCACAATCTCTGAGGTCCCATTAGGAAGATACAAAATGAGGACTAGCAGTGTTTAAAGCCATTAACTGACCATGTGGTCTCTTTTTTTTCCCCTAGACAAAGGAATATGTAAAATGTAACCATCTGTGCAGACAGGCACAGTGTTAATCCCAAACTTCAAAACACAATTTAAGGAAAGGTTAAATTATTTTTCAAGCTTGAAATGTTAAATGAATGTCTCCTGTCTCATTTCTACAGGGAATTTTCAAATGCTGAAGAGAATGCCCTCAAGTATTTGCAACAGCTGCTAAATTGCACATTCTAAATGTGTTTTTGCAACTTGAAAATTGAACTATATTCTTTTTATTCTACCCGACAGCAGTTCAAACCTACAACAAATTCGTAACAGGTTAGTCCTACAATACTAAATAAAAATTATGTTTTCTGAAGTGCTGGCTGTAAGAACTTGAAAAAAAAACCTAATAATAGCATTTTAAGTTAAAAATGTGTGCAGCTGTGCATAGTCCTAAAAAAAAAAAAATCAGAAAAAGAAATAGTCCTAGTTTTGAAATAGTTTCTGGGACAACTCTAAAATTAAAGACTGACAATTTTCAGGCAGCCTAACCCAACAGAACCATTATTAACCACTTGGTGTGTATCTTAATACTGGCACTCCCCTTTCACCACATCTCACATATTTACTACAAATTTTACAGAGCAGGAATAATTCCAGAGGGGAAAGGACTGGCTCAACCTGAGGATGTTGCCATGCTACCTGAAACACACACACGAAACTCCATGCACCCAAAACACTCCACAGCACATTCAAACGTTCAAATCATATTTCCAAAATGCTGTTTTCATTTGAGATCATACAAATACTGCTGAGAAGAGTCTAATAATGCAAGAGATGGGAAGATGAATACTCTGAAGACACATCATTAGCTTTAACTTGGCTACAGAAAAAGCCTTTCTTTCACCTTTAAATATTTACCTTTGAAAAACTTTTAAATTCAGGGATATTAACTGTTTGTCAGAACATTCCACTAATTCTAATGGATATTAGGTATACCAAGAGTTGTATTTTTAAAACAACCCCCAATGGACTGGAACATTCAAGGCCCCCAGAAGAACTTGAACTAACCATTTTTTCCAAAGTTATGTGACCTCCAGTAAAGTCCTTGCCGTTAGAAAAAAAGGTGGAATGAATTGTTGAGCTGGAATGCAAAATTGCTAAGAAAACATGATTCACAAGAATGGCTCTTTGTACTAAATTCCCAACCAGGCTAAGAAATCCAAGGTGAGACACTCCAGGGCAAGGGAGCAAGCTTTGCACAGGAAACCCAGCACTTCCTCTGGGCTGCAGAGAGAGAAACTGCAGCTTTTGGGTAACACAGCTCCACGCCTGGGCCAACTCCAGCCACCTTCCTGAACCCTCCTGATTACTTTAACTAATCACCTTCTCATTTGAAGTTTACTCTGAGACCTCTTCACCCAAAGGTAGATCCTCATAGCTGTCACATTACAGAAAATTATTTTTCAAGAAAAGAATAAAATTAATTTAAAAAATACTGCTTAACTAACATGTCAGAGTTTAATTTCTGTGTCTCCCCTTTTGGTACCAGTAATTTTAAAAAAAGGCCCATTTGCAAACCTTCCTTTCTATACACTACAGTCACACCCAGGGGCAGACTTTGGCCACACCCCCTCTTACCCAGAACTGCATTTCACCAAGAGTGCCACAATATCATTTAAATGGATATTTAACATAATAGCTAGTAACTTAAAAATAGCTTAAATATATATTTAGTTAATTACATTAATTTAAACAGCTATTGAGTAACTATTCAGCTATTAATAGCACAAAATAACTGTGTTATCATAGATACAGAAATATTCATTCTGATGGTGTCACTGCTGGGTTAAGGACAAAGGCAAAGAAACGTTTGTAACCAGACACAACCCTGTGCTTGTGAGCATTCCTCCAGTGCACATACATTTTTGAGAGCAATTTGCACATCATTACCAGCTGAAAAGTTCATTTAGTTTTGGCAACCTGTAGTTATTTAACAATCTGGCACTCCAGCAAGGCTGCCTCCTCTCTGCAAACAGGCTTTTGTAGTTCAGATAAAGTCATCTAGCAGCTGATAACACTAGATGTTATTAACTGCAATGTTACATATGGCTCACACAAAAGAGCAGCTCTTAGCAGACAACACTTATTTGCCAAATGACCATTTTATTTTTTAAAATAAATTTGTAAAACTCTAACAGCACCTCATGTTCATGGCTTTCATTAATCTATGAAGAACGTATTTTTATCTTATGTTATAAAAGCAGAGATGACTGGGAGGGGAAATCACAATCAACAAAATTAAAGCTGGGTGAAAGACAAAGGAAGTTTTCATAAGAACTGATTTATTTTTTTTTTTTAGTTATTTTAGATACATACCTAAGACACTGAGCTACCTTATATTTCGATACTTTGTTTTGGCCTTAAACTTATTAAAAAGCACTTATATTTAGCAATCCATGTTAATGTTTCCAACTGCTGAAAGGCAGTTTTTAAGTCAGATTTAAAACAACATCAACAACAACAACACACTGTTAGGAGACAGAGATGTGATTGCACACCATTAAATAAGTGAAGGACATCTCTCCAGTCCTAACTTTGCTTTTCTCACAAGGGATGAGCCAGCTCATTATGGAACTGAAGTCACAATGCCTCAAGAAAGGGAACTGTAAAGTCTTGCAGAAGTGCTGCATGCCTGGTACACAGAGAGGAGTCTAGAAAGGAGGAAAAAGCAGGATACCACTGTTCATATCCTGATGCCACTGTTTGTGTCCTACCTGGTGTCATGGTTTGACACTGGCCAGGCACACACAAAAGTCATTTGCTCACCCACTTCTGCTGTAGTTGAGCAGAAGAGAGGGGAAAAAAATTAAAGAAGGGCTCATGAGATAAGGACTGGGAGAAAACAGAAAACACTAAGGGCAAAACAGGTTCAAATTTAAAGGTAAATTTATTATTAACAGAGTCAGAGGAGGATAATAAGAAGTAAGATAGGCCTTTAAAACACCTTTTTCCCTCCCAGCCCCTTTATCACTGATAGCGTAGGGGGACAGGGCATGGTGGTTTTGGTCTGTTTGTCACTTGAGATGTTCTGTTTGCTCAGGGAGAGGAGTCTTCTGCTATGCCAGTGATGCCAAGATGATTTTTTGTCTTTTCTTTTACGTACCTTTCATATAACTTTCATGTATCCTCAGTATTCTTAGCATGCATACTTGTAATTCCTTAAGTCTGATAACTTAGCATACTCCTCGTACTTTGTCAGGCCAGGAAACCAACCATCCTAAAGGCCTCGGAGTAGGAGGCCAGAAAACCCTACACTATCTTGAGAAACCAAGGTCCTCTCTAGAACATATCCTGTAAAATAACATTCTGCCCATCCAGGGGGGAATTTCTGAGATGAGGGATTATCACACCATTCATCCAGGCCTCCCACTGGGACATCCTGGTCAGATACACTGATTTGTAAAAGGTTTATAAATTGTATATGTGATCTATTGTGTGGGTGCATTGTGATGCATCCCACCCTGCCAAAACAGTGCACCATAAGGATCCTTATTAAAATACTGAGGTAAAACCCCTTATCCCTTAACAACGTCTGGCTTTTTTAAGACCAGGAAAAGGCCTCACCATGGGCTTCCCTCCACAGGCTTCCCAAAACTGCTGTGGCCTGGATCACTCATCCACGGGGTGCAGTCTTTTAAGGACAGGCTGCTCTAGTTTGGAAGCAAGAGTTTTCTCTCTCTATCTCTGGGAGCAAGGGCCCTCTCTCTCCACTCAGGTCTCCCCCTGGATCACAGCTCTCTCTGGCATCCACCTGCTCTGGCATGAGCACTTTTCCCACGGGCTGTGAGTGGATCTCTGCATCCCCTGTGGACTTCATGGATTGCAGGGGGACAGCCAGCTTCATTATGGTCCTCACCATGGCCTGCAGAGGAATCTTGGCTCTGACCCTTGGAGCACCTCCTCTCCCTCTTTTTCCACTGACCTTGGTGTGACGCTGTTCAAGATTACGACACGGACTCCGAGGTCAGAAGGCTGACAATGACTCCAAATCTTCATTACTCGGGAATTTCTTCCCTTTATACTATTCAACTACATTGGTCAAGTCAGAGGGACATCAAGAAGTCCCTCCTAGGGAAAGGAATGTAAACATAGGTTATGGTTAGGAAAACGTGTCTCTTGTTGACAGAACAGTGACTGGAAAAAAGTTTCAGAGAACCCAAACATCACAGCACGAACCAGGGCTACACTGGTGTTGCCATGTTGTTTTCCCTCACACGTCCTCACTTCCTCCTCTTCTCTGACGAGAAGAAGAGCTGCTGTTTGTAGGTACCATTGCCAACAAGTTCCACCAATTCACAGATGCTTGCAGGATCTCACAGCATGGAGAGGCCGATCTCGTCTGAGCTCCGTGTGGGGGAGTCGCTGCCCGTGTTTTTGCCGCTGGCCGGGTGACCCCCACAGCCGCCTCCGTGCGGGAGCGGCGGCTGCCGCGGCGCTGGGGCTGTGCAAGGGCTCTGTTCCTGTGGGCGCCAGGGAGGAGCAGCCTCCGCTGCCACCCCTGCCCTTCGGCCGGGGGGGCCGGGCCAGCCAGGGCGGCCAGGGAGGCAGGGCTGGCTGGGGAGGCAGGGCTGCCTGCGGGCCACACTGAGATGGTGGTAGCTGTGGCTGTGGCCCATCACCACGGGCTGCCACGGGCTGTGTCAGGATGGCCCGCTGGCAGACCCTCACCATCCCTGGAAAAAGCTGTGTTTGCATTGATTTTCTTCTTAAATAAATCATCATAGAGGCGTTACCAACCTCTCTAATTGGGCCAGCAGCGTGTCCATCTTCAGAGCCATCAGGGATTGGCTCTGTCAGACACGGCGGAAGGTTCCAGCAGTTTCTCACAGAAGGCATTTCTGTGGCCCTCCCTGGCTACCAAAAACCAGGCTGTGCCAAATCAACACACCTGGGCACAGTGTTTTCTGTACTTCCTGGCTATTGCCCTGTTCTCCTTCCTGCCCTGTAGTCTTTACCTCTCTAAGTCAGCCGCACTCCAGTTCTACCCAGCACTGCCTTTCACTGCTCCATTTTTACCTCATATTTTGCCAAGATCAGTGAGCATCATGATCTTCAGAGGGATGGTGTCCCCCAAAAGACTGATCCCTTGCCATGGAATGTGCTCCAATATGGACACAAGGCATCAGTCTTACACTGGGTCCGGTGGGACTTCCACATCCAGAAAGTGGGAAGGGAAAGCTTCTCCATGGCTCGTCAGCACTCAGCTGATTTCTCCCTGCTCTGAGGGACAATCCTCTGTCCCCCAGCAGGGCACCTGAGTGCCCACTGTACTACAGACTGCAGCACACTTTTGTATAAATCCTTTAAATCCTTTTTCCTCAATTTTCATCCCTCCTCCAGTTATTAAGACACCTGCTAAGAGGTAACGTTGCCTAAGTGTTTCCATTAGGGTGATTTAGAGTATGCAGAAATTTCTAACTACCATTTAATTATCACACACAATAAGCACACAAATACATGTAAGCCAGGAGTTTTCCTTCCAACCTTTGTGTCAAAGCCTAATTATTGTTTTAATTTTACACAGTACAGGCCAAATTCTTTCCAATGCATAATAGGGTACATAAATACACCCCTCGTGACATATTTATGGCTTCCCTGATGCAACTGATGGAAAATTTGAGTTGTGTTCCTCAAATGGCACAATCTAGAGAAAGGAAATTGCAAATAATATATTAAAGAACACAGGCTATGACCAGCCATAAAAAATGCTAATAAATCTCCTAACAGCAATGAAAACTCGGACAAAGGACAGCACTTATCTATTTTCCCCCCAGATGTCTTTAAGCTCTGCAGCCTAAACCAGTGAAGCACCTTAGAAATCACATTTAAATCACGGTCCAGGCCATCCAGAGCAATCACCTCTCTCAAGAATTCTGCAATTCCAAAGGGCACAGCGTGATTTTCAGGAGAGCATTGTCATTTCTCCCTAAGTCACAGGTTTATCCATCCGCCTCCGCCTCCCACCGGCATCCCCTTCCCAGGCAGCTGGGAGCTTTAGCACTCGCGTCTTCCAAAGCTCAGGGGTGGCAGATGGGGAGATTTTGTGTTATCGGGCACGGCTGATAAGGAGGCACTGTCTCCAGCAGTTGTCTGCCAGCACAAATAAAGCTTTGTGCTGTCCACACCCGCCCCTTGCTTTTAGCAAGCGCGGTGGGGAAGGTGAAATACAAAAACAACACAAACGCCGCCCTGTATTTGAGCTCACCCGCATCCCACAAAAATTCGGCACTTGAAATTTAATATGTTAAAGGGAGAAAGGAAGGCGAGAAAGCTTGAGCAGAGGGAAGGACTCAAGGGTAACCCTCCCCCCATCCTCCTCTGCATGCCTTGGGTTGGGAAGGGAGAATTGATTTACAGGTTTGTCTTTTAAGTGTTAAATGCAGTCAGGGGCAGTTCGAAACTTCAATCAAGCAGCATTTAGCAGAATTAAGCTGAAAAAGCAGCAGTGAACAAGCAGATATTCTGCAACATCATTTGTTTTCTGTTAATGCTCTCCAGCAGTGCTTTCTTGAGAGGAAAATGGTTGAAAATCAGAACAGAATGAAAACAAACCAAAACCAAGCCACAAAGCCAGTGGCCTCTTGTTGAATAAAGAATCTGTCCTTTAAGCCCAAGTACACAGCGCCATGCACTATCTTTTTTGCAGTTCAGAGTTTGTAATCTCCTGGGAGGTAGACACACAACACTCAGACAACTGATCCTGACCCATGAACTGAGTCTAAATTCAATTAATTCAATACAGGTTTAAAATTCACTCCTAAATATTTCAATTTAGTAGGCTTAAGCATAGGCCTAAACATTTTTTAAATCACATTGGTTATAGGGGCGTTCTTAGAAAAGTAATTTGTCTGCGTACATTTGTAGGAAAGCTGTATTTATAGTCATGCACATCTATACCTGCAGCAACCCCTCTGAGAAGCTCCTCGTGGTCTCTAATAGTTCTTACCTTCTAGATAGGTTTATGATCCACTGTGATGGTTTTATCACGTTCTATATTTCATTTGACTGGAAGAATATAAAGCAAAACAGGCCCATCTTTAAATTACAAAGGTAGTTTATTAATACACACAAAAACAACAAAAAAAGGGAAAAAAACAACAACAACAACAAATGAAACTTCTAAAACATCTTTCTTTCTCTTTCTAAGTTTTTTACCTTTCTTCACTCAACATAAAAAGACATGACCTGCAACTTCAGCCAGTTTTACCATTTTAAAAATAACCTTTTATCAGTTCTTTAAGGAAAGGAGTCTCTCTGGGTTCTATATAGACATCCCATGCTCTACATCTGCGAGGATTTTAAAGGAACTCCTGCAAACTGCGAAATCCTACCCATTAGCAGCTCTCTCAACACTGCACATAGGCCATATTTGCTTATTGGGGTACTGTTTAAGGATGCCTCCTCTAGTATGACACAAAGATTCTCTTCTTCTATTTCCAAAATCATCTCAAGGCCCAAAAACAAATCTCCTCTTTCTTTAGGAGCAAAAAGCTTCATATCACTTTTAACTAGAACCTTACATCCCCCCAAAAGCATTTATATGTTACAGGAAAAACTAGTTGTCTCTATAGTTTACCAGAAATGTCCAGCCAAAATTAGGCCACTCCTTGTCCTTTTGCCTTAAAGTCCTTTTCACTCTCCCTTTACCGACTGTAGCTCCATGCTGTGTCTTTCTATTCGCTATATTTGTTCTTCTTCCGGAGAAAGATGATGTTTAGGAAAGTCCATCTGCTAACAACAAAGGGTTAAACTTTTCGGGCTGCCGGGCTGCCCACGTGGCTCTGCGGCGGGAAACTGAGTCGTTTAGAAGCCGTGCGCTGGTTTCTTCGGCTTGAAAAGAAGAGCAAGGGCGAAGGGGCACTCCGTCCGAGCTCTCCCTCTTCTCCATGCTGCCCGCCTCTCTGCGAGACAGCGGCTCCTAAAGCTCCGGCCCGGCCTGCCCCGGCTCCAGCAGCATCGGGGCCCGGCCCGGCCCGGCCCGCCGCGGCCGCCCGGGGTGGGGGGGCACCGAGGCCGGCCGGCCCCGGCGGCTCCCTGTCCCCAGCCTGCCACACCGGAAGACAAAGAGATCGCTCCTCCCCCCACCCAGCCTTTTTAAGCATTTCGCCAAAAGTCGCAGCTTGTCTTCTACTGGATAAATTGCTTGTCAATCAAAAAAACTGACCCCGATTGGAACAAAATCAGGCTTTTCCTAGCCTATGACATCCACCCAAAAAAGGGCCTTGATCCACCACATTTCATATGAAGAACAGGCACAGCACAAAGTCTGGCCCAGGCAAAATCTACAAGTACACCTTACTGTGGAAACTCACCTGACAATCTTATTTTTCTGAATTACAATTACTAATTTAAATGTACAGATGCATCATAATAATCCAATTTCCACCACCAAAACCAAGGGTATGACTCATATTTTAAAACATTTTACCACACTACTTCTACAATTTAGAATACTAAATTGTACTGCTCATTCTGATTCAGAAACTGCAAAACAGTCAGATAACAAGGAATTTTAACAGCCAACAAGTGGCTTTTTTAAAAAATGCAGCAAAGCTGTGTAATAAACTTGTTTTGCTGTATCTTGATAAATTTGCATGATGACAAAGTGCATAAGCAAACACAGTGGCCACCTCCCTTCTGAACGAGAAAGGACACATAAATTCATCCCCTATGTGCATCAGGAAAATGCAAATAAGGAGGACGGGTTGGAAAGATTTCCTTTGTGTCCTTGATTTGTTTGCTCTTCTCCTCCCCTCAGATACTTCCACATCTCAAGCTTTGCTCTTGAACACAGTGTGAAGGTAAATTGAGACAGTTGCTTTAGTGATGATTTAAATGTTCTGTAGTAGCACAGACACCAAAAATTAATAGACACTCTTTAAAACCAACAAACAAACCCATGTGCTTGACATCATAGATGAGCCTAAGCTTATAAACATAGGCTCCTTGGCTCCTCCCTGATCAAACTTCCCCAAATTTACCACGTTGTGAATGAAGATTTGGCTCAGATTAATCTGTAATGTATACTTTATAGCTTTTAATCTTAGAAACACATTTATCACCATTAATTTCAACTTGTGTGCCAGCCCATAAAGAGGGGAGTTAAAATATATCAAGGTGAGGGAAGATTAAAGCTTGGATGAGAATTTCACTGAGTAGATGCACTGGAGTTCAAAGACAATGTTTTTCAGGGTTATGGACAGATTTATAGACAAAGTAATAACAGAAAAAGTTGAACGAAAGTTCAGGATTCAAGGACAAACCACTGCAGACAACTATTGCAACAGGCACCTGCACACTGCGAGCAGCATCCTGACTGAAACATGCTGAAACAATTCTTGCATTTTATCTCTTCATGAGATGTACTTCATAAATGGGCATATAAAATAGCATGCATAGGTACACACCTCTAACAGTCTTTATGGCTGTGAACAAGTCCTTATTGCTCAGGAAAGGGGGGCAGGAAGTCAAAGATATTTTTGGTGAACCTCCTCCAATTCCTTTAATTCACTTACACATTTCTGCCTTAATAGCATGACAGCAGATAAGGAGATTTCTTGGTGGGAAGCCTAATCATACTGATTAAAATATCCTAAAATTCAAACTTGTACATTTTCACACCTGTTCTTAAACACATTTTTTTATTTTGGGTTAGCTAATCAAGAATGAAAGGGGGAGAAGGAAAAGGGAAGAGAATTAATAAGAAGCATGGAAAGAACCAAAATGTTGGCACTATGTGCTGAACTAAGTGGGTCCCTGGTTGCCTGACTGCCCCATCTGCCCTTCTCTCATTGGCCTCTTTTTTACCAGTTGCATTTTGTGTGACACATTCATTGTGTAGGACAGTGAAGTACTCCCTGTGATCTTTCCTCAAACTGTGCCCAGCATGCTGAAGCCTCACCACCATTTCTCCACACTAGCATCCTGAAATAACACACCCTCACTCAACATTTCCACTGCTTACAACTCCCATTCTCAGCTGGAACCTCTCACAACAGTTTTGTGTATGCCTGTTTAGTATTACACCAAAGCTGTTTACCCTTGTCAGCAATTAAATTGGTTCAAAGCATCTTTTGCACCACACTACAGCTTTCTTTAAAGTTTCACCATATTGACAGGGTAACAGAACTGATGACTCACCTATGTACACTACTACAAATTGTGCTGAGCTGTTGAAGACAATTAATATTTGACTACATTCCTCATATCATTGTTACATGACATTTTCTCAACTACTTCAATTTAAACTACCCAGAGGCTCCAACATATGCAGATTTTCTCAAACCAAGCGAAAAAATTACAGCAGCATGTCATTTAAATTTTAATGCAGTTGTATACAAGCTAATGATCTCTGGTGGAGATTTACAAACAATAGACCTGACTCATCACTTTATTATTCTGGTTTTGGTATTAACAGAATTAGATTGGAATAAATCTGGAGCCATGAAGTTGCAATTAAGCTCAATATAATGAATTTGATCCCATTAGTTTAGTACCATTTATATTTTGGACTTGTTGAAAGTGATCTTTTTTCTTAAGTACCATAATCTTCAGTACCAGCAGAAAAAGGGTAGTGGAGATGATCTGAATTATTTTCATACTGAATTTAGGATGCATCATTGTTCCTGGCATGCAAACACAGCTGATGCTCTCTGAGCATACTGCTAAAGCATTCAGTTTGAACACAAATGCACTCTCATAGCACAGAGCACACAGGGCTGCCTCCACTCACCATGGCACAGCTCTTCTCAGTCACAAACTCGTTAACATCTCTCAACGCTGCAAAGCTGTCTGAAATGTCACACCCCTTTGCCCCACCTACAATCAGCACTCCTGCCATGTCACCTTACAAACCCATTTTCTGAGAAATATGAGTGTGGAAAGAGGATTTCCATGTTATGCACTCTACAGCCACTGTATGAAATGTGTTCATACCCAAATCAAATCACCCCCCCAAGCCTCTGAAGCACCAGCACAAACACAGTGATGGGATGGGAGAGATGAGAGGGTAGGTGGGCTACAGAGTGGCTTGCCCACTGAAGTACTTTTCTTGTTCCTAGGCATCTGGGGTAGGGGGATACAACATGAGGACAAACATTAAAACTCACAAAAACACCCTGGAATTTCACACAGGATTCCCAGAATCTGATAGCTACCTCAACTTTTGCTCACACTGAATTTCATCACCTCTAGGGCAGCAACACTGAGCAGAACAGCTGAAAGGAGGGATGACAGCTGGGATGGACCTGCTGCCATTTTCCAACCATCCATCAGCCAACTCCTGACAACACTGATTAATACATTCTGAGAACAAGGCCTCAGGGTAATACCACTCACGGCTTCTCCCTGTCCTCTGCAGCCCACCAAAGCCAGCCAACACATTTCCTTTGGATCTCTCAAACTCCATACAATGACTCTCCCCCAGGGGTGCTCACTTTTTGTTCCAATGAATTCAGGCACAAAGGGGAGGGCAGCAAGGAATGACGAGGGGGATGTTAACCCCAGCCCTCTCCTTCTCATGTATCTCCCAGCTTCATGCTTGGTCCTTCTGTCCCCATGTGTGGTTTTATGACCACCATCTGCACAGGACCTCACTGGTGTAAGACCAGGAGGAGAAGAGGAGAAAGCCAGGAACAGCTGAATCCCTGAGTGGTGTGGCTGTGCTCTGGGTTTATTGCTTCTCACTGATTCATTATCAAACACGCCCTGTCCATAAACAGCCTGTTCCAGCTTGCTCTGCCCCAGCTGCCAGCTGGCAGTAGTTGCATAGGTGTAAATGAAAGCATCATTTGGCCTGCAGGAAAGCTATTATGAACAAAGATTTATCTAGAATTTCAGGTCCCAAAGTCAATCTGTGAGGCTGGCAATTAAAAAAGGCATCTGGGAACAACAAAGCAAAGCTAAGCAAATTCACCCACCTCTTTCATGTACTTGCACGCCTGATTTCTTTAGGAAAGGGAATCTCATCCACCCGTGTTACATGATGATAATATGGGGATACTGATGATGATGGGCTCTTGCAATTAAGGGATGAATATTGTGTGTATGTTAAGAGAAGTTTTATTGATGCATGGTTATGTTATTGTAGTTTGTTGTTTGGACACCCTCTGTTCTCCCCACAGTCCCCTTTCCCCCCTCTGTGTTGTTGCCACCAGCCTGGGTTGTCAGGGACACATGGAGGGAGGGCTGTACCTGTGCCCCTTGCATGGGGCAGCCAGGAATGGGGAAACCTTGTTACTGGGGGGACTTGGCATGACAACACCTCAGCTCCCACAAGTTGCAAGAAGGTCTCCATCAATGGATGGGAAAGAAGAGTCAACTGGCAGACTCTGGGAGGGGCCAGGGATATATAAGGAAAATGTTGGAATATGTACAACATATGTACATGAAAATGTATTTGGCTGATGCAGCACCAGGGGTATAAAAGGCAGAGTCACCGTTCTGTGGAGGAGCCTCCACACTCCCAGTGCTGCCCCTTTCCCTTACTCAGTCCTTTGTTGCATTTGTTGAGGTTTAATAAACCTTTGAAATTTTAAAGTGAGCAGTCGTTTCTCACAACCCACTAATACAGCTGACAGCAAATAAGAAACTAAAATGAAAGAAACTGAATATGTATAAAAAACCTTATCACAGTTTCTACATGTTTGTGTTTTCAGATTGCTGAAGACATTCATGCAGGAGCTTGAGGCACTCAGCCCACTATTTTATGTGTGTGTGATTAATATCATAGAAAAAACTCCATTTCCAGAATTCTACAACCTGAGCAGAAGTACAAAAGTTTCTTAACACAAGATAAACTGTTTTCAACATGCTTTCAGCTCCATTAGGGTCTATTTTCTGATCTGGGCATTGGTAAATATGCAGGTAAGAGTTTGCTACAGTAAGTGACTTTATGCTAGCCCATACTGAGGTCAGTAAATTATTTGGTTCATTACAGTGCCAAGCAGACTGCACAGCTTACTGAACACAATGAGGCTATTTCCAGCCCCTACACCAGGGATGGCTTTTTTGGTCATTACTGCGGGTTTTGACATTTTATTTACAGTTTGGAATATCACTTTTGAACTTACACAGTAAGTTCTTCAAAGGGAAAAATACTGGGGACTTCTGTTTTAGTTTTTTTCAGGTAATGGAGTATCAATTCAATGCTAAATTTCCACTATGTTTTGATAGATTTTGGACAGACTCCTTAATCATCAGCTTCATAATTTGAACACTAATTTTTAGGGTTTTATTAATGAGATTACAAAACAAAAAGGTGAGAGACAAATATCAATCCCTTTTTAGGCTTGTGTGGCAGATATAAACATACATATAATTTTTATAGTTTATATATATAACTCAATTCTGACTCTTTTCAGTCAAATCTTCTGACCTATTACACTATTTGTCTTATTTTCTGTCGTATCAGCTGGCTCCTTCCCTATCTTCTAATCTACTCTCAAACAGTGTCACTTAGTGAACTGGAGTTTAAAAAGAAAAAGCCCTTCTACCTCTGGGTCTGGAAACTTTAGGCACTGAGTATTTTACTTGTTTTATCTAAAAATCTAGGTGACATTAGTGCAACAGATGAAATGCTAAATTATAAGCCTAAATTCTTTAATTTGGTAATTAATCCAAAGTACAACCCCTCCCAAATATTAAAAAAGCACATTCAGAATTACACAGAGCACAAAAGAAGGCTTCCCACCAAATTCCTTCTGCTCCCTGGTGACTCAGCCTTTTTGACTCCACCAGCCCTTTCAGCAAAGCCAAAGGGATTTTTGCCAGGGTAAATACTGCTAAATGGGGTCCCCCATCCATATATATTTCACTTTATCTCTGTTGCCAAGTCATTTCTGATTGCCAAGTCAATCTGCCTGTAAGATTAACTGGATTTTTTCCCAAGTACTCAGAGTTTTGAGATAAACACTGGCTCCTCAGGCATAGGAACATGCCCAGGCCATTCTGATGTCTTGGATATTTCTTAACTAATTAAGTTAATCATGTAGACAATGACTGAGCAAAAAAACTACACAGAGCTCTCCAAAATCATCCTTCTTAGGGCTGGGAACAGCCAACCAGAGCAGACTTCCTGGGGAGCATTCCAAACCCGTCCTATAAACTCATGACATTAGTTTGTTTACTCTGGATATGCTTTTACTCCAGGAGGAGAGATCAAGACCTCATGCTTGTTTTACACCTTATTCACCACACAGAGAATTAAACCCACAACCCCAAAACAGACGGTAGTCCAGCAGTAAGGGGAAGAAACAGGATGTATCCCACTTCCCAAAGTGCTGAGAGTTGGTTTATATCTCCTTGTCCTTTCAAAAATCAGAAAAAATTCTTCAATAAGAAAGATTAACATCAAGGAAGACGCTTTCCTTTGGAGCTGGGAGACAGCAGCAGAAACCAAAGGGGCACCAAAGCAAAGAGAACTGGGTTGACTTTATCCTCCCTAGCACCTTCCAGCTCAAGAGGGATGAGGAAAGAAGGGCAGTGACCATCCAGATGCTTCCCTTGAAACTCAAAATGCAGCACCATGTGAGCACATTCCAAATAAAAAACCATTTCATCGATTTCTCTCTTAGAAGCATTCCATATTATTTTAGAAGCCAGATGTGCATAATACTTGTAATTTCATCAAATTCATGCCTAGGATGGTCCATATGGATTTAGCAACTGCCACTGACCGGAAAGGTCTCAAAATTTTGCTGGTTCCAAACCCGTTTGTTCCTCTTCCATTGCTCAGTAGTCACGGCAGGACTGAATCCTTGCTTCCAATGATTATTCTCCAAGTATGCAAAGCTCAATTAATTTTATGTACATTTTTCCTTATGGGCTTTACCCAGTTTTGATGAAAAATTCAGCCTGTTGCCATGCTCTTGGCAGCAGGGATGCAGTTCCTCCCTGACCTACCAGAGCTAAACTGTGCCACTCCCCACCAGAATTCCAACCATGCCCAGGATTTGTGGTTCCTCTTAGGACAAGTGCACCAGCGTGGGGAAAGAAAAGGAATGGGAGGGGATTTATCAGCAGTAACAAAGTATTTAGAGAAAAAGTGCTTCAGAGCAAACCTACAGGGATTTCTGTGTTCCCTAAGGCCCCAATGCCTGGTGACCCCTCAGGTGCTAGTGGCTCCCTACCAACACTGCATTTCAGTGCTGTTCTAGATAGCTACTGCCTGTTTCCTTCCTGAAAACCCATTTCAGACTCACAGTTCTGGGGTCTGGAATTTCTTTTCCATTGCCTCCCCAGGCCAAAACTGCAGTTCAGAGAAAATGAAGGCAAACATCACCACATAGACAGGTCAATGCCAAAATTATTTTTGGCTGATAGGTAGCCATGACGACACCTGCCGTGCTTTGGCTTTCCTGTGTTCCCCGAAACACACCTCCTGGGCAGCCTGGCCCATTAGACATACAAGTATTACAACAAATACACTGCTAATATACAACTAGACCCACTGCCATACAGATGGAACACATCCATTATGAATTTCCAATCCATTACTAAAACCTTAGTATTGACATTTAAACTAATTATATTTGCATGCATAAAGTAATCTAGAGCCTACAAATCAGGGGAGTTGAAAGAACGACAAAGAAAGCAAAAAGGAAGCAAAACAGCAGCTCTCTGGAGCCTCCAACTCTTTTGAAGATTCCTCTGTGCAAGCTGTGCTCTGCAGGTCTAGCATGGGGTATGGTCTTAATCCTGCAGAGGGCTCAGTAAAACTGCCTACTGGAAGCAGTCAGCCACATTTTTGGGAAGCTCAGAAGAATGTAAAAGTAAGAACTGTTATCTGCAATTTAAACAATGATTATTCCCCCAAGTGTCATAAACAATGCACAGTGTTGTAAATTAATTTGTTTGTTGGTTTTTTTTTCATGTAATAAACAGCGTGACCCTCTGCATCTACCATTTGTGAGAGTTTCAAGCATCACTTCACAGCCCTGAAGTGTATCTGGTAAGAGCAAAATAGCACTGCTCATACAATGCCAGAACAGTTTAAATCTTATGCAGGTCTTTACCCCTGGGCTTCAAGGAACAGTGATTTAAATTTCTAGTTGCACCTCTGTGACTGTATTTTCTCCAAGGAGAAAAAGGCTGTTTCTTACTGCTCCCCCATGGACTGTGGGCAGTGCAGGGAGCCCCAGCCTGGCAGCAGTGCCAGCCACCTTGGGCAGGCAGCTGGGGCTCCTTCCCAGAAGCCCCAGGCAGCCTGTAGGTGAGGAGCCCAGGCTACCTTTTCCCAGGGATGTGGTCTGTGATGTAAATGAGGCTGCTCCCTGAGTTTGCCTTCAGAAAACACTCTCAGGAACCCAGATCTGCCATCTCCTCCTTGAAATCTCTCACTCCCAGAAGGAAAGAGAAAAAAAACCCTAAGCTTCCCTAGCAGTAAGCATTTGCCAAGAAATTTTAAGTGTTCCCATGCAAACCCTCCTCCTTTTTCTTACACTTTCCATTTCTTGCTGTATTATAAATTACTCTGGGGAAATACCATGGACTCTGAACATTTAAGAATGTTTCTAAGTGGTAAACCATCAAGTTTTACTTAGACTCTTTAAAACAGTGTGGTCTATCTGCACAAACAAATTATATTTTGCTTTTTCTAAATTAGTTGCACAGACTAACAGCCATAGAGAGAGAAAGTTAAACTAGCCCTTAATATGGAAACCTGCTACATCTGAAACGGAACAAATATTTCAAGGGTTCAAGAAAGCTTTGGGGAAGGCACCAAAACACTGTGCAAAGAATAGTTCACTTTTATGAGCTCCACAGTAGTTTGTTAAATAACTGCAAATTCAAGTAAGAGCATTTGACCTGTGGTCAGGCAGCACCTTTCAAAGTGCTGCAGCTCTGGTACATGACAGCAGGTATCTTCTTCCCTACAAGAGCTTCTCCTACACACAGCCCCTCCAGTTTTGTTAATAAAGGAATGTACACTCACAGGCCAATCTCCTCATTAAATCTTTTATTCCTGCAAGGTTAGTGTAGGCTAAAAATAAGGCATTAAAATGCTTTCAAAGTATTTCTAGAAATATCTTGCGGAAAGGAAGGAAAAACTAAAGTACAACTGAGACTGCATTACTAATGGAAGTTTTTGTTGAAGCTGAGCATTTTGACAAGACATCATCCTGGGAGCAGAGCTTTTAAACCAGCAGACACTCCTACAAACTGAAGGTAAATGCTTTCACCTGGCATCAACTGATGGACTATTCCTTTTTACCACTGAAGGACGATTTAATCATCGGATGCACATTTTTATTTCCTGCAAGCAATGACAGAAATCAGGAAAACGACATGAAAGGCATGGGAGAGAGTGGGCCACATTCACTCAGGTCTAGGGATACTGCAGTTGCACATCAGCAAATTTTGTGGTATATAACTTTAGATGTATACTGAGACAGCACTGAGAAGTTACTTGTCATGGTTTGACACTGGCCAAAGGCCAGGCACCCATGAAAGCCATTCACTCACCCTCTCCTTCCACAGCTGGGCAGAGGAGAGGGGAAAAAATTAATGAAGGGTCCATGAGTTGACAAAAGGATTGGGAGAAAACACTCTAAAGGCAAAACAAGTTCAAATTTAAAGGTAAATTTATTATTAACAGGGTCAGAGAAGAACATGAGAAGTAAAATAAGCCTTTAAAACACCTTTTTCCTCTCCCAGCCCCTCCCTCTTTCCCACCGACAGTGCAGAAAGACAGGGCGTTGGTTTTGGTCAGTTCCTCACCCAAGATCTTTTTCTGTTCACTCAGGGAGAGGAGTTCTTCCTCTGTTATGCCACGGGGTACCTCCCACGGCAAGGGAGGAATGCCAGGAACAGCAACCATGAGCCACCACAGCTTGACTCACTGCAGCTTTCTCTACTCCAAAGTTTCACCTTCACTTCAGCTCAGTCACTGCCAGGAAGTACATGCCATGGCTCCACAAACAGCAGCAACCATGGCCTAAATTATTCACCCAACAGTTTCATCAGTCAGCATCCTTACCTTTGAAGCACAATTACCAAACTAAGCTTTAAAAAACCCCAAAAGGACTGCCTTTGGAGCATTCTTCTAAAGCAGATGAAAAGAAAATGGCTCACCTAAGTGCCAGCAGTTCCTGCAAATAAGCCAAGAGGCGAGGTTACTCGCCAGCACCAAGAGCCAGCCTGGGTACTGCTGACAAAACTCCCAGTGCTGATTTAGTAGCACAAGCACCTGTAAAATTCATTTTTCAGAAGATGAACACTGTCGTCTTACTTTGGTTTCTCATGACAAGCTGGAAAGAATCACAGTGGCTGTTCACGCAGGCAGGAATGACACTGAAGCACTCTGGGTTTGGATGTGCCTGGCCTAATTCCATTATTAAACCAGTCAGTCTTGAAGAGCAAAGCTAGACATCACTCATTCCACACAGTCAGAATTATGAGCCTGAAAAAAAATCTCTTCCTTAAGCAGCTTTCAGCATATTTGAATAAAAGTGACTGTGAAATACACTGAGAGCATAACAGATGGTTTGCTCTGAAACTGGGCAGCAAAACATGCCAAGGGGATGGACACACAAAGTGTCTCAGTGGAGAATTATGGAGTGTGACTCCAAGGCAGAGCCCAGCCATATCTCCAGCTCCTTCCAGTTCATAGCAAGAAAAAAAAACAGCCTTCAACTTCCCTAATCCAGTTTCCTGGTGCAGAACCATTAAACTGTATATGGTATGTGACTGCATTACATCAGTACAGTTCTAATGTTCCAACACTTGTATGCAATAATACAACATTTAAGTCTGATCTAAGATTGACTGCATTTAGCTTGGGAGGGGAGTTAAAAGAACTCAGAACACCACAGAACTTGTTAAAATGAAAGCAGTAATGAGGAGGTGATGGGACAGACAAAAATCAAATGTGGCAGCTCTCAGCATGAAGAACAACTGCTCAGGAAATCCTACAATTTTGGAAACAAAAGTGGTCCAAAATGAATACCAGAAATGAGCTGTGGAATAACTTCCTGAGCCAGACTATGGGAGTTTTATCATTTGATACTTGTAGAATAGGAATGGAGGTATGGGGAGGGAAAGATGCTAATTGTTCAGCCCAGAAAAACAAAGTCTTCAGGCAGATGAACAAAAGCCTTGAAAAAAACAAAATGAAAGGGTCATTGAGTTTACTATGTTGCTACTGTAAGTAATGCAGTATATGCTTTCATTATCTGATTGAGCCTCATCTTAGAGCAGACTGCCTTTCTCTCCCTTGTAACAAGTATTAGAGTAGCAAAAGGTCAGTCCTGACACCTAGAAATAGACTGGGTAAATTAGAAAAGAGAGAAGTAAAAATTTTTACTTCCTATCCTCTTATTACTCCAAAATGGCAAAGTGAAACACCAAATATACAGCTATAACCTAAAGAGAAATATTGTTTCCTGCAGGACCTACAGGAAAGTTACTTGGCATTTTTACAATAAACTTCTAGTTGCTTTCCATTCAAAGGCCATTTAAAGGAAACTGTTTTTGAATAGATGGCTGAGGAATCCAGTAAAACACACCTTTTTCATTATTATTTTTATTTTTATTTTTTAAATTGACTCCTGTTACAGGCTCCACGTGGTGGTTTTGCTGGTTGGCAGCTCCCAGGCACGCTCTGGCTGGAGCACCAGAGCACTGGCACTGCAGCAGGGGCAGGGCTGGCAGGTGACACAGGGCTCACAGGACAGGTTGCTCTTCTTGCTGGCCACATCTGACTCCTGCTCCTGGAAGTCAGCCCCACTGACTCTTAAGCTGATGGATCAGCGACTACTTCCCAAATTAAAGCTTGCCACTGCCCTGTTCCAGAGGGGTAGTTAAGGAAGATGGGTCTCCAGGTATACACATTTTCCTCAGAAATTGCCTGGTTGGTTGAACAATGCTGTGGCCTTTAAATTTTGCATGTACTACCTGCCTTCACATCAGAGCTCCAACTACTCCTTCTGTCCTCCTGGAAGCCTTTCAGGCAGACAAAAAAGAGGGAAAAGCCCCTGTACTCTCTGCACACAGTGGCATGCCTGCACACTCAGGGTCGTGTCACTGGCTGAGGGAACTGCTAATTAGTGTTTCTGAAATGGCTGGATTTCAAGTTGATAATATGGTTAGAACTATTAGCTTCTTCCATTACCAGATGGACTGGTTAATGTGAAACACTTCCCAGGCTTAAATGACTGATTTGTAGCTGCAGGCACCTAGTAAGTTGTGAATGATTGCTGATGTAAAAAGAGCAACTCTACTGGGGATGACAGTAATTAGTCTTTACAGAATTCAGTGAAACATTGTCAGGGAGAATGAGACATGCAAGTAATTTATGCACCAATTAAACAATTGTTAGAACTTGCAAAAATTTTAACCAGATAAATACTGCATATAACTTCAGCACCTGTGGATTTAAAATCTTATCTTACAATAAGATGTTTCTTTTTTGTTATAAGAAATACTTTTCTTTTGTAAGAAAATATCTCTTAAGCAAAGAAAATAATAGTGTTGCCAGTCTAAATTACTTTTACCATCACCTATTGTTTTCTAAGATGTTTCTCATATACTGTGAAACTGTGTAAGTGGCCTCCCTTTCTCATTTTAGAATGAATAAGAACTAAGACACAGCATTGAGCTGTTAGTATGTTCTGCCAGTAAATCTCACCTATTGTCAACTATTTAGGACTGTATATAAATGTCACTAGATACCACAAAAGACTTTAAATGTTCCTGATTTGCCAGTCCAGCTACAGTTTGCCATGAATCAAAAATCATTTTGTTAGGGTTCAGTTGTTCTTTACAGGGGTCGGCCCATCAAGTTAACTAGATGAGAAACTGTGCCTTGAGAAAAAGCACAACATGACACGACCTGGTTCTACCTCCTGTTACCCCCTGCCAACCAAAGTATTTCCTTTTAAAGTAAACATTTGAATTACAGATTATAAAGAGCAGTCTGTTTTAGCAGGTGCTTTGTCAATCCCTGCCTTTTCAAGTTTTGCCTTACCTACTCCACATGGAGAGAACATGTCACTAAAATGAACAGACCATGCCAGAATTCTCCCTGCAGCTGTGCTGGGTAAACAGGAGAAAAGGATTTAAGCTTTAAGTAAGACTTTCAAAAGGACATTCTAGCTGGATAAACAAATACAGAAAGGGAGGTTTCTCTTCCCTAACCGTCCTAGGAAGTGTGCATCTGTGTTCCAACAGCTGTCTGACCTTCAGATATGGTATCAAACACAGAAAAAGGACTGCAAAGGGCATCCTGCCAGCACCTCAGTGCCATACTCATTGGTAAGGCCAGGAGAACAGGTGGGACCAGCTGCAGATCCTGCCTGATGTGTGCAGCTCCCTGCTCTGCCCTGCCCACCTCACCCACACAGCAACGCCTAGGGGGCTTTCACTGCACCTATTAAAACTTTACACACAAAACTATCTGAATGCTGGTAGACCAACTGTGTCCTCAGCACACGAGAGATGTTTAGTAAGTCTAGAGAGACAAATCTCTGCTGAAGAATTTGAACTCTGGAGCTGCTTTATCCATACAATGTTATTGTTTCCTACATTCACCAGCATTTGTAGTCTTGTGGTTAATTCATTCCCTTCCAACAGGATGACAGCTAAGTAATAACGGGGAGGAAAAAACCTTAAAGGCCAAGAGAATTAACTGTATCTCACTAAAGCGAGTAAGGTCCTGCATTATTCATGCACAGACAGGAGTACACTCAGCTAAGAGGGCTACAGGGAACTCGAACTCTGAAGCTCCCATGATTTGTAGCCATTAAAACGGGGAGCTGCATTATTTTATCTGAAAGCTAAAGATAGTTAACTGCTGCATTTCCTGCAGAGCCACATGGAGGCAAAGAGATTGCTTCTGGTTCTCACAGGCACTGCAGGAACTTCTGTTGCAGAGCTCACAGGAGAACTTTACTGCTCTCCCCCAGGCACAGCCAGGAAACATGAAGGAATATTTAAGCCAATTGATATTCCTAAAGGCAAGAAAGAATTCTTGGGTTACCAGAAGATGTCAGTGCATGTGGCTATTACAGAGGTGCTTTCGTGGGCCCTAATGAGACCGTCAGCACTTAATGCTGACCAATACACAATCCTTTAAATTAATAAACCCACAGAAAATAGCTACTTTGTATTAAAAGCAGCCCTTTACAGTCAAGCTATTTACATCCACTATGAAGTGCCAGTCCAAACTAACATGCATGTTTGCAACCTTCTTTCTAAAAATACACCCTCAGAGTAGAGTAGCTATTATTTCTCTACAGTATAATCATGGAAACTGCACAACTGCATTACTTCTAGTTCATATGTGTTAAGTGAGTGAGCTAATTTTGTAAAAAAATTCACACCCGTGTCTGAAATCTGTTACAATACAGTATTTACTTTTTACTTGGGCTGTAAACTATTAAAACCACAACACCATATCCTGCAGACAAAACTCATATTCACTGAAATCCTAATTGAAAACTGCAGAATTTTGAGCAATGGTGTTCATGACACAGTGTTGGTGAAGGAAGCCTGAAGAACGTCGAAGAATTATTTCGTATTTGTCAACAAGCTCTTTTGAAGGGGGCCCCCTCCCTTAAACCAGGGTTTACAATTTGGGTAGCCTTAATTTTACTTCTTCATTCTTTCCCATATGGTGATAGGAGGTGCAGCATAGTGTCCTTAAACACCCACATCTCACAAGCAGTCTCCAGAGCAGATGAACTATTGATCCCTTTTCTCCTTCTTCTACTTTATAAATCTAATGAACTATTGATTCTTTCCTCCTTCCCCCATTTTCTGCTTTGGCTATGCATGCCCCTCCTCCACTGTCTGAATCTCCTTTTCTGTGCAGCCTTAGGCTTTATCCTTGTCCATTCTGTATCTGAGGCACTGCTGGTCTGGCCTGGGTGAGGGTGGGACAGCAAAGACCTGGAGTCAGAAATACACAAATACAATTGCACGTTGAGCTGTCTCCAGCAATGAAGAGCATTGGAAAGGAGCTGGTCCTCAACTCCACTGTCCCTTTCCAACCACACACTAAAGGACAGTGTAGGACATAACCTGCCACCCCCTGCCCTCCCCATGGCCTGATCCCACAGCCGTGAGAACCATCATGCTGGGGATGCCACTGCCAGTGAAGAGGCTTCAGTTTTTCATTGTTTTGTAAGTCAATCAAGGTACTTATTGTGCTCTGCAAATAAACTGCAAGTGGGTGTTTTGAATTCCTTTACAAGCAAAAACTATGATCTCAGTCCCTTACTGTGAGGGAAATATTTAATGCTTCAAACCTCTTTGCTTGTTTATCTTTCTATCCCTAACAGCTTCCTTCCTCCCCTGCTCCAAAGGTTGCCTGGTGCCAGCTGCCCCCAGCTCCAGCCCTGTACACTGTCCTTTCCAGCACAGCCACCCCAACAGAGCCACCACATTGTCCCTGCCAGCACAGCCCTCAGCCCCAGCCCTGCACACTGCCCCTGCCAGCACAGCCACCCCAACACAGGCAGCCATCAGCACCAGCTCCTGCTGCCCCACCCATCTCCAAACTCCAGAACCTTGTGACAGACAGGCAGTGGTAGTTTCACTGTTTACAAGAGATTTAGCTGTACTTTCCCCCACTGAATCTTTTACTGTTGACAGCTCCTCTGCAGGCAGGGCAAATGAGGAGAGAGTACCTCCAACCTCACTCAGCCCAGAGATGTGGACTGAGAAGAGCAACGTGCTTGACTGCTCCAGACAGATCTCCCATAATCAAAGTTTAACTAACACTATAAAAGTAAGGAGTTTTCAAGTAAATGTTTTATATTATTCTGTAGATGTATGGTGAAAGCATTCATCTGTCAAACATCATTTCAGCCAAGAGTTTTCTCCCCACACCCTTTCTTTGAAGGTCACCAGAGCACTGAATTACTACTTCATTACAGCACCACCACAGACCTTTGCATTCCTCCACGCAGCCTACCTTCTTTTCTCAAATCCCACCCTCCTCTCAGAGCATATAGACATTAAATCCCATGACAAAGCTCAGCTATAAACTCATTAGCAAGTGTCACCTCAAACACCTTCCTTGCTGCATCTTGTGTAATACTCACCATAACCAGCTGAAGCCAACTGCTTCATCACACACCAGTTCTGCAGGTCTCAAGTATTTAGAGCAACTACATCCTCTCCAGCTTGTTATGCTATTCACAGAAATAAGAGTTTAAAAAATTTACTTGCTCCTTAATATTTGGAGAGCAATAGAAAAGGATGTGCAAGGCTGCAAATATTTTGGGAAAGATCATCTGAAACCTTTGCCCTACAGTAAGCACCCCAGAAACACCCAATTTCAAGGCCTCACTTCATCAGAACAAACTAGAACAAGAAAATGTTAAATAATGACATTTGTCTCGCATAGGTAATACTACTCAAGTGAGAAGGTTTGTAAAGAAACCTGCCCTGGTTTGGCAGTGAGGTCCTGTTGTCTGGCTTGCCTTTTGCTAATCTACTCGGCCATTTTCCAGGCTGGAACGAATTCCTCCAGCACATCCACAGAGAAGCTGTTTCTTCCATTGCCTCAGAGACACAAACCTTGGCCATGCATCAGCTTCCTGCTCCTTCTGGCAGCCACTCGAGTCCTGCTGAGCTCGAGGTCACCTCTGGGCTTGTGTCTGGCTGCCTCCCACCCCTTGGCTGCGTGGACAGGGCTGCTTTCGAGGAAGGAACCACCACTCCTTTCTCTCCTGGGTCCCATATGCTGGCAGGGTGTAACCCCAGCATCAAACAGAACAGTTCTCCTCCAAGTTGCCCAGTCCCTCCCCTTTTAAAAACACAACATCTACTGACATTCAGTAAATGGGGAATGAAGGCATCAAGCAGGTTTATCAGCAGTCATACCTTCTCAACTTTTGGTAGGATTGCTCAGCCTTAACTGTAAAACCAGTATTTTTCTGTTCTGGTTCTGAGTTTGTTAAAAACATTTATTTGTAGAAATCTTACTGACTGCTTAAAAGCTGAATTAGAGTAAGTTTTGATGTGCATGAAAGAAGAAATCTGTAACTTAAGCACTGGACTAGGAAGAGGTTGGGTGGGCATGGACTGTGCCCACTCCTGTATTGAGTATGAGGATACTGAGAGGATGGGGGACAGCAGTGTGACCAGCAGAAAGGCACTCTGGCAATGCAGGGACAGGAGTTCTTACTCTCAATCGTAAAGCATTTCTACTGAAAGATCTGGGGAAAACCAACAATAAAAAAACACCCCCAATTTGCTCACCTAAACAGCTTTGAGCCACTTCTATTATTAAGGAGGAGATGAGAGCAAACATTAACACAGACTTGAAATAGTTTCCTTTGGAGTCTGCTTTTTGATCAGACACTAAACTCTTGCTTAGCCGGAAAAAAGTAACTTGGTTGCATAGCATCATTATGGCATATATTATTATCAATAATGTATAAATATTAACAACAAAAGCAATAAACTTGATATTTAGAATTTGTTTTTACAAACTGCCTTCCCTCTCTCAGTTCTGAGAAAGCTTTAGGAGCTCATGTTATTATGAATCATCTACTCAAATATTATTTCCCACCTGGAATAGCATTTGACTTCTTTAATATTCCTGTAAGTTTATATGTGAGTGCTTCAGATCTATTACTACTAAATAATTTAATCAGCATGTGTCTCCAAGCCTGGCTGCAGCAGGAGACCAAATGAAATAACTGAATGCAAAAGCCATTGTTGAATCATAAGCTACAAGAGATGAAAGGCAGCAAAAGTTCCACATCATCAGCCCTACTTCTGTCATTTGCCCAAATCCCAGCTCCCACTCATTAAGGAGGCCACAAACAGCTCTAGAGAATGACTTCCTCTACAAGGTTTAATTTCTGTTGTGATAAAATTGGTCAAGTTTCCTTACCAGGCAACAGATCACTGCATCAGCAGCACCAACCCAAGGGTGATGGGAAACACGCTGGGATGAGCCGCTGCCCCCCAGGATAATTTTCACACAGCCTCCTCCTCTCCCAAAATACTCCCTGTAACAGAAGTCTCATTGTTGTGGCTTCAACACAGAGCGTGCAGATGCTCACCAGATGCTGCCAGAGTGGGAAGTGAGGTGGAAAAAGGAGCTTCAGCTGTTACAAACATGACAGGGCTTGATCTGCTGCTATTGGAGTCAGCAGAAGAACGTCACTGCGCTTCGTGGCAGCAGTGCTGACTGACAAAGGCTTATCCTCTGCAGGCAAACAGCCACAAATACCTAAAAAAAGCTCTGAAATGTGGCCTCAACTTGCTATCACTTCTCAGGCTCAGGAAATGCATCCACCAATTTGTCTTGCTGTGTCCAGCAGGAGATGCCCTCCCTGTCAAGGCCAGGTGTTCCCAGGCTGGGCAGCACAGGACACACAGATGGCTCCTGAGAGGCTGTGCTCTGTCTAAGGGGTTCTCCATTGCCTCAACTAGGAATCTAATTTTATTTTCTGCTGATATAAACTAAGCATTGCTTACAATTATCTGTCTGTGCACATTCCAAAGTATATTGTCTTAATCACTGGGGCTCGTGATACTGTGATAAATGTTTTTCAAAACTAACAAATGTCATATCCTGAGTCATGGAAACATTGAAGTTCATCGGCACTTGTGAAAGGAGGAATAATGGAAAACCTGCAGTGATGAGGAAAGAAAATTAATACAGCTGGTGGCATGTATTACACACCTAAAAATACTGTAATGACACTTTTTGCCACAAACTTATTTAATACCTTGACAAATGTGGAAAGTTGCCCCCCTGCCCATTGGGTTATCAACATTTATCAATTCTCTGGGTTGGCCAAGCACCTGGCCTGGGCCCAGGGCTCAGTGTGCTGCTGGTGCTGCACTGCAGGTGTGGATAAGCCTCTGCCAATGGATTTACCACGCTTGCTTGAACTTGACAAATGATACTTGAACAACAGCAAAAGCCAGAACAAAAAGATTTCCTTTTTGTCTTTTATATTTTAAACAGAAGGTGAATAAATGTCTGGTCATCTCAAGAGCTAGTTGTGTGCTTTAGGCTGCAGCCATCTAACACAGCTAAGAGGCAACTGCTGTTCCACTTGTCCTTTCTTCCTCCCAGCTCCCAGAAAACACTGCAACAAATGCAGATAAAAATGGTGATTTCTAATGCATTAAAGGAGCATCCTGATTGATTAAAAAACTCCCCCAACAAATTTCTCTGCCCCTCAAAACTTTTAAACACACAGACACACCCTGAAACAGATGAAAAAGAGAAGCAGAGATAGCAGGGAGAAAAGGAAACAGGAAAGGAATTTTTAATCTCTTCTTTCAGATAATTAAGACATGCTTTGTGACTTTTAGGTAACTGAGAAAGCCACAGCTCTTACTAATAAGCACTGCTTCCATGTGAGCTGTGCTGGGGCTGGAAAGACTTTTTTGGGAACCAAGAGTTTCTTCTGGGAGCACTCAGGACAACTCTGCTTGCCTGGTGCGGCAACTAAAGTTTTATGATACCAATGCTGAGAAGGTGTGCATGTGCATACTCTGTATATATACACTCTGAGCATTTGCACACATAGATATGTACATGGTACTTTCTACAAAAGGCAAATTATAAGAAGCAGTGGTTAATGAAGCAGCATCCTCTGATTTTCTGCTTATAAATATCCATGTCTGCTTACATAAGCCACAGAGTTTCAGACCTCTGCACAGGTATAGGAATGGTGGATCTGACCTGAAGCTTATCAGTCCAATTCTTTCAAATGAAATCACTGAAACACAGCAGCCACCTGGGTCTACATAAATGACATTACCAAGAAGTTGCACAGCCCTTTTAAGGGCAATTGAATCTTCACGAAGTCATCTGCAGGCACTTTAAGTGAAAGAAAGAAAGAAAGATACAGGAAAAAAAATCACTTGTTTCAGAAGCAAGCTTCTGTAATTACACAGAAATCTCTGGGCTTGCATTAGATTTTGTAAGAGCTTAAAATGTTGTGAGTTTGGTTTTTTCCCCTCATTTTATGCAAACATTCTGCACACAGAACAGCCATTGAGCTGGCATTACAGAGAAAGATGGGAAAAGACTGATCCCAAAAGGCTACATTGTCAGTCTTCAGTATTCCCAGTCTAAAAATAGGTTTTAAAGGCTCATCAGTGCCACCAGGCTTCTGAGCTCCTGTTAAATCAGAACCTCCTGGAGTCCTGTCTCCATCAGTGCCAGTGCAGCACACGAGAGAAGCAGCACAACCACAGTTCAGCAATTCTCTACGCTGTAACATTCTAAAAACGAGGTTCAAGAAACAGAAACATGCCCATTTATTCACTTTAAAACACTGTGGGGGTTTCTATTCTCCAGGGAGGCTGGAGGGACAGGAACAGGCAGTGCCTAGGGCAGTGTGGAGGGTGACTGAGCCCTGCAGTGATGCCTCCTCGAGTGGCAAAGGAACTTATGTGGGGCTACAACAAGGAGCCTTCTGAGACTTTCCATTTGTCAGTCCTCGTGACCCAAGGGCTGCCTGTGTTTACCAGAAAGCAGATCAGTGAGTCCACACATGGGCCTGAAACACACTGTGCTAAAGCAGGGCCAAGAGCTGATACCACTGGTCCTGACCAGCAGCTGCTCCAGGATTATCACTTCCATGAAGAGCAACAGGTGCTCCTTCATAAAAAACAGATTTATTCCCCGAGACTGTCTTGCTGAGGATCATTATCCACAGATACACATGTGGCCTGGGCTGGATTTCTTCTCCTTATACTCTTACTCAAAGATTTTAAGAAAAAAATCCTACAGTCTGCAGCAATATGCCAATGGGCTTCCATCACCTTAGATCACAACCAGCCAGGGTAGAACAGGAACACTCCCTGGGAACCAGCATGGCTTCTCCACACAGGCTACTCCTGCTTCATCAGCTTCTGCATTTCACTGACTTTATTTCTGTGCTCAAACATCCTGCAAAAGTATAATTTTCAGATTTCTAATACAGGAGAATAAAGTGGAAGGAAATATATTTCAAAAAAAATCCTGTAAATCCTAATCTGATAAATTATCTTTTATAAATTGCAGTGTGATTCTCTTTTATAAATTGCAGTGAAATTACATATTTGTGATCTTGTTTCCTTGCTATTAACAAAGGGATAAAAGTTGCCATCAATTATAGCAACACACCTGGAAAGCCAGGATATGAACACAATTTCAAATACACAGAGCTACAGCACATCAGCTGAAACCAAAATGTTGAGGGGTTGGAAACAGTAAAAAAAAGGGCAAGATGCCCTCAAAGAAGAGGAGATGTCAGGCCCAGAGTTGGTGAAGTTACCATGGGAGGCAACTTTAAGCAAGTCCATAGCACTTATTGCAAACCCTACCCACAGCAGGGAGTGCAGGGTTTCCTCCTGCATTACACCACTAGCAAGCAAAGCCACAGGAATTTTCCTGTGCTGTTGGCAGCAACTCATCCCCAGGTTTTTAAAGCAGAAAGTAGACCACAATACAGTAAAACAATCACTTCATCACAGAAAAGGAAATTAATAAAGAATAAAAGAGAATTTCATGTTCCATATTGCATATAACTGTATACAACAACTTTCTGCATATTCTCCATTATCTTCAGTAATAAGTAGCATTCAAGTCAACATTTTTTCCAAATTAAAATGAGACACTGATACAGGAACACCAATTCCTGTAATACCAATTCCAGAAGCCATAAGAAGCACATGTCATCACACCATTTGTGGCAGCAGCTTGAGCTGCTGTACAAATTCCTAGAAAACAAACAGAAACACAAGCTCCTGATCTCCACCCAGTTAGGACCTTCCTTAACACAGTGCTCACCAGACACCCCACTGAAATTTCCTGATTACACGTATATGAAATACGTTACTCTTCTGGTTTGCTTGATTTTACACTAAAACTGATTCTGCCCTGCTTTCCCAGACTGTCCCCCATAAACATTGTGTTAATTCATTCAGGTCAGCCCCTAAGGACAGAGCCAGCTCTGCAGAGAACACTATCAGCTTGTTCTGAATCAGCAGAGATGCTGGCAGCCTTTCAAGTCATCTGAAAAAGAGGAGGTAGCTGCACATGGAATAAACTTCGAAGTGCTCATCCAGAATTCCCTCTGGGAAAGACCATGTATTTTGCACATGCTAATTCCAACAATTAACCCCAGCTGCTTATTTACAAACTTCTGAATACGTTTTAAAATGCAAATAACAAATTTCACATTAAATACCAAGTCCTTGGAGGAAGACACCACATTTATGCTATACTGCACAGAAACAGAATGTTCACTTCTTTCCAGCCACATTAAAGTTCAAAGGATCCCCAAGAGGATGATTCAGCAGTTAAGGCACATCTTTCAGTATTAAACTGGTCAATCTCTTTCCTCAGACCACACACAGTCACCATCCTCCTCTTCTTTTGAAATTTTTAATGCATGAAAAGTAGTCCTGAATCAGAAGAGGAAACTTTTCATTATTTGTACTCTATGAATGAGAGAGGGCTGCTGCTCTGGCTGGTTTGAGTCCTGCTCTTCATTAGCAGAATTGTCACCTATTCTCTGCACCCAGCAACAGCAGGGACAACAGACCTGCTGCTGCTTTCAGGAGGAAGACACTCACCAAAAGATCTAAAATTACAATTAATAATATTAGGTTCTAAAAACTTGGAGGTAAACAAAGAGAGTAAAAAGAGAGTAAAAACAAAACCCAAACAATGTAATAGCACTGATTAACTCAAACACTCACACTAGTGTTTCCACAGAGACACTATTTCCAGGATTAAGCATCTTAAACCCCAGTCTAGCACCTCCATTTCCTGCTGGTTTTGAGCCACACACAGTGTGTGGGGCCCAGGGCTGCCAGCACTTGCACACCAAACCTGGGGCCTCCTGAAGGCACAGGAGCCTGGGGAGCCACAAGCCAAGTGGGATTTTCAGGCTACCTGCTTCCAGACCTATGTGTGTAGATCCTACTGTACCCACATTTGATGTGAACATTTCAAACATTTGTTTAACAGAATTACAGACTTTATGTTAATCTGAGAAGTTTCCAACAGAACCAACAACTCTTTGAGCATGGACTACATACAGCTACGGTGAAAGGAAAATAGGGGATTTGGTGGTTTAGTTATTAAAATAAACTTTCACTTCATTCCTGCCTCCTGTAGCAGCACTAGCAAGGCTATCAGAACCCATATTAAAGCAATGTTTTTGTTTTGCAACCAATTTCCATTTCAAAACAGCAAATCTAGGCATCACTCTTTGAATCATTTCTTAACTCTCATTTCCACATGCCAGGCAGAGACCTGCTTCTTCTGGTCTGTACTGTGGAAGCTTCCAACCCACAGATGCATCTGAGAAGGGCATGAAAACAAAGTACACACATGCTCCCTGGAGCTTTTTGATAAAGAGTGAATTTGCATGAGGCACTACAAATTAGCCTTTTTCAAATGAATGCAAAATCCCTAATTTACACTGTGCACATATTCAACAGATTATGAAACTCGTAATATTGGGTAAAATAAAACATATCAACTGTAACTGCTGGTTTGGACAGGGTTATCATGGAGTGATCCTAACCACTCTAGTAACTCAAGAAAGAAAAAGGAGCTTTAATAAAGACCCATTCTGCTAAAATGCTATTTCTGAAGGAAACAGCAGCTGGCCATAGCGATGTTAGAGTGCAATCTCTTCCTCAATCTCTCCTGGGTATTTGCTGTCTCTCTGGCTGTTGCTCAGCCAGACAGAAAATAATGTCAAACCTCATGCTATTCCTAGCTCTTGGCCATGTTTCTCATTTGCCTTTGGAAGCAGCTATTTTGCCTTCATGCCTTGGTCGCTTTGAGCACTCCAAGTAAACAAACACAAGATATGCAGGGGAAACTGGTTCACTTCACTCACTTCCACTTCTTTCAGACTTCAAGTGGAGACATGCAAGCCATAAGTCTTGAACCACAGGCATACAAAAGCCATGCCCATAAAAAATAAATACACATCCCATTGTAGACACATCCTCCTCAAATATTCCTGCAAGCAAAAGTCAAGATTTCAACTCGAGCTGTCTACAATTAAGAAAGCTACCATGATGTACCTGTTCCCCATGCCACGAGTTTAGCCCTTGTCACAGAAACTACTGTGCCCTCACGTCTAGATTTTTATTAATAGTATTTTTTTAAAAGAAAGCCATATTAAGATACTAGCAACAGTGTGCAAGTTAATTGTTCCCATGCAGTTTGTGGAGGCCACAAACACCACAGGCACACACATGATGTACACAAGGAGCATTGCCCTTTGCTATTTTGGCATCATTAATTCCTTTCCCCCACCCCCTTTTTCTGAGCGAGACGAGCTCAGAGTTACCCTGTGTGATGTCAATGCTTATTTTGTGGTGATTACTGAAATCCAATCTCCAGACAGGATATATTTACAGCTGTCTACACTGTCTTACAATAAGCTGATGGATGACTCATCCTTTTTCCCCCTTCAGCTGAAATCACACAAAGGAAGATGGAGACAGAATGACAGCCCATAGGAAGCAGGGAGAGCTGGATTGCAAAGACCTTGCTCTGTGTTTAAAACACATCAGAATATAAGTCTTTACTTTCGTATGCAATGACAAAAAATAATCCTAGCATATATGTAATTTTTAATATTTTGGTACATGTAAACCCATCAATAAACAGGCACTAATTCCAGAGTTCCACTACCTGTGTGCTTGCAAAAGCTGATATCCCAGTGCCATGAATGCATCTCTCCTTGCCATGTACATTAAACAACATGCAATAAATTAAAAATCAATTATCATAAACTTAATACATTACAGGAAGATGAAGCGTCAGAAGAAACAAAAACCTGACATCTTCCATCAATGATCTCGATGGGGCAGATTTGCCAGCAGAATAAAAATATGATCAGATGATGGGCTGAGAACACAGACTGGTGACAGAGACAGTCAACTCAGCAAAGCTGCAGGCAAGGAGAACGTCTGCTCTGTGTGTCAATGGGCAGGGATGCGAGTCTGCATCGCCACAGACATATTTAAAAGAGGGTTAAGTGTATTCACAGCCTGCCTGCATGCATTTCTGTCAGCATCAGCAAAAGAATATTTGATAAAAGGCTGGAAAGAGCTTGTGGTTTGGTGGGTTTTTTTTGAACTGGCTAAGTTAGTCTATAATCACAGCCTATTACCTTAATGCAGGGTGTACAACAGGAGAGCCAGGATCCCTAAGCTCCACTGGTAATGATGGATCAGCTGGCTCAGCAGGATGTGCTCATCACCAGCTCCTGCCACAGGTGGGTTGGGCTCTTTCTACAGATTTTGACCAGGCACCAGGAAGTCCTCAAGGACAGTCAAGCATGTGCCTACATGTTGTTGAGTTTCAATGAATTTACAGAATCACAGAATCACTGGGTTGGAAGAGACCTTCAAGGTCATCTAGGCCAGCATATGCCCCAACACCTCAACTAAACCATGGCACCGAGTGTCACATCCAATCTTTTTTTAAACACATCCAGGGATGGTGATTCCACCACCTCCCCAGGCAGACCATTCCAATACTTTATCACCCCTCCTGTAAAAACTTTTTCCTAATATCCAACCTAAATTTCCCTTGACACAGCTGAAGACTGTGTCCTCTCGTTCTGTCAGTTGCTGCCTGGAGAAAGAGACCAACCCCCACCTGACCATGACCACCTCTCAGGGAGTTGTAGAGAGTGATAAGGTCACCTCTGAGTCTTCTCCTCTCCAGGCTAAACAACCCCAGCTCCCTCAGTCATTCCTCACAGCGTTTGTGTTCCAAGCCCCTCACCAGCCTCGCTGCCTCCTCTGGATGAGCTCAAGCATCTCAATGTCCTTCCTGAACTGAGGGGCCAGAGCTGGAAACAGCACTCAATGTCCATCCTGAACTGAGGGGCCAGAGCTGGACACAGCACTCAATGTCCTTCCTGAACTGAGACACCCAGAGCTGGACACAGCACTCACTGTCCTTCCTGAACTGAGGGGCCCAGAACTGGACACAGCATTCCAGGTGTGGCTTCACAAGTGCTGAGTACAGGGGAAAAACGACCTCCCTGCTCCTGCTGGCCACACCATTCCTGATCCAGGCCAGGTTTCATTGGCCTTCTTGGCCACCCAGGCACACTGCTGGCTCATTCTCAGCTGCTGACACCAGAACCCCCAGGTCCCTTTCCACCTGGGCACTGTCCAGCCACACCATCCCCAGCCTAGAGCACTGCAGGGGGTTATTGTGGCCAAAATGCAGGACTTGGCACTTGGAGTTATTAAACCTCGTCCTATTGGACTCTGCCCATCCATACAACCATTCCAGGTGTCTCTGCAGAGCCCTCCTACCTTCCAACAGATCGACACATGCTCCCAGCTTAGTGTTGTCTGCAAATTTACTAATGAAAGACTCAATACCCTCACCCATGTCATCAGTAAAAATATTGAACAGAGCTGGCCCCAGCACAGACCCCTGAGGGACACCACTGGTGACTGGCTGCCAGCTGGAAGCAGCACTGTTCACCAGCACTCTCTGGGCCTGGCCATGCAGCCAGTTCTGAACCCAGCAAAAAGTGCTCCTGTCCAAGCCGTGGGCTGTCAGCTTTTCCAGCAGTGTGCTGTGGGAGACACTGTCAAAGGCCCTGCTGAAGTCCAAACAGACAACATCCACAGCCTTTCCTGCATCCATCAGGTGGGTCACCTGGTCATAAAAGGAGACCAGGTTGATCAAACACAACCTACCCCTCCTAAACCTGTGTTGGCTGGGTCTGATCCCCTGGCCATCCTGTCAGTGCTGCATGATGGCACTCAGTATAAACTGCTCCATTACCTTACTGGGAACTGAGGTCAGGCTAACTGGCCTGTAATTACCTGGATCCTTCTTCCAACCTTTCTTCAATGGGCATCACATTGGCCAGCTTCCAGTCACCTGGAACCTCACCAGTGAGCCAGGACTTTTGGTAAATGATGGAGAGTGGCTTCACAAGATCATCTGCCAGCAGTTCCCTCATCACCCTGGGGTGGATCTCATCTGGGCCCAGAGATTCATGAGCATCCAAGCAGCTGAGCAGCTCTCTGACTGCCTCCTCCTGGGTAACAGGGGCACCATTCTGCTCCCTGACACCATCTACCAGCCCAAGAAGGACAGCTGTTCTGAGGACAAGCTGTCTTCCCACTAAAGACTGAGACAAAGGCAGCATTAAGCACTTCCCCATCCTTCTCCTCATCTGCAGTTACTAAGTTTCCTCCCAAATCCAGCAGAGAACAAAGGCTGGTCTTACCCTTCCTTTTGCTGTTTGTAAACATATAAAGTATATTTGTAAAAACGTTTTTTATTATCCTTTACAAAAATTGCCAAATTAAGTTCTAACTGAGCTTTGGCCTCTCTAATTTTTCTTTTCCTACATGCCTTAGCAACTCCCTTAATACTTCCTGAGAGACCTGACCCTCCTTCCAAAGATTATACATCCCCTTTTTATTCCAATGTTCCTTCAAAACCTTGTTGCCCATCCAGGCTGGATGTCTGCCTCATCAACTCATCTTTCAATGCACAGGGAGTCTGTTCCTGTGCCCTCAGGATCTCTGTTTTGAAGCACGCCCATCTTTCCTAAACTCCTTTGTTTTAAAGGGCTTCTTCTCAAGGAACTCTCTGATTAAGTCTCCTAAATAGGCCAAAGTCTGCCCTCCAGAAGTCCAATGTAAAAGTCTTATTGATGTTCCTCCTGATTTCACCAAAGCATACACTGGAAGAATTTGGTAAATAGAGATGATGCTGTGGATTGGGAATGGCACTCAGTACACGTCCATGGCTTCAGCACTTTCGATAATGGCAAAAGCCAAAATGCCTTTTCTAAACCTGAAGACACTGAAGTTTGACTTCTGTACTACTGCCCAGAAACACTGGGTGGCCTAACACACAAACAGTTTCTGTATGAACTTCTGGAGAAATACCAGGAAACCCTGGAGCTGTTTGCAGCACAGGCATGGAGTTAGAATGTTTAATATTTCATAAAAGATAATATTCTGTGCTATGCAACAGGCATCCAACACGTTTGTATTAATCACATCTCTTCAGCTGCAAGAGACATGGTTGAAGCACTTGTCTGAAATCAAAATGGACCTTCTAAGCCCCTCTATCAAGACATGAGATTTAGCCTACCAGAAAGTTTTCTCTTGAAATGAATGATGTATGTGGGGGGATTTTCAGAACCAAAATGCCTGTCTTCGTATTTTAGCATCCCATTTGCAAACTCAAGGAATTACTCAAAAACACTAGAAAATAGGATGATAGAGAAATCTCACTTATCTTTATCACCCTATAAAACAAAGAAAAATGCAAGATATTAATCTGGAAATGCTACCTAAACAGCACCCTTCTATCAACAAATAAATAACCTCCATTAGAACAGTGAATTAACAGTAACGGCCATAAGACTTTTGAAGTATTTGCTACATAGAAATGCTGCATCTTGAACAGAAAGGTTTCAGTACCACAGAGATAAGCAAAAGCTTCATCTGAAATATTTTTTGCTTTAAAAAACAAACAAACAATTCTCTGTTATAAATATCAGTTCTTGCACATCATGTTCCCAAATACATGTTCGCTACAAATGTTTGAATATATACTTACAATGTGCAAAACAAACAAAAAAATCAAATTGTAGAAATAAACACATAAATACTGGTTTTTCAGTACTTAATATGCAGGGTAAACAAACCCAAGCAAGTGTATGTCAGCTCATGCATACAAACTCCAGACTTCTGCAATGTGCAATGCTGAATTAAAAGCTTCCTGTCAGCCTCCAGGGGAAGTTTTGTCAACCCAACCTGCAGCTTGTAGAACTCCTTTCCTTGCTTTTCTAGAAGTGACAAATAATGCTCTCTACTGCCCCATGGAATTGCCATCTCCTTTTGGATATGCTCCTGCCTTGGATTATTTCTGCTAAGTCATGGCATTCCCTCACCATCTGCAAAGGCACAGGCAAGCTCAAGCTATTCCTCCTTTTTGGACGCAGCTTAGAGGATGCCACTGATCCTCTCAAAGGACACAGCAAACTTGGCACTAGCAAATAGAAGTGCTGATTTTCTCTGACTGAAGGAAAACAGGCGTGGAAATAGCACATGGAAGAATTAACAATTCTGCTCACAGGCTACCCCACAGAGAAAAAAAACCAACCAAAGCAACAAAACCAAACAAACTCAACCAACCAACACCCAGTTTGCAGACGTAATAAAATACTGATACCACAACCTATGCACACAGCAATACAACCAGAATAATCCTACACACTAACCTGTCTTTGCAGTACAACTTGCTTTGCTCCAGGGGTATTGATTTTATTGCATGGCAGTAATTTAGGGAGTCATCCAAAGTAATTACAAAATTCTACTAATTAGCCTCCTTGCTTCTAGATGTGACTTCAAGGTCACAACCAGAAGCTACATCAAACTGGAGTTACAGAAAGAAATCTCTCACTGTCAAGAGTTAAATTATCTTTCTTCTTCCTTCTCCAAACACACACCAAAAAAATCAATTCTTGATGTGGCCCATATTGCATTATTGATGTAGAAATGACATAAAATATCCCTAATTCCATTAGCTGCTGCCTGAAATAAACGTTAGTAAGTACATGATATTTAATGACAAAGAGACAAGAACCTCATAACACAGATCTCTCAAACAAGCCCAGGGATCCATGGAAGCAGCTGCCAGCCAGGCATTACTCAAGGGCATCAGCAGCTTTGTGTTTTATCCAGCTGGCCATGGAAATGACACAGTATTAAGGGTTACTTTGCAGCATGTGTACCTGAAAAGCTTTAACTTCCAGGTCTGGTACAGAGGGAGAGGAGAGGCTGCCTCGCTGTGCCCAGGAACTGACAGATGCCCAGCCTGGGCTGATTTTCCATTTCCAGATGAAGAACACAATGGCCACATTATGTGCCTCATCAAAGCTACAAACGTGCTCTGAGCAGCAACAGGAAAATCACCTTGGCTGCCATAGCTATGAATTACTCCAGGGGCCATGGGGGCATTGCCAGAGGTGCTCAGTTGTGTGCCCACGGAAAAATCAGGAGTGGAGCTGCCCTGGCTGTGGCAGAACAAAGCCAAGGCAGAATTTGCCTCTGCTGTGACTGAATGAATCTCAGCAGCTCCTCTTCATCCAGGAGAATCCAAAATCACCCAACTTTAACCCTGCACAGCAGCAGCCACAAAATTACCCTGTAACTCCCCGATCTGCTCCAGTAAGCTGAATTAGCAGCTGTATCAAGGTAGCTGAACTTAAATTAAAAAAGCCACACAACTGGGCAATTTACTGCGTATCCTTTGGATAAAGTGTACCAAAGGATAATAAATTACCCTAACTATTAAAACATACAACTTCTAGTTCATATTTTCCTTCTAACCAGCAGCTCCTGCTGGGCCCTGCACATGCAAACTTCAAAGGGCTCTTTCTCGTCATTTCTTCCTTGAATCCCAGCTCCTGGAGCATGATGTGGGCTCTGGCTGGAGGAGCATTCAGCGAGGAGCACTGAACCATGCAGGGAGTGGAGCAAGGCAGCTGACAGCTGAGTACAGAGGGCAACCTCATCTCTGATAGACTAAGACAGAAGAGGGTTATTCAAGCTCAAGAACCACATGGTTATTATTTATACCTATAAAAATATGTATGGAAAGGGAGAGAAAAATCTGATATAGGACTTGAAGCAGTTTTCTAAAAAACAAACTTTTCTGAACTTTTTAAAACAAAACCCAAAGAAACAAACAAGGCCTGAGTGAGATTTCAAGTAAAATATACATTTCAACAGTTTCAGTTAAGTTTTATTAAGTTTAATATTTATGGTTTGCTGGTTGGTTTACACATAATTTTAAAATCTAACATTGAAGTACACATTCAAACAGCAATGGAAAAATGCATGGATTCACCCACACATTTCTCAACACTTCCTCTCATGGAAAACTGCCTGTTTGTCAAGGCAGATGCAGTAAAGTTTCTCTTTAAAAGGTCAAAGAACTGGAATTTTACTTCTCCCCAGATGCTCTCCGTATATTTGTATATATATTTGTTCTACACAACAATGGGATCCATAGTGCCTGCAGGCAGCCCCTGAGCAATGGCAGAAATGGCAGGGAACCCCAACAGCTGAGAAGAGATGCAAATCATAAACGTGGAGGTGTTTAGCTTGGCCTCATCCCAACACAAGCTCTTTAGCTCAAGAAGTGCCAAGCTTTTTTCCTTGCCTTATGAACTTTGTCGGAGCACATGGCCATGTTAATGCTGCAGTAATCTCAGCTACCTAAAGCAAGACAGACAACCATTTTCTCCACAAAAAGTTCCTTTGTAAAAAAGCAATGTCAAGCAGGACGTGTCTTAATAATAGAGTCTGTGTTTCTATACAGTAGCACTCCAGTCAAAAGAGCTTTGTAATAGAATAGCAAATAAAAATTCGCACAGAGAGCTAATGCAACAAACAAATGCTTCAAAAAATAGAGTAACAGCAAGAAAAAGTATCTGATAAAACTGTCTCTTATACAAAAGCCTCTTCTGTCCATTTTTCATGCTTCTTACTTTTTAAGTATGCTGATGTCTATTTAAATGGGAGTCAATCCCAATATGAAGCTCAAATAATTTCCTTAATGAAAACATATTTAATAAATCTATCTTCAAAATCATCCTATAACCCAAAGTGACCATATTATGAAGTTACCTTTCTTTCTTTTCAGCCCAGGATTTATTAGAGTTTCATTAAAATATACTCTCTCAGATACTTGAGAACATGAGAGTTATAAATAACACAAAGAGTTATCCTGTGTGATTTCATATACTTTTCTTCTCCCTTGAAGCTTAACTCAGTATGTTTAACACAGCCCCAGTATCTAAACTTAGCTCCTATGCTCTGGAAGCAATCTAACTCAAGTATTAAATGTCACTGGACAACACTGACCCCCAAAGTCCTTTCTTATCTTGAGACTGCAGTCCAAGTTTGCTTACTTCCAATATTTTCACTTTCCCAAGAGAAAGCAAATTCAATGCTTGCAAAGGAAGAAAAATCAAACTGTGAACAGAACATCAAAAGTGACTGTGAGTACACACAGTGCCGGGGAGGGGGGTGAGGGCAGGAAAGAGAATTTTAAAAAAGGGGGGTAGATGATGATTTTTTTCAATTGCACCCAGACGATAAACCCAAAACATCAACATTAAAAGGAAAGCTATGTTTTTCACAGTCAAGTCCTTTGTGTGATGTGCACAACATGTTATCAGTTCCCTTCCTGGGTATTTTTGGCACTTTATTAGGACCTTAACATCGAGAAAGAACATGAAGTGTTTCAAAGCCCTGACATCATCACAGCACTGTTATATTATTGTCTTTGAAGAGGTCACTTTCACTCAATAAAACAACAGCAGGGAGTGTAGAGGAGGCTTGCAACAGACCACACTGTCAAGTTACAGGGCACGATAAACAACACTTGGGAAAAAAGAGCATTTTAGAGACATAGAAAAAAAAGGTAGAAAAGATACAGAGCTCAGGTAATTCCTTTAGAAGGACACACACTCAGCTCTGAAAGAGATCTTAATGCTGAAACTGTGGGCTTAAGCAAAGAATGGAAAAGCCAGAAGGGTGAACCAGTACCAAGATGAATTTGCCTTGCCATAGTGGCCAGGAGGCCAGAGGAGCTGCTCCACTTCTTACCTAACACAGGCTGCCCCAGTGCTCAGGCTGCAGCAGCACCACCCCAGCAGCTGAGGGTGATCTCAGGAACACACAGCCTCCTCAGGGAAAGTGAATTTAAACAGCACTGAATTTAAAACAACCAACCAAAATCAAACAAACAAACAACCAACCTAAATGGTATGCTGCTGCAATTTCCCCTGCTAAATTAATTAAATCCCAGTTTGATTTTTATTTTTTTTTTAATTTCAGGAACTTATCACTAGGTGCCAACAACAAAACATCCCCTCATTCTCTTACTCTCTCATATAGAATTAAACATTAAAAATGCACACTGCTTTTGCATGTCACCTCAGGCATTTTATTCTCCTCTAAAATAAACTACTTTTTTTTTTTTTTTTAATAGGTCAACTGCTGACCTCCCTGACACTGCAGTGCAACAGTCTGACAATAAACAGGCCCAGGAGGTTTGCTGAAAACATAAGCTTGTAGAACATCTGGTGCTACTGAAGGATAAAACCTGGAAGAAACAAGGCAGGGGTTGGTGGTGTCATTCTGAGTTGGGAGAAGACTTCCTTACCTAATGAAAGACCTTGCCAAAGTCGGGCAGTTTGGAATCTTAAGCTCCAATTCAGGCAACAACAAGAAAGTGACCTGCTTTAATAGACTGGATCAATGGATGTCAAATAGATTATGGCTGCTGGCAGATAAATCAACCTGCAAATGAACTACTCCCAGCTGGTTCAGGGATCCAAGGTATTCGTAACTAATTTTCCTAAAAACTCAATATATTTTCCCATAAAATTTTCAGGTTAAAAAAGAAGTAAATTAAAAATAAATGTTGTTTTGGTATTGTTTTTTTTTTATAGTCCATTTTTTTTTAGATAGCGAAGTGTTGCTAATAGACACCTCCACTGGGACACTATTCCAGTGATGTACTTGTTAGCAATGTTTTGGTGGAGGTGAGGACTTCCAGAGTCACCCTAACCTCACTGACTGCCAGAAGGGTGCCCTGATGCTTCACTGCTTGCCCTCAGATTCAGCAGCAATTATGTTCCACAACCAGCCCAGTGAAAGCCAACTTACAACAAGGCTTAGACTGACAGCATGGCAAGGACATGAGGCAAAAGGCAGCTTTTGTCTCAGGCTAAATGATGCTTTAAGGATGCAACATGGAACATCAGTCTCCAACTGTATGCAGAAACAAGGCAGGGCAGACTGGTGTCAGTCACCAAACGTTTTGGATATAAATACACCATCTTCAGAAGGAATCAATCCATATACACACAGTGTAAGCAGACCAGAAAGGGTAGATTTGCCACAAGTCAGAGAAAACTCACCTTAAGCGAGCCATTTCAAGGATACATATCAGCAATTTCAGCAATAGCCATTTTTCCATATTTTTTGAATACAACTCCTATTTCAGATACTGTACCAGTTAGTTGATCAGTGCCAACATAACTCTTATAAAGTGGTGTGTAATGAAGTCAATCTAAAATTAGTCAGGAGGCAGGCATTTGCTTCCCTTGCTCTGCTGAAGCACTGCTGCTGGCTTTGAATTCACAGCTGATTTTTAGCTCAGGCTTAATAAGGCATTTCACTCTAAACAGAACATTTTCTCTCCTCACAGGTTAGGCTGCATCTGCTTTCTGCAGTGAGAGAGAAGGCAAAGGATCTGCGTCCACTCTTCACCTGGGGAGGTTTTACATTTACAGTGACTTTGTAATGATCAGTTCTGAATGAACAGCTGCTGAGTAGCCATAAGGATACCTGCAAACAACATACCCAGCTTCCTTTTAGGTCTAAACGTTACCTAAACATGAACAGATGGCCATATTCAGCTCAAGAAAATAGACAAAATTACCTTCACTACCAAGCAACAGCAGGAATTCTGCCATGGTCTAATATTTACTGAGGACAGTTTTTAGGCTTACCTATAATAATCCACTTTAAGCTGTTTCCATTTTAAGTGGTTGAAACTATTTTATAAACTGTGTCTGACAAAAACTTGTTTTCAGACTCCTGGAACTATTTTAAGCATTTACTTGGTAATGGAAAACACATGTGACAAATAGAATATCAAATAATTCTACCAGTAGTATTTCCATATTTTATTTTCATCTTATTCATAGAGGTGAAGTGGAAATGAAATTTACCTTACATGACCAGACAAACCTGTAATCCCTGCTGCAACTCCTGTAGCAGCTTTAGTGCTCTTCAGAAATACCTGACATTTTACTAAATATCACGTTATCCTGACTCTCCTGTCAGAGATCACAGAACGTGCATATCACAGATTCACTTCTGTTACCTTTTGGTGTTTCAAAAAACATATAGCTAAATCTTGTATTTATTTTAATATATGAGGAAACACCATATAAAATTTCAACTTTTTTTATGAGCAGATAATTTTATGAGAGCTTGCCTGGCGCTCTTTTGTTTTTTATTTTATTACATTTCCTGTGCTGAAGGATGTAACTGGACTGCAGTTCCAACAAATATCAGTAAATCCTTTATGAATACATTTCATTCCTTTTCAAGCCCATTTATACTTTTGATTTTCACATAATCTCATTGCAATGATTTATAGGACTAGTTTTTTTCACTGTATAATTTTAGGGTTTTTTAAAATAAGGCACCTGGTATTTTGCTGGAACACCTCCGTCATCAGATTTTGACAGAGAACCTTCCACAGTCCAGTTTTCTGTGCCATTCATGAATGCACAGACCTTTTTTTAATATTCTCTCCAGTTACTTCTTTTTCAGGCTAAAGAGTTAAGCCAAAACAAATCAAGAGAGGTGTTTTGTCACATAACACATATGTAAGCTGCCACAACGTGCTCTGGATGCAAAAAGCTTACACAGCTCCACAGAAGAAGACCAGAGCTTTATGGAAAGTAACTATTAAGGGTTACTGAACACGTATCCATCTGGTAAAGTATGAAATCCAGATGATTAGAGGCTAAGGGATCACCCAGATGAAATAAAGCTTCAGAGGAATCAGGGAAATAAAGGGCTCACTCTCTCTCTAAACTCACCCAGTTCCCACACTGCCCCTTAGCCAGCTAGTAATGGTTGCTATTGAGGACTGGATACAGATGTAAGTGGACTACTGGTCAGATCCAGGTTTATTTATTCTTTCCTTGTGCAGAAGCCATACTTTTCTTCCTATTCAGCCTATTAATTTTTAGTATCTATTTAGTTTAATATTTATTTACATGTTTTAACATCTGGAGAGAAGGGGTAGGGGAGGGCAGGTTTGGCCAACAAGAGCACACAGCAATCAAGGCACAAGCTGGCCACAATAACATCATCAGGTCCCTGCTCTGTCCCAATTCACAACACCACATTCACCCTCTGGGTCACTCATTAGTGACATTTTCATCATATGACACATGGTGTCTTCAGGATCTCCTTCCAGGTGGCAACAGTTCATCCCGCACACAACTCCTCTCACACCACACAGAAGTAGATTTGCTCCCCTCACCCCATCCTGTTACACATTACTGGGCACATAACATCACCAAAAACTTCACCTACTTTTTTACTGTCAAGTTATTTACTACAAGATTCTGCTCAGAGTCCTATTTAGATTTGTCTGCCTTTAAAGATTTAAAGTGTCTAAATTACTTCACCTTGTTTTCCAATTCACTGTCACCGTACTGAGCAGAGCAGATCCCAGCAGAGATCCTACTAATATTCTCCTCCCAACTTAGAACCTGACCATTTGCTTCCATCTTTTCTTGCCCGTTTTTAAAAAAGGTTCCCAAAAGAACTGTTCAACTTCACCAACATACAAGTTTTTCAGAAGGGATTCTTTCATCAGGTTCTCTGAAGTATCTGAAATTTCAAAACCTATTGGACTGCCCTTACTCCCACACATTCCCACCTTCAGACAACTAAAAAGCATTACACTCCCCTCCATGAAATAATCATCATATATATTCACCTGTCTAATCATTATTACAGTTTCTAATACAAAAACCCCAAATTCTTGTTAGACTTTTAACTTCATCTTTATCTGAGCACTGGATCTCCAGCCCGGATCAATGGGAAGCACAAACTAGATGAGGTGTGCCCTGTAATGGACTCTATTGTACATAGTGTTGACTAGATAATTGAAAATATACGTGTTTTCTCTAGATAAATAAAAAACCACTGCCCAAGTAGGTCTGAGGTGTCAACAGGAGAGATGTGGGAATTGCTGAACACAAAAGGCCAGATAAGGGCTGCAGAGTCACCACAAAACAAAGCAAGAAGAGATGCTGCACACCAGCAGATCCCGGGACACGGCAGGAAATGCCTCCAGGGACACTACACTTAATGACTGTCTCCTCAAACAGACTTCAGGGCACGAATCGTTGTCAGCCTAATTAAAACCAGAAATCATTTACTGCTCGTTGTTTTCCCTTTGAGGCGGGAAAGGACTGGAGACAGCTGGCAGAAATGCCCCAGGAGGCGCTGAATTCCCTGCTACAATTACCTGGCAAAAAGAGCAGTAACATCTTCGGAGACTGCTGTCTGCACCACACAATTACGTGTTTAATAAAGGATTTCGTTTCACTATTCCAAAAATAGCTGAATGTGTTCTGTGAGAATTTGAAGAAAGGCCCTAAAATGGATAAGAATTATACACACACACACATATATCTACCTCTATTTATATATCTCTGAAAAAAACCATATCATTCATCTTGGATGGCCCATTTGGGACATGGATAGTTTGGCTCTGTCTGCAGAAGCTTATTTGTAAAATTATAATGCAGCCAAATATGGAAGTTATTACCTAAAAAAAAAAACAGATAAAGATCTAAAAAATTAGAGATATAATTCTGCTTAATCCAGAACACTTCATTCTTTGGACATGCTGTGTAACACAGAACATCAGCCCCTCTGCAAAAAGGCTCCCTTTGCTTATCCATTTACTGCAGTCTAGGTAGAACAGAGTAAAAGGTGTCAAATGAAGCCAAAGAACCCCTAAAAACTCCTGTGACTGCAGCTAACTTGGACAGAGAAACAGCAGCAGAACAGGTCTTTCTAAGCACTGGCATCAAGAAGATCCAGAAGGGCCTTTCATCAGTACCTCCCCCATCTACCACCTGAAAATCCATATCTCTGGCTGCTGCTTCTTCTGCAAGGGTAAAGGAGTGCTCTACAATTGAATCAGCTTTATCAGGATTTTCCACATTAAACGAAACTAGTGACTTCTTGACAGTCAGAATACATAGCTCTTTTTAAAAAACACAAGAATTTTAGAGTTTATTCAGGGCATCAAGTAAAATCTAGTTGTGGTCAAGACAGATCTAGACAGCTTTGCACAACTGCATTTGTATAACTCGTTTAGTTTACCCTGATTTCTTCAAAGGTCATTTCTCACATTTTTATCTCAAAAGACTATTTTAAAACACTGTTTTTGCAAAACAACTGGCAGAATCAGCTGAACAGAGCCCATTTTTCAAATCTGTGCGAATAGAGACAGTATCATTTGCAGATTTAAAGAAAGGAAAGAATGAGTAAAAGCTTACAGCTGTACACACAGAGAAGGACACCAAAGCACTCTTCCTCTTCTCCAACCCCTGAAAAAACGTGTTATCATACTTCCTGCAGAGAAACTAGATAAACAGTATTGCCCACCTGCTCACTAAAAGGAGACACTCCTCCATCTCCTGCTACAGCACAAGGATCTCCTTTCCTGCACAAGGAGATAACATTTCCCAGCAGCCAGTGGATTTCAGAGAAGCACACAGCATTACTGAGCTCCACAGAGGATCAGAACGTTACTGTCAGATTAGCATTGGGAAATGGATTTACCATCTGCCTTTTGGGTTCAAAATCTTAATCCTAAAAGCCTAAAAAACAAAGTTTTTTTACACTTAGCGTGTGTTCTTGTATTGGTTATATAAATGTGGTTTTCTTCTTTTCTTAGTACTGAGCAACTTTCCAAGTAGAGAGAACACTGGATTTTCATTTTCACCTGCTCCAAGAACAGCACCTACCAATCATCTTCTTTAATGCATTACTTCATAAACTAATACTGCAGAGTTAGCCAAAAGCTCTAGTTTAAAAGCCTAATCTCTTTTCTAAAAATCACCACTGCAAAGGCAATTGTGTATTGAGAACAAAACGAGAAGATGCTAAAATTGATAGGGTTTGAGGTCTACAGCTTATCCTGCTTATAAGGGTAGCTGAACATACAACAGGGGAAAATAGCAAACAATGCCATTTGTTATTGCAAGGAATTGTCAGCGATGGGAACACAAATAATTCTATTAAATGTCTTGTTATTTTCTACCTAGGAAAGCAAAACTTTTTCCTATTTAACATAAGAAGCCGACTGCAACAATTAGTTAAGATGTCTTATAAAGCAAACGCGTAACTTAGAGTGAATTCCTGTTAAAATTGCAGTAATTCACAATAATGGGGGGTAAGTGATTTAGTGTACCACAGTAAAAGTGACCCTTAGATTTTATGTTCACATTTCATACACAAAATGTTTCTTGGTATTGCCTGTTTGAGGAAGTTTCTATCAGCACAGTAATCTGAGGAACAGAAAGCAGATGGTGGCTCCAGCTGACGAGCCTGATGAGAAGTTCCTTGGAGCTGCTGGATTTGCTGACCAGGGCTTTCCTGTGGGCTGCTGAGAAACCCACTCACCACACAGGGCAATGGCTCCTCTTGCTCCGAGAGCAGCATGGAAGGAGGGTCTGCTTCCCCCTCAAATAGAGAGCCTCTCTGACAGCAGCCAAACACTGCCAGACACCCCTCCCCAAACTTTTTTCTGGAAGTAGTCAATTCCTGGCCAATTCCTCCTGCAGCTCCCTCTCTGCAGAGCTGTCACCACTAACTGCTCATGTGTGCAGCACCTCACAAGCACCCCAGCCAGGAGCTGAGACATCAAGACCCACAGCAGCATGTGGGTAAGAAGCAGAAGAACAGAACTGCTGCTCTGTGGCCAGGGAAGCTGCTGGAAGCATCACCCCCTTTGGTACCAAGTCCAAACCATCCTGGTTTGTTCCTGCTCTGTTCTGTTTTAAAGACAAACTTGTTTTCGTGAACATTTTAAGATTACAGCCCATGTATGCATTATGTATTAAAGGTGTTTGGAAAAAATGGGCCAGAGGAAGCCTGAAACTTTCTCTGCATAAGTGATTTAGGAAAAAAATTGCATTCTCAGGAAGCTGCTGCTTGCATACAGATGATGCCCAGTTAACAGAGTTGCATTTCAGAAATGTCACCAGAGCTTTGTATTAGAAATGCTGCTGGAGATGATGCTAAAAGGCTGGAACTCCAGAATTTCAAGTACATCAAGTTATAGGTAAGATTCTGAAAACATTTGCATCACAGATGATTTAGTTTCTGCTTTATTCTTGAAATGAAATGAGAAAATACCTTGAATACCTTTCTGATTATCAGCTATACCTGTAAGTTTAGCAAATTACCTTAGAGGACACAAGATCTATTACATAGAAGTAACATATTTAAATTTATAGTAAATTCAGAGAATTGATTAAAAAAACATTTAAAAACTTATAAAAGTCCATCAGAAATTAAGAATATGTCACTCAAAAATATGCAGGGTTAATTTAGCCTCTCGGATCCAGAAACATTAACAGTTCACTCATTTCTGCTCAAATTAAAAACTCCAGTTGTAAAGTCATGAATGACAAAAAAATCCTGAGAGATGCCAACAGCATCACAGTGATTCCTGCAAAGTTCATACTAAAAACACAGGGAACATCTGCCAGTTTCTTTGACTTGTACAGGTTCTTAGCCTGCTTTACAAAATCAAGGAGCTACAAGCAGTGGTCAGGAAAGCTCAGCATGGCTGTGCTTAACACCACACAGCTGGGGGCTGGAATCAGAGCTCCCAGCAGAAAAACTGGTGATGAAAGTAAACAAAGCACAGGAGGGATGTTTGGCCATTCAGGAGCTTGGATAGTCCTGACCTTTCTTTTCCATGTGCTACTTGGCTTACTACATCAAGGCTTATTTCCTGTCAAAATCTCAGCATTGGTTTTCTTTAACACTCTTTCCAGACTTGTCTGCCTTCTCTCTTCCTTTTAAGCAGTAGTGCCTTCTTTGCATTTGCTCTTTCAAGTGCATCTTTCTAATCTTGCTAGCCCTTCTCACTTCACTTCTTGCTTTCTCCCCTCTTTGCCACACATTTCATTCTGTTGCCTGTGTGTCACAGGTCTCTCACATCGTTCATTCTTTGCACACTACAGCCCTTTGGCCAACATCCCCTTAACAACTTTAACTTTCAAATCTCAATCTAAATGAAAAGTGAAGCACCTGGAGCATTCCCTTCCCAAGTCAAGAAAACACCACCGAAGCTGGTTTCTCAGCAAGCCCCAGGTGAAGCCATCCCTCCTTTCCCAAACATGCCATGAACAAATTACTCAGAAGTACAAAAGGATTGGCTGTAACCAAATACTAACGTACACTTAATGGACTGCAGATTTTGCAGGATGTTTAAAGTTTCCCCTCTGATCTCTCTGAACTTTGGCCTTCATTTGTTTATACAGGCAGAGGCCAGCAGGTCATACCACTAAAATCAGCAAATTGTTTACACATATGGCAAGCATGCATGCAGCAGGGCTGGAGTCATGGCTACAACACAGCACATTAAAGCAACTGCTGTAATTAAAACAACAAAGATAGAGTGAGTCCACACACATGATGAGGAGGCCTTTCAGAGCAGTGAAACTCAGTATGAACCAAGAAATTAACTGATATTTCTTCTGGAGCCAACGCACACATTCCACACCAACCTAACCCCAGTCACTTACCCCAACATCAGTTGTTTCATGAGAAGTGGGAGCCTTTGACATCACCAGTGTCAAAATATTAGAAAATTTTAAGTGCATGAGCTAATTCATCACGGTGGCAGTTAATACTGCAAAGAATAAAAAAGCTCAAAAAGCAAGGCTGGAAGAGAGTCACTGATAGTACACACAGCCCAAACACACTGCCTGGTTGTTTGAGCACCAGGTTCTAGACAAACCAAATTCCTAAGCCTTTAAAAATGACTTTCCATTCATAAAGATATTTTTATAGCCTCTTCAATATTATTTTATATAATATAAATAACTTGAAAATTAGGTGTTTCCAGAAGCATAAAGCATTTCAGTTTGGAACACGTGAACAGGGCATTAGTATAACCCCACATTCTGTTTTGTTTTGATGGACAGAGGAATGTGTTTTTGAGAGTAATTACAGGCTCTATGCTTAAGAGAATGCCAAAATATGAAAGGCAAACACTACAAGAAATGAGGGAACGCACGAGGATCTAAAAGAAATTAATCCCTTTGTCTTGCTCAGATAAACTGTAGCTGTCAAGCTTGCTAAAACCAGAGGGAGGAAGAAGCAGATTTTTTTAGCTTCAAGATGCTGTCTCAAAGCTTTGTGGCCCATTCAGTTACACAGTGAATAGACATGCAGAGATGTGGCGTACACAAGAATATCATTAACTTTTCTAGTTACTTTTTACTGAAAAGCAGAAGTACCATGTCTTTAAATGTCATGTGAATATTTAAAGATGAACCAACACATGCAGAAACGGAATTCCCATTTCCAGTGGGTGGGAGGGGACAGCATGCTGTAAAAATTAAATTGTCTGTTGTGAGAAATATAACACTCAAACAAAAGTTACCCTTTTTTAATGTTAACTACTATGCTCATAATACATTTTGGTTTCATACAAATCACTTATCTGGGATAAGGTAATTTTTTTGGTCAACCAGTGACAAGAAATTGGTAGAGACAGAGCTAATATGAATCTTCTCAGAAAAAAAAAAAAAGAAAAAGAGGAAGGGGAAGCCAGCCCAGCCAAAAGCCATCCCATGTCTGGAAGCTCATTACTTTCAGAAAGAAATGTTCACAGAAGGCAGGGATATACTCTTATATCACTAGTCATGACACAAGTTTGATACATGTATGAAAATGAAATTTGTGTTGTCTTAAGCATCACCATGGAAAACACAGGCATAGGTTTGACTAACTGATCTGATTACACTGGAAATTACCAACAGAAGTTCTCTTTGTAGTGTCATCATTTTATCTTCTCTATTTCACCACCAACTAACATTTAATCAACTGAAAACATCCTCTCAGTACTTGTATATGAAGATCAATTCTGCCAATAACTTCTAGTGTCTCCTCTGCCTCAGCCATGAGTGAGTTCCAGCACTGGAGACTGAAATGCCCCATCTCACACTTGTAGTATTGGAGGGTTTTCAGCAAAAATCAGGTTTGATAACAGACTGGAAGACAGATTTGCTCATCAGTCCCAATCCAAAACAGTTTAAAGTGAAAGACTGGAGGTATATTGCCAGATGAAAGCAGATGAGGGGGAGCTTTGATGCAGTGCAGTCCTGCTAGCAGGGCTTTTCTGCGGTTATCTTCAAAGGGCAAACACAAACCTAACCTGAGAACACAGGGACTGTCTAGCTCTGGGGGTTTCCACACTGGCTGTCTGGGGAACACTACAGAATACACCAACTCATGGACACACAGGACTGGGGAGAAAAGAGTCAAGAAAAATGTGAGTACAAAAGGATGACTTGCAGCTGAACCTACCACCTTTTAGCAGAGTGAAACACTATCTCAAGAAAGTGGGATAAGGCTGCCCAGCCCAGAATTACAGCAGCAAAAAACCAAATTCCCTTCTGCTGTTTGCCAGCTTCCAAGTACTTGACTTCACAGCCGCAGCATTATTTTCACACGGCGTTACTGCTGGGGCAGCTTTATTCTCCTGCACACAGGGAGCACCACCACTACTTTCAACAGAACCACCTGCAGAACACAGCAGCATCTCTGGACGTGTTCATTTGCAGGCCCGTTGCCTGTCAATTTACCATAAAAATAGGAATTTTGCCATAATATGAAGACTGGTGTAGGAATCACCACTCACCACAACACACTCTTTTGGAGAGTGGAATTTTCTCTGAGTTCAAACTAGAAATCAGGTTCTTTAACTGCTTCTCTACAGAGAAGCTACAATGGATTTAGGAAAAAGAGGCCATCTGCAAAAATAGCTTGTAATTACAGAAGGGCAGAACTTCCATGGCTAGAGAGACAAATAAAGGAGCATCTTAAGGAGGAATATAAGTTATGAGGAAACATGTATGAAAACAGTCAAAATTTAAAAAACACATGCATTTTTGGCAATAAAAGAAATATTTCACTCAGTGACAGCAGTATTCCTGTTTGCCCTGAAACTTGGATTTACAGTCTGCAATTCCCAAAAGCAATACAGATAGAGCAAATCCAAAAAATAATAGTCCTTTATAAATTTCCACTTCTGATACAACCCTGTGACAATTAATTCACATTGCTGAGCAATTCCATCATCTTGGCTTGAGCAAATTATTAAAATAATTAAGCAAGCCTATCAAGTTGCTATTTTAGTGCAGTAAGTACAATATTCACAGTGTAACTTGTTCACTTCAATCTTAAGAACAGAGTTGTAGTCACTGCTCTTCAAGGTTCTTATGTCTTAAAAACAGGATACATGGGAAATCAGTGGAAACATGGTCAGAACACATTACTGAGCATTTTTTCCTTAAAACTGTAGATTTGGCAGTTGCCATGGCACCTTTATGAACCAGAGAGGGAAGGAAAAAACACTAGGGTATGTCAGGCTGCAAAGAATCCACAACCCAGCTGTGGACTACTGATGTGTGTTCTTAGCCTTGGGAACTACTGAGCTTGAAAGAAAGTATCCCAACACCTTTTTATAGGCCAATAATAACTGGATTCCTTGCTAATAAACAAATTATACAAGACTGTGAGGAAAAAAAGAAACCAAACACACAAAAAACTCACAAACAAACAACCCACAAAAAAACCAAAACAAAAAAAAACACACAAAAACCCCAAAACCAAAAACCCACCAAAAAAACCCCAAAATCCCACAACACAACTTGCTATCTGTAAAGCTGATCTGTGACTTAGGTTGTCAGAGAAGGCTCTGTCACTGGAGGTCTTAACAGGAAAAAGTTCTATAAAACAAACCCCATTCATCATTACAGCTAAAGTCACACATTTAAATCTGAAATGTCCTTCTCTGGAAGACTGACACTGCACCTGATCCTGTACAGTTATCAGTAACAAAAATGCACTACCCAAAGTTGGGGACAAGGAAAAAAAAAACAACAAGGTAGGTAAGACTTTTTTATTTCTTAGTGTGGTAACAGAAAAGAAGAGGAACTCAGCTGGGGAAGGAAAGGAAGAAATGGGGACTGAATAAATCAAGAGTATCTGGGAGAGAAATGTAATGCAGAGACCACCAAGAAGGGGTAGGGGGTGGCTGGGGTGAAAAGCCACTTAGCAGAGTGGCATATTCTAGTGACAACACAGTGGTTTCAACCTGCTGGGAAAAGGCTGAGAATTAGAAAGTGTCGACAAATTAGGATTAAAGGACAAAAAAAATGCACTTAATTCAGGGAAGCGTAGTGCATTTAGAAGAAGAGAAAACCCCCCCTAACAAAAGCTATCTGACTCCTGAAGCAGGCACTGAAAATGCTGTTTCCTGTTAAATTATCTCAAAAGTTAAAGATTTTTTTTTCACAGCACTGGCTGCTTAATTGCTGCTGCTTCATCCTCTGACTGCATGGCTGTAGGCAAAATCCTTCCTAAGGTTTAGCAAAACTGGATTTTCAGAGTATGTTACTTCCATTGCAGCCTCCAGAGTCATGTATTATATAAATAGCATAAAACAAGTCTAGATAAACAAAAAACTAAATCCATTAAAAAAATTTAACTGAAACCCATTAGGGGGGAAAACCCAGAGTCTGATGAGAGATTATGGATTCCTCCTGGCAGTTAATAATGCAATTTTGACTTAGATTTTGTTATGGCAAAAAGGCCTCCAAGGGGAAGAGTGTATGTTTATAACTAGCAATTGTGGTATGTTAGACACAGACCAACGTGAATTAAAATAAACTGAGAATAGCAGGAAAGAAGAAAGAAGCTGTGCATAGCTCTAAAATTGGTCTTTCCTTTAGAAGCATCGCCCTTAATTTGAAATGTTAAGCACACAGAGCTTCAGGTCTGAAAGAGTTTCAGGGGTTACACTGTGATCTTTGCACAGCTGAGAGCAAAAGGTGTGAACAGACCCCACAAGCCAGAACTTCTGTAGCTGTATCAGCAAGCAGAGAGGATGTGCACTAAACCCCTCCTCCCTCCCTCCCCCTTCCACACAAAACAACCCCGGTGGGCTGCAAGTGCCCCAGCAGCCAAGAGAGGCAGGAGCTAAAGGGATCAGCACCCTTTCCCCAGGCAACCCAGGATCCAGGAATATGATTTACTGTTCCTGGGCCTCCACACAGGAGCATGTACTGGCTCATAACTCCCTGAACTGAGCCAACTTGCAGCCAGGGTGAGCAGGCTACTGGTACACAAAACAGGAGCCAAAATTTCTGGTTGGATGATCTTTAATCCACCTATTCCTTCATGGTAGGTAAATTCAAAGAATATACTTTGAATAATATTGCTGTTTCCTTTGGGGATGTAAATAAGAGATGTTAAAAGCAGGGGATCTGTTGCATGGCAGTGCTCAGGAACTGCTGGTAGAGCCCAGGGACTCTTGCTGGTGAGGGCCAGATCCTGCAAGAATGATAAAATACAAATGGGTACAGACAAATGTTTTCCATAAATTATACTTGTAAGTAAAGTCTTCTCTTCTGAGACAAATGCTTCCAGCTTCCTGAGCTCAACAATTATTTTCAGAATTGAGTACTGGCTATAGGAGGTTTAGTGCAAGAACTGCAATGAGTTCAGTTTACCTACTCCATGACCAAGTTCTCCATCACAGCATTGTAATATTGATTGTCCTCCCAATGCTTTGTTTAAACACTAATGGATCAGTCATGATCTGCCATGTACATTTACACAGAAGTGTTTTGATATTTCTCTGTTCCAATCTATAAATAAACTCCAGGACTCCTCATCAGACACCAGATATAAATAGACCAGCTTTTTGTAAACAAGCACATACCCTGATTTGGAAAGCACCATTTACTGCTTTTATGTTATTTGAAGTTTCTAATTATTGCAATAGGCAGTAAGTCAGAAGGCTGATGTAAAATTCTGTCCTCTGTCCAGCTTAGGAACTGGGAGAATATCAGTGTGGTAAGTACTGATAGCATTTGATCAAAGAGTTTGTGCTGAGAAGAACTCAATGTACTTACTATGAGCACTCTCTGTCCTGTCCCTCTGCCTTTTCTCCCAAACCCTGAAAACATTTGCAACTCCAAGTCTCTCTCTCAAAAAAAAGGGGAAAAAGTCTTGTGAAAAGTCATAGATGATCATCATGTGATGTTCAAAGTAGTTTTTGAAGCAGAATCCTATGGGTATCAGACGCAGCTGGAAGAAGTATAACTGATTTTAATTACAGCATTATTCTAGGAGCAATATCCAGAGTCGAGAGGGCACATGGGACCTCGATCTTTGACCTGCAGCCTTATCCCCCTGTGAATCTGCCATCTCTGCAGTAATTAACACACTTGGAAGTCTGCATCATCTGTGACGTATGTTTAAGTTCATTGCAGCTGCATGAAAGCCCCTGGTCTGAGCCTTTCACTCTTCCATTCCTGCACGCCTTTCACTCTTTGCCAAGCAACTGAAAGACACAGGCCTTAAAAGTATTCAGAGGTCTTCAATTTAAGCAGCAAGTATTGAAAACACTAGAAATCCCTGCCGTGGAGGTCTCTGTTTGCTCTGTAGGACACCACACAAACAACCATCACAAGCTGTGGTTTGCATTCTGAGCAGCAACAATCAATCACTGAATAGCAACTTAAGAGGCACTGTTTGATGGCAGCTTCAAAACCAGCTAAATTACTATGGCCAGATCTACTAAAAGCTGCACTCAGGAGTAGGAGATACTTCCAGGGAATAGGAGGGGAAAAAAAGATTAGGGGGGAAAAAAAAAAAAAAGGAGTTAATTGGTAAGGTTAGAAAGGAATCAAACAGTAACAAAACCCCACATATATATGTTCAAATGTATTTAAATCTGTGAACACAACTGTTCTTCAATACCTGCTCTGATTTTCACAAGGACAAGCAATTATAGAAGCCTGCAATCAAAAGTGCAATGAGAGCAAACATGCAGAGTGCCACAGTCAAACTTGCAAGGTTGCACAAGGGCTGGCTGGATAGAAACACCTTTAGCAGTAAAGAGACAGTGTTTGCTTTGGAGCACCAGCTAAATAAGCTCATTTGGTTTCTTGAATACTGTTTTTGTTGCAGGACAGTAATGGATCAGTAAATATGTGATAACAAATGATGTGATTCCAGGATGTCAAAGTGCCCCACAGCAAATTGGCTTTAAACTTCCTCTTCACATGATCAGAGTAACAGTCAGGCCTACATAAAGCTTTAGTTCATAAGTTCACTTTTATCCACGAATTCACGTGTTTAAAAAAAAAAAAAAAAAAAAAATCGAGACTCTGACTTTCTCAGGGATAGTTTAGGAAGCTATCCTGCCTCTTCCAGCAAAACTGTCCCACGAGAAACCAGATGGGAATTTTTCTTTCTTCCATCTCACAGACCACAGCTATCCTTCTCCACTTAGTCCCCTTTATTTTGTAATTTCTACCAAACTCATTCACATCCTCCTTCTGTGTTTTTGTCTTTCTAGAGCTCCCTTGAGCAGCCCTGTGAAAGCTACAAAAGGAATGCAGAACAATTCCTTGTGTGGACGTGATGGACCAAGCTGAGCTGTACTTTGCTTAGTTTGGCAGATATTCACAGTATTATAAAAACTGCTTTCGCAAACAAATACTCAGTTTGCAAAAGCCTCTCTCCCCCACAATCCAAGAAAAAGACTGTCAGCACATCATTCTGCAATGACTGAGTAATTGCAAAATATTTAAGATCCTTGGATATTCCCCTGTATGAAAGCACTTGGGAAGCTGCTGTTTAGCATTTAGCTGTAAAACCTGCAGGGCTTCTGTGGATAGAGAGACTTGCCCCTAGAGCTTATTACAAATGTTTAGAAAAGGTAATCTTAAGCAGGGTCAAACTATCTTATTTTGTTTCTACTTGGTGTGTCAGATATAAGGTTAATGAGCAGAGAATTAATTTTTGACAGAAGAAAATTTAGACCACTCCATCCTAATGGAAAATAGCAAATTCTTTTAGAAATTACTAACTGAAAGGCTGGTGTTGAACACTTGCTCTTACTACCTTCTTAAAATACCAAGTTCCATTTGAAGAGCCCAAAATAGCATGAAGATGTTGCCCAGTCATCTATTTTTTTCTCTATATTTATATTTGTAGCTCCTACTACACCTCAGATAATGCCATGTTAAACAAGAACCAAGTTCCACTTGCTACCTTGTCCATTCTTTTATTCCCCAGCTTCCAGCAGCTGAGAAGCTGACAGTGAATATCATCCCTTCTAGCAGGGTCTGGCCCTCACCAGCAAGAGTCCCTAGGCTCTACCAGCAATTCCTGAGCACTGTCATGCAACAGATCCCCTGCTCTTAACATCTCTATTTACATCCCCAAAGGAAACAGCAATATTATTCAAAGTATATTCTTTGAATTTACCTACCATGAAGGAATAGGTGGATTAAAGATCATCCAACCAGAAATTTTGGCTCCTGTTTTGTGTGCCAGTAGCCTGCTCACCCTGGCTGCAGGTTGGCTCAGTTCAGGGAGTTATGAGCCAGTACATGCTGCTGTGTGTGAACTGGGCACAGACCTGGCAGAGCCCATGCCTTCCTGTGCATGGAGAACTAGGCAGGACCCACTTTGCAACTCACCTCCTGCTGGGCCACTGCTTGGAGGTCACAGCAGCAACAGGTTTCTTTTTATGTAACAATTTCATTAGATATTACCCAGTTAGATCAGAAAAATCATGCTTATCTAGAAACCTGGATTTCTGGACAATACTCTGAGAGAGTACCTCCTGAAATGAACTAAGGAACAGAGCTCTCTTTCAGAAAAACTGCTGAAAGCAGTATTTGACCTGAGTTTCCAGATTCTTGGGGATCCACAGCTGCTTCTAAGGGTCCTGAGAAGGCAACTACAAAAAGAGAGTTGTCTGGCCAGTGTTCAAGTATGTTTATGCACACCATGTAAGAGTTTCCACTACTACAGGAAATTTTCACAGGATCCACAAATCCTATTTGGAAACCACAGATTTAAAACATATCCTCCAGTAAACAAGAGTTTAACTGTTAAATATACCCAGGAAGTTTCTCAATATCTTTTTCTCAGCCTGTTCGGTTTCTTTGGACGTAGAGCTCTTGCCACTCTGCCTGTCAAAAAGGAAGGTATTTTGATACAATCCATACCATCATTAAAAGACACAAGAGATATATTCATTGTAAATATGGGGTGCAGTCTCCTCACAGCTGAACCGTCTGCTCCCACCAGCATACTGTCCATAGCAAAAGGGGAAGGAAAAAGCCCTACGTGAGAAAAACTGAGAGGATAATAAAGAAATGCAGTAACACTTACGGTCAAGTCCATTGATGTATCTCATTGTAATTTCACAGTGCCCCCAAACTGCACTGACTATGGGGTAAAGTTTTTTCCCTTTCAGTCCCCTGAAGGCCACTCCAAGATACTGTCCATCCACCATGAAGCTAAGCGTCCCTTCGTCCATATCCAAAACCACCAGTAAGGAGTCTGGGAGTACAAAAGACTCATCTGGTTCCAAAAAGACAGGGTACGTGACCCCAGGCTGGTTTTTACAGTTGTGGTAGAGTTTGTTGCGCCCCAGATCCCAGCCCCAGGATTCGCTATTGCTACCGACCAAGGACGTGTATCCCACCGAGTGCAGCGGCGCGTCGGCCGTGGAGACACCCACCACGGCGTGAGTCCCCCGCTGCCTTGTGGGCCAGTGGATCTGCCAGACGTGCAGGCCCCGCGTGTAGCCCACCTTGCCCCGGATGCAATCTGTGCTCTGGGCAACCGGGTGCCTGTGAAAAGTCAGTTTGTCGTCCTCCTTTACAAATATATTTAACGAGCGATCTTCGTTATTCCAAGCGTGTTTGTACTGGACCTCCAGCTTGGCGGGGGGCATATCCAACAGCATGTCCAGGCGCGCCGGCTTGCAGAAATCCGGGCCTCTCAGCTCTCGTTTCACGGGTCTATAAGGGGGCTCCCTCACATCCACAGACTTTATGCTCCCTGAGATTTTCTGGCCCATTGCTTGGCTGCAGGTTTACAAAGGAGAAAGAGAAGTTGACTTTGGCCCAACGTCACCTCATGAAAGCACCGTTACGCTGCGCCAGTGACCTGACAAGCTGACTGGATTTACTCCTCCTGCTTGGAGTTTTTTAGCAGCAATGTTTTCAGAGTAAAAAAGGCTCCTGAAAGAAAGCAGAAAGTTTCCAGTTAGTTTAAGAAAGCCAACAGCAAGCCCACAGCATATTTTTGAAACGCTTCTTCTCATCCCTAGGAGCTATTTTAAACACCAGAGCTAAATTCACTCCTCCTTGTGCAGTGTCCTGCAGCACTAAGCAGGCTGCCAGCAGGATGCGGAGCCCACCAGCGCACAGAGAGCAGACAGTCATTTCCTCCAATTCAGGATAGGATGCAGACATTCCCCACCTTCTGCCCTTCCACCTATTTTGTCTGGCCAAGTCCACGGCAGGCCTGAAGCCGGCAGATGCTGTTTCCCAAAAACAGTGATAAATTTCATGTGCAGTGGTAGCTTCACTTTCACTTGTGCTTTTGGTCCAGTCTCAGACACACTCTAGGTCAGAATCTTTTATTTCCAGACATGCTCTGTCCTGGGCCCTGGTGACAGAAACTTCAGCTTCTCTGCCCTCATTAAAACAAATGCAGCCAACAACTAATGGCAGCAAAATTTAAATGTTTCTTTTTAACTTACCCTGGCATTAAATAAAAGGAGAAAAACATCAAAAATTAATCAATATTTTGGGTGGGGTTTTTTTAATACAGGAGCTAAAAAAAAAAAAAAAGAAAGAAAGGAAGGAATCAGGAAAAAAAGACAAATGAAGAATGGCAGTTTCAATTCTTTGGCAGGCATTTCTAAGGGGCAGCTGCTGCAACTGGGGATGTTCCTGATGCTAATGGACAGCAGGTTAATACACAGTTCCTGTATTTCAGTATTCAGCTGACCTGGAACACAGTAAGACACATTATGGGGAATAGAAGATTTTGAGATGTATCATTTCTCTGCTTCCACAGACAAACAGGGCAAAAAAGCACCAGGAAAAGCTTCTCTGCAGCCTGGATAAGTTAGATTTGTTCACATTTTAGAGCTCAGGTAGAGTGCAGAGATAAATCAAGAACCTCTAAAAGTACTAAAGGAATAAAAATGAAGACAAAGTCCTATAAACTCAAATAGGTGATTGACATGGGACCAAATAGAGTATCTGTAGCAGCAGACATACTGCTGTCCTCTAGCAAAATCAGTGCCAAGTCCAGGAATGCTCAAATATAGCAGAGTAGACCCACTCTGTTTATTTATTGACAGAGTGATGACATGCTTCAAGAAACAAAAAATCTCCACACTCTCAAGAGGCTGAAGAGCCCAGGTGACGGTTGTCATAAAATACCAAACAGCAGATGGGCAGAAATGTTCTTGCAAAAAACATCCTGCAAGATTTCACTGTGTTAGTCAAGCCCATATTCTTCTTTCTCAAGAACTTCAACTCAAAACACACAGTCCCCTTCCAAAGAAAATTTCTGAAAGAAGAAACATGTATGAACAATAAAGGGGAACAAAAAGAAGTTCAGGAAAAAAAACCCCATAAAATTCACCATCCAACCAAGTCTGAGAAGTGAATGAAGCTCTCTTATTATTTCCAATGGCAAATAACACATCAAGTATTTTCTGCATGTATTAAAAACAGAAAATGAAACCACATCTATGTTATAAGAAAGTCTTCTTTAAAAAAAAGAAAAGTACAAAGGTGATTTTCCAAAACCACGTGACAGTTAAGTTACTACAGGAAAATATTTTCTGTTGGCTGGTTCCCACAAGGGCACATGCACACAGGTCAGTGTAAAAGATCCAACTCATTGCAACTCCTTTTAGTGTCTGAATATAAAACAATATACCTAAGTATCCACCCCCCTCATATCACATTTGCAGAAGACTCACAATTCACAGGAGCTCTCCACATGAGGTCAATTTGAACGATCCCCCTTATTCCCTTCCAAACCACGTAAGAGGAATCCGAGACTTTAAACAGCAATTACATTTAAGTTGATGTTTCCCATTTCCAGTAGTGCAGAAGCACTCATGGGTTGTTTCAAAGCTATGATGCCAATTTGGCCCAGCAAAGCAAGTTCAGTACTTTATTCCACACCTATAATGCCAGGAGAAATTAAATAGTGGCACTAATACACACACAGTGAAGCAACAGCAGTAAATGTTGTAAGCAAACTTCCACAGGAGGACACGTGCTCAGGGATTGCGTAGTTCCTTCTAAAAAGTGATTATGTGAGCTTGAAAGGAAATGAAAAGGGAAAACTCCAGACTTTCAAAGGGAACTTCAGTGATTTCTATTTGAGATTTAGCTCTACTTGCCTTTGAAAATCTCTACTTTAAAGCACAAGACAATTGCATTCCTGTCAGGGTGCTGAGGGGAGACAGCCAGGGAAGTCCTCAGTGCATCCTGCTGTATCACTTCCTGATCACATGAGAAACTAAACTTGGCACAGATGTTTGCCTGGCAAATCACCAAGAAATTATAAACACTGAATTGACTCACTTGGCAAGCTACAGACATTCTTCGTCATGTGCCCCAAACTGTAACATAAATAGGCTGCTAATAGATAGATCAGTAATTCAGAGGAGTAAAATGGATCATTATGAGTACCTTGATACACACACAGCCATGCCTGCACTCTGGGATGCCCTCAGAAAGTACTTGGATTTGATACTGTATCTTACAATATTAGGTCATTCATCACGCATGAACATTACCACATAATTTAATTATATAATGAAATATTTTGCCAGATAGCTTTGTATGGACAAAGTACAGAACAACAGTGCAAAAATCTTGCAGACAGGCAGCTCTGGTTGCTGGAGCTGAGCAGTTGCTGAGATGAACACTTTATGTGAGGAGCAGCCTTGCCTCCCAACCCAGGCAGCAGCAATGTGAGCTCCACAGGGAGCAAATCATCCATGAAGTCCTCCTGGCAGCTCCCAACAGTCCCCTTGGGTGCTTGCAGGAGCAATGTGTCTCAAAGGCCAGATCATCTATTGCCTTGCCTGTGTCCAGTCCTTTCACACCAAGCAGATGGCAGAGACCCAGCTAAGGCACGAACAGCACGGAAGCACCACTCTGCCCTCCACCCTATCAGGAGCTGCTGCTGGAGGGACACAGCTCACCAGGGCCCAGCCAACAAACCCTCCCTACTTCCACAGGTCACACACTTGCAGCACAGAAGCCTCAGGAAAGTCATCCTTGCCCCACTTCTACTATGGGGATCTGCAGGCAGCTCCTCCTCACACCAGCAGCTGTGGGAGAGTCACGGAGGGAAGGGGAGTGACAATTCACCTGGCAAAGGTACCCCAGACCAGCTTCCTGTCTGCAGCACTGGGTGAGTACACCACACAGCATTGCCAAAAGCCATGGGTTAGGAACAAAAGATTATTCCTGTCAGACTCATTAATGTTCAACCCGTTTACAGAAATGTTTGGTTGTAAACCTTCTTACCGCCTCCTGAGTTAATAAAAACTTGTCAAAGCACAGTGTCATTCGACTGCTCTTTTCACAATCTTACACCTCGTAGAGAAACTTAGATTTCCTTGCCTAAATCTTCTCACCAGATATATAAATACTCAGAAAGAATATGAATTTTCATTGTATAGCTTTGCACTGAAGGTTTTCCCAAAACTTTGCTCTTTCAGTAATTTCAAACCACTACAGGAGTTAAAAAACAATAAAATATTTCAAGCTGGCTTAAAAATAGGACCTCTCCATTACACTGGTTTAGTGACTAACACTAAATTTCACCACTTATCCCTGTGTAGAAGATTGTTAGTTTTTGCAGCCCAAATAATTTCTGTCTCACAGTTTCCCATTCATGCTGAGCTTCATCAAGCTACAATGATTAGAGTAAATGTACTGTACAGGAACAATACAACTCCAAACAGGAAAAGTGTGTCAATGTCACTTAGCAGTGTCTTCATTCAGACTGCTAAAATATTAGGGAAATTATTCACAATAAAACCACAAATTACAATTACTACAGAAAGGCTTGCTACATCACTTTGCTGTAATTAAATAGAGTGCATTTCTTAAGTTTGGTATGTTGGCATCAGCAGAATATAACAAGAGAAACATGCTTTTGGCATTCATAGTTGTATTTCCCTCTGGATCACAGACTAGACACACAAGAAACTTGACAAACTTGCATAAGAAATGACAACACATAAACACAATTCAAAACTACATTAGGAACAGGCTAAGGCTCAGGTTAATCCTCCTAAAATAACACTTACCCAAAGAGTGAGAAGCAGAAGGTGAGTCCCAGCTAATGACACTGACCAGTGAAAGTGGCTATCAGAAAAAGGAGATGCCCCTATCCAACAGCATCGCCAATGTCTACAGAGCACTTCTCACTCTTTCTGCTATTTGCCCTCACTCTTTTTCTGTTCCTGCAGCCAGACCTCAGTGCCACCTCCACTGCCAACAAGGGCTTTGTCACCAGCCAGCACGGACTCCTGAATGCCAAGAGAGACAGCAGGAGGCTCTGAACCAAGGCCACTCCTCTGTGGGCACCACAACTGCGGGTTGCCCAGATGCCTGAATAGAACAGATACAGCATCTGAACACTCTGAATGTAACTCCAGTCCCAAAGTCCCTACAGAAGGAATAGGAAGAAGAAAAACACATGACATGCTGTGCTGGGCAAATCGATGAAAAGCATTTATATATGTTCAAGGACAAGGACTTTTACCCCCACCCAGACAATGTGAAGGCACAAGGCCCAGTGTCTATCGACTTTGTGCAAACAGCTACATAACCATGACAACACTGTTTTGAGGGTGATAATGAATTAAGCACATTTCTGGCACTTAAAAAGACTGGGTAGCTTGGATTCAACTATAGATCCTGGTATCCAACATTGTTCGAAATGGGCAATAAATCAACAATGTTGGCTTCCTTTGTCAAACTGGGAATATGCAATAACAACGCAACCAGACAAAAATGCTTGGCTATTCTAAGCTATCCTGTGCTACAGACAAAAGTTGATGCTGCATGCACACTTAGCAAGTGACATTTAATATGTAGGACGAACAATGCAGCAGTATGTCAAGACTTCTTCAATTCCTGAAAGGAATGCAAATCCTGAAAATCCCAAGGACATTCCTCCATAAAGAGTCATTTGTTTTGTAATGCTACAAAAATGTAATTGTTTCAAAATTCAGGATAAGCCTGTTATTAAAAAAGACTGTGCATTTAGCTGCTTGGAATTAGAATAATCTGAAATACCATACCATCTGTACCATCTGACTTAAAAGCAGTTTAGTCATATGATGAAGAATGCAGAAAGAATCCTGAGTAGTAATGAATACAGTGGAATGTATATTTTTAAATACTTCCATCTACTGTATTTTGGAACGGAGCTGACTTGAGGTTTTGGGTTGGTTTTATGCCTTCCTCTCTCTGCATGTGTTTCTGTAATTCTCCCCTTTCACGCTGAAAGTTGGTTTTAGATGAAGACATTTCTATTCTAAAGAAACATGAACTGAAAATACTTCAAGTCTGTAAACAGTTTTTCTGTATAATCACTTCTCAGAAGACAGCAATGCAATTTGAAAAACAAATATAGAGAAACAATACAACAAAAATTACTTTTTTTTTTACTATGCAAGTACTTTTAAAACTAGCCATATTTCAGTGCTAAAGTTCCTGAAAGGAAACAGCACTTTTCTTTCCAGGGTATATAACAGGAATACCTATGTAATCCCACAATTACCATAAGGGTACAGATGTTCAAGCTGCTACATCCTTTCTACCACCCCTTCCTAGTCATTCTTCCCTTTTCAAGGGAAAAATGACTAGGAACCAACCACCTGCATTCAAACGGCCTTGAAAAGGGTCTGCCTCAGAAAACTAAAGTGAGTAAAATCCAGTGTTTTATTTTACCAGGTTATGTTCAGGTGAATAAGCCCTCTGATCCAGAATATCAGACAGTTACGTTAATACTTGCTCTGGCAAAAGGAAAGGGAGAAAAAAAATAAAATCCCAAAGGCAGAACCATCTATTTAGGCAGCAGTCCAAACCATGGAGCAAATTTCCACAGTCACTTCAAGCTGCCCTAAGGGGCACAGCTGAACTTCATGTCTGAATTCAGCACAGGCATGAGCTTCTGCTTACATCTTCCTCTCTCTTCAAAATCATTCATCTTTCACCCTTCAGCCACCCTTCTGTCACAGTGAATACCTTCCTGTTTTTCCCATACCGCTGATGTGACCATTTTTAATATTCAAGTGTCAGGGTTATATTAAAAGAGCAAATTAACACATGAAAAAGGCTTAACACTAAATTGAAAATTATGTTTTCAGCTCCACTTTGCATTTTACAGGATCATTTGCCATTTTACATTTCTACTCACCATGCTTCACCAAGTAAGTAATACCAATAGGTGTCACACATGTGAGATTTAAAGCCCAAGGAATAATTAAATTTTGATATTGCAATTTCTCACCAGTCATTACTACTTTTCACCAGCCTAACCCTTTTATTTTTAGACAATTCATTTTACATTTTACCTCTACAGCTTTGTAGAGAGGATCAATAGCCCTACAGCTCCAGTTTCAAAATCAGAACATCCATTAAGTGATAGCCTCAAAATGTAGCTGAATACATTCCCACTGCCTTTCTTTTACTGCAGTTCCTTTTGCTGTAATGTGCAGTGCAGCCAGTTGGCCTTTAAAATGAAATAAGTTTAAAAGCCATAAATTCAGAGAAATATTCCTGGAAAGCATTATTCCTCAGTCTAGCCAGTTGCAAATCCCAGGGAATGTGCCAGAGATGATGGCTGAGCAGACTGAGGGAAGGCCTGCAGATGGTAGAAAGTGACACTCAGACAGATGAGAGCTCCTCTGGCTTGACAGAATCGTTCACCAGAACTTCACTGCAACGGCAGAAACTGTAGTATCACATGGGAGTGAAAATTTGGCCCCTCAGCTCGAGCTTCATTCTTTGATTGTGTCAGTGTTTTCCAGGCTTGGTGAGCCTTTGTAAATCACATGGGAACCTCGGCCTACAGCTGGTTTTCTAGGGGCAGTACCATGGCAATGATGGGGATAAGGAGGAGCATTCACTAGCAGCAGCTCTGTGGGCATCTACAACAGCACAAGGCTACTGTAGATTTGCCAGACTCCACAAGAGATGGCTTCACTCTCCCAGTGCCTGTCTGTACATTTTGCAATGCATGATTCTAGGGCCTTGCCTCAGTATCATTTATAAAAAGACATCCACTAACAGCTCAAAATTTGCAATGCTTCTGGAATGACCAGCATACTTCTGTCATCTTCTTTTGCATCCAAGTCTTACTTTGTTTAATCTCCATTTGGAATGAAGCAGCAGTGTACAGACAATACCTGTGAGATGTGCTCACCTGAAGCAGCCCATCAGAGGCAGTTCCTGATGGGACCTGGATGACTTTAATACTTCCAGCAGTGCTGCAAAAGTCCAGTGACATAAAGATACCATGCCTCTGGCCAAACACAGCAGAACAAGGGCTGAAGATATTCTTCCCCCTGTGAACTGAACAGACTGATGTAGAAGAGATGCCCCAAAAGGCTGTCTGGACAAACCACAGGTGGACACAAATGCACACAGGGGCCAGGCCAATTCCCGTCACTCAGGGCTGCACAGGGAGAGGGGGAGAGCAAGGCTGGAGGGAACCCAGCCATTGTTCTTGCACAAACATGCAGGAGATGAATGCATGAGAACAAGTTTGATGCTGAACAAAAGCGTATTTTGTTTAATAGGAAAATAGACTTACACAATCACACCATCTGTATCCCTCCTAATCCTTCCACCTCAGCTACTTCAGTCAATAGCCACCCTCAGCCAAATCTGACAGAGCAGCAGCAGGCCCAAGAGTAAGTTCCTACAGGACAGGACAGACATCCTGGAAGTGTGCACATGGAACACCAGGCTGGGCTGTGAGGCCATGTCTTGCCAAGAAATGATGAGAATGAGCTCACATCAAAATTGTAACTGCAGGCAAAGTGTCCTGAAGATTTCATGTCAAGTCAGGCACAAGACAAAACCAGGAAGCAATGCTTCATCAGTCCCACAGTTCCTACTTTTAAAACAACTGAAATTAAGTAAACACACTTCACATGTGTTAAGGAAACATCCGACCAACTCAGATTGCACAGCTGATTCTGTATTTCCCAGGTGAGGCAACGAATCAAGTTTCTTTGGAGTGCTGACAAAAAGACAAAACTACAAAACAACTTCCTGTTAAACAAATAAATGGCTTTGCAAAACCCCACATTTTTTAAGCAACAGCAATGAATTTCATCTGTTTCAAACACCAGCCACTGCTAAAGCCCATCTGTCAGTAGAGAACAATTGCACAGGCAAGTGGAGATGATGGAGAAAGTAATATCACAGAAACAAACTGCCTAAGCTCTAAGCAACAAAATTGATTTTCCTCATGCTTATAAAAGCTTTCCCATTTTCCCAAGTAGTATTTTTGTATAGGTTTTTATTCGTTTAGGAAATAGGGTACTTGGTAATGCAGGAGAGGCTGAGAAAAGGCACAGGGCTTTAAGGAGTTAAAGATTCACAGACATTTATGTCCCCATGTCAAAAATCTTACTCCTGAAGACATGAAGGACACCTTGGTGAGAACCTAGAATGAGTCTCACAGTGGTGAATCATAAAAAGGTTTGGTTTGGAAGGGACTTTAAAGATCATCAGGACTTCAGGTTAACAACATAAAGCTGAGTACGGGGAGGTTTAGGTTGGATATCAGGAAAAGGTTTTATCACCCAGGGGGTTGCTGGGCACTGGAACAGGCTCCCCAGGGAAGGTCACAGCACCAAGCCCATTCAAGAAGCATTTGGTCAATGCTCTCAGACACATGGTGTGACTCTTGGAGTGTCCTGTGCAGGGCCAGGAGTTGGGCTTAATGCTCCTGTTGAGTCCCCTCCAACTGAGGATATTCTGTGACTTTAAGATTTAGTTCCAATCTCCCTGCCATGGTCAGGGACACCTGTCCTTAGACCAGGTTGTTCAAAGCCCCATCCAGCCTGGCCTTGAACACTTCCAGGGATACAGCATCCACAGAATCTCTGGGCATCCTGCTCTAGCCAACTCCCTTGCCACTGAGTGATTCTTTCATCAAATCCATGTCTCTCCAGTTTAAAATCAAAATGTCCTGTGGAACAGTGTTAGACACTTTGCATATATTCAGGTAGATTATACCAGCTGCTTTTCCCTGATCACCAATGCCATAATCTTACCATAGAAGGCCACTAAATCCGCCAGGTACAGTTTGCCCTCAGTGAAGTCCTGCTCTCTGTGTAGAATGCAATTTTCTTTCTGGCTCTTTCATTGTCCTGGAGCCAGATTAAGCAGAGAGGCTGTTTTTTCAAATCAATACTGATCTATGGAGAAAAACCTATACCAGACTTGGCAGTGTTAAAATCAGACAGGGCCTCCAACTAGGAAAAGCCATGGTGAAAGAAGTTGTTACTTGGAGTAGCATTTACATCTCTCTGCTACTGAACTAACAATGTACATCCTCTAAGAAATTCATGCTGCAAGTGCCAACAATTCCAGGTATTTTTGACCACAGAAAAGTACTTTAAAAAACCCACACCAGATTTCCTAATAGAGGTATGGATAAAAATAAATCAGCTTTGTGCCTGCCTGCAGGACAACTCTCAACACAAACTGATCTGTAAGCTCAAACACAAGGCCTGTATTTCTAAAAATAACTTTACACTCTAGTTCCCCCTACTAAGCAGTCTTCTGCAGGGAATTTTCTTTTAAGCAGCACTTTATTTGTAACAATTAATTACTAACTATATTTCCCTCTTTAATGCATTGGATGAAAAGGGAAAAAAAAAAGATTGAAAGTTATTTGGAAGAAAACTGTACCAGGATGCAAGTTTTGATAGAAATAAAAATATACTAGCACTTAATCTTTAGGTGTACAGCTGCTGAAATAAAATAAGTAATATTGTGTTCTGGAAGCCTCGCAAAAGCTATATTAAAAATCTAAAAAAAAAAAAAAAAAAAGCGTATTCCAATTAATCTTTGCACAACCCCCCGTATTTGATATGATTGCAGACAATCTTCCAGACATGATCTAAATCTGCCAGACTCTGATTCTCCAGTAACTCAGGCAGGGACCTGTTCTGCCCTGGAGAAAAATGTGTTCAGTCTAAATTTGGATCAACAGTACTTTAGACAAAGAGAAAGCACATCAGCAATTACAAGTTAAGCTTCAGCAACAGGTGGAATATATTGAAAACAAAGTGCTCAGAGTTTGTAATTCTGGAAAAACAAAACCCTAGATTGCATTGGGATATACAGACCATCTTGATTTCCAGCACGAAAACGAATAAAAGCAACATTTAGAAATATATTTAAAAGTAAAGGAGTACCTCCAGGAAAATAAGTCATCTTCCCACTGAGTTATAAAAACTATAACACAAATCAGTATAGCCTGCATTGCTGAACGAATACTGGGAAAATTATTCTTTTCAACTTCATCAGAGCTAGACTTGTTTTTGTTAACTTCATCCTCAAGAGCAACACAAGTAGCATAAAATGAAGTAGATTTATACAAAGATCCTTCCAGAACCATTTGAACTAACCAAGATGCTCACTTGAGCCTAAATGCAAACTTGTATTTCTCAAACAAACTATTATTTATTGCTGCAAAAGACTCATAAGACATGTACAAACCACACCACTGTTGAATGTAAAACTATGTGGGATACTGCACAAAACACTACAAATAGTTTCAGAGGAGGAAAGCAAGCCTTTTGGCCAACAGGTTAAGGAAAAAAAATCTAAGGATACTGGAAATCTGAGGGGGTTTAAATTCCAACCATTCTTTGAACAGATAAACTGTTCCCTGAAATGCTGTGTGGACACAGAAATTGCTACAAGAATCATGGGATCAAGAGCAGTTGTGCATTTTCATATTTAGCACAAACTCTGTCACAATTCACAGTCAAGAGATCAAAAACAGAGGCAAGTTTGAATAAAGTTATTTACACAGTATGAAATTTTAATGGAGCATTAAAACCCAGAAGTCTATGAACACTTCTAAGCACCTGAAGAATCTCTGTCATGAACAGAGGTCTACCTCCACAGTGAAGGCAGGAATGGGAAACAAAAGTACTTTTAATTGCCCCACGTATCATCTTCATCACATCTATGGCAAATGGTTTTTTGTTACAATCCGAGTCTTTCCAGCTTCCCTTTGCTTTTCATCCTTTCCCCTCATTTTCCTGTACATCCCATTGTCAGTTTCCTTAATACTGGGAAGCCAGTATTGGCTTCAACTTGGCTTGAAATTTTACCCATTTTTAGCATCCTTTTAAGATACTTACCTCCCCACCTAGCACTGCTAGAAAGAGAAGCACATGGAAGCACACTCAACCCTCACCTTTCATTAGGCAGCAGACTCATGAGCAATTATCAGAATACATTATCATCTTATTAACACAGCATAATCAAGGGGGGCAGAAAAAGTATATGTAGTGTCAGTCTCCTCTCTGAAGTTCTCCTAAGGAAAAAGAAAAAACCACCTGTAAACAGAGATCTAAATTTCTGAAATTACTGCATGGATTTAATGACAATCTGCATAAGACACTGCAACTTCTGATACTGCAGAAATAATTTATGTTTATACAGAAAAATGCAAGCCAGGGCCAGAACGAATGACTTAAAATTTGGAAAACAATTTGTTGAGCCAGTAGCTGTAAACACAGGAGCAGAGCCTTGCAGAGCTCCAGGCTGCACAATACTCAGCAGTCAGTCCTGTTTGTGCTGCAGCAGTTACTGATGGGTGGGTTCCCCAGTACCACAAGGATCTGTAGGATAGAAGAAATTGGTTCCAGCTGAGGCCACTTTTCTGTGCTTTGAAAAATATAGGATACTGTAACATAACCACCATCCTTGCTGGAAAGGGAGGGGATGTCTTCAAGGAAAGCAGACAGATGGACACGAACTCTGTGCTACCATCTGGCTCCCTATTTAACATCCCTTTCCCTATTCCCTAGTGACACATGCTGTGAAAATAAAACCTTGGGTAGAAAAGAGTACGCACCAGGTTACCTGTGAGGGACACCAGTGGTACAATCAGGAAATGCAATTCCCTTGCTTGGGAACCACAGGGCACAGAGAAGAGAGTGTGCTCCTCTCTCCTGATGAAGGATTCAGAGTGATCTAAGCAGGAGAGAACTTCCAACACCAATAAAAAAAAAAGATAGTCAGGCTCCATTCAATTGCACTGTGCAGAAATCACTGTGATTTATGACTTCTGCCAAGAACCAACTGCAGAGAGGGAAAACACCACCCCTGTGTGTGCCCCTCATACTAAGCACACATCATCTCGTGTCTGTGGAGCGACCACGGCTGCCTGCTTTACACAGACACAATATTAATGCAATTAATTCCTAAGGCAATGGGAAAATACTACATGGGAGAACTTCCAAGTCACAAATTCTGCTTACTTAAGCTAAGCTGCTTAATCAAGTTAATTGAAGGAATTAAAAAAGCATCTGGAGAAGAACACGTTCACCAGCCAGTCTCGAGTCATTCCTGAGCTGGTGTTACTTCTTCTGGGAGCCAGTTCCCCTGCTGGCACAGCACAATCTATCATCAGCCATTACACTGATTACCATCCATTAGTTTTGCTAAGTACTAACGAATTCAAACCTACTTTTGTAATTTATTTACAAGCTATTCACATACTGGATATGAAGCACATATATACAATGCTTTGTGTTAACAAGAGAAATGTGGCTGAATATTAAGGAGTTGCACGTTAAAAATGACCAATAGAAGAAATAATTCTCCTCACAAGGAATTGTTTGTGGAATTTTTTTTTTTTTGGCAAGACAAGCAGGACAGAAGCTTAGAGTCTTTAAAAATACAACTGGTTAATATATAGGGGGAAACGGGTAAGAACCCACAAAAATGATAAGTTTTAAGTATCAGTTCCATAAATATAAAATTCAATTAAAATGTCATTTTAGCAAACACTGAGAACAGAGTTGGGACTCTCATAAAACAATGGTTTTTCTTCCCTGCTATTAAGGCAGGGTGATTAAAATGAAAGATAATCCTCTTTATTTCAAAAGCTAATTATTACATGTAATGAAATTTCTTCTTGTACCATGAGACTGAACTGAATTCTACCAAGACCATCTACCCACACATCTTTGCTGTAATAAAGTAACTGCTTGAATTTTTCCTTACAGTCCTATTTCTACAATAGACTATTAAGCTCAGCTTTGATTTCAGCACACCACATTCCTTACCACTACGGAAACGAAATGCAGAACAGCTGTGGAAGCAAACCCACTGTAAGCAAACATTCAGACCAAAAAAAAAAAAAAAAAAATTACAAGTAAAAAATCCCTTGTGAAAACCCCTTCACTGGGAATTCTGATGAAACTTAACTGCCAGTTTAGCCTTGGCTCAAGGATTATCCAGAGGAAGCATCCCACACACATTTTTCCCAGGAGGTGTAAAGAGATGCCTGCATCTGTTAAGAGCCCAAATTTTCTATCCTGCCAGCCAGCAGTGCTCTGGAGGAACTGAGCTGTTTGCTACACTACTGCTTCCTGCATTGCTAATTCAGACGTCTAAATTTAGATGCCAGGTTTAGCCAATGGTTTTTCCACTTCTTCCAGTAGTTAAAAGAAAAGAAAACCAGTTTTGCATCAATTCACTATCTTCATCCATGTGCAGAAGAAAACATGATGCCAGAACTACACACACTGGAATTACATCCCCAACCTCTGGCTACAGGGTGAGAGAAACAGTTTCTGCTCTTCTCCTGAATGACTGCACACCAGGCAGCAGGCATTACTGAGTCACATCTCTATCTAACCCTGGGCATGCTCACCCAGGTTCCACAGATTTTACCACAGGGAAAACAAAATCTAAAAATAAAGGGAGTAAAAGGAGGGGGTTGGCTTCTGCATTCCCAAAGACTTCCTGCTGCCATGTCCTCTATTAGCAGGATGTGGATGGAGTAAAGCAGTAAAAGCAAGCTCATCAGTCACTCTCACGTCCCCTGAGTGCTGAGACATTTCACTTTGAATTTCCCTTTGGTGTCTTTTTTCAGCAGTCAAACTGTCATGAACTAAAACATATGCATTTTTTCTTCCCTTGCACTATTATTCACCATTGCTAGACAGAGGTGTATTCAAGTGAAAACAAACTATTGATTCTTGTTACTGGGTGTAAGAGCAGGGAATGCAAGCCAATTATCAATGCTAAAGGTGACTCACTGAAAAAAACCCCAATTATTATAAACTGAAAGCCCACTGTATCTATCCCTAGACATGAACTCAAGGCAGCAGCCTCATGCCCCTACTCCCATCCCATTGCAGCTTACCGAAGTGAGGGAAATTCTGTTCCACATCACTGCTGACTCCTCACAGGGGTTTGAGCACCGCAGGACGAGGACTTTGCAGCAATTCCTGATGGTTCCCTTCATGCACCCTGCCTGGGAGGTCTATTCTCACTCCCCGTTTCATTTTTTAAATCCTGACAAATACTTAGCCTTAGTCCCTTTGACAAATTAATCACCTTTTTCTCCGTCACCTTCAAAAACTGCTGTTGAATGTTCCTCTCTTTCCCTGTCCACACTTCAGTACATTGCTACCAAGAGATCTCACAAGTGAGCCTCTCTTCCTTCTCTCCACCCACACACTTTGTTTCAAATAACACTAATATGAATGCTAAAAAAATTAAAAACAACGAGGACATATTCCAGGTCTCATGCTCATGCTTGTTTAATACAGCTTGTTTTATTTGAAGTCAAAGGATAAGATATTGCACATGTTGTAACAAATCCTTCCTGAGCACATTCTCACATCTTTGGTAGATGATCACTGCACTTACAACACTACATCTTAGTCTAAACAAGCCAGCAGTGAACTATGTGCAAGGTTTTCTAGACTACGGGAAACAGTTACGTCAGCACTGACAAGTACAAAGGAACTTCTTGATGTGATAATATTTTAAATAATCACCAGCTTCAATGTATTATTTGCCTTTGAATACAAAAGACATAGAAAACCCACCCTTTTTATCTTGCAACATCAAAACCAAAGGACTGCATAAATATTTAGTGAATGACCAGTACACTTAGAAGTGAGAATATCACAGCAAGTGTTACCCAGATGTTAACAGCATCAGAGGCTGATGATGCTGAAGTGCAGGGAGAGTTAGGTGCTGGAACAAACCACATGTAACACGAATATCCAGCAACGCAGTAAAATGAGGTTGGGATGGCAATGTTTCTGTCTTTTACAGACTTTGATGTGCCACCATCTTTAGTTCAAACAACTTCTGTCATCTCTGACATGCTTGACAATATTTTCAACAACAAGGAACACAGTATTTTGATTTCTTTATGCTGCATCATAATTTTTAAAAGCAAGATGACAATGCATCTGAACCTCCTTTCAGGGTCAGACTCCCAAAATGTGCTCCATAGACAGGGACTTTGCTCAAGCATGGGATGAAAATATCAAAGGTAAGAATTTAATTTATTACTCTCTGGTTTAGCACATGCCCAGAGGTGCATTACTGCTGCTCCTTTCCTAGGCAAAGAACAAAGTAATGACCCTGCCCAAGTGAACTTGCCTAAGCCTCTGAAAGAGTTCAGCATGTGCTCCTATCACACTCTCAGATCCCCAAATTAAATCCAAACAGACTAGTGATAAGCCATGAGGAACAGATACTCAATTCCCCATGCAGATGTTACACAAATTTGTATCTACAAGTACACTTTTTACACGTTAAATTAGGATTAACTTTCAAGATAATCAAACAAATGAAGTAGTAAATTTTAACTTTAATGGGCTTTTTTTTTTTTTTTCAAGAAGGTGTCTCAGCCAGAAAATACCATGAACAACACTATAAAGACCAGGTTTCAATTTTAACTCTTAAATCTCCAGGTCAGCTACACCGAGTTTTGGGACAAAACAAAATTATATGCAATTAAGTCACTGTGCAAGGAATACAAGTACAAACAAATTAACATGTAAACTTTATTTTAAAGCAACCATTCACTTCATACCACTGCAACGACTCTGTTGTCAAAAGCAAATGACAGCAGAGCTCATTCTGGAAACGGAGTCTAAAACACTGGGAAAACAAAGTTTCAAAATACTAGTACTCCCCCCCAGATTACTGAGTGTGTCCAAGCTACCTTAAAGTCATTCTCAAAACAAGAAACTGTTTATAATTTCACTATAATTTAACTCAAAAAGTAGTTAAAGCTCAAAATTCCCTTTACCACTTAAACTACTATTTCTTTGGCCGTACATACAGATTTGGCTGTCACAGCATTTTCTCACATGTGAAGTAATACAATCCTTGTTGACAACACTCTGAATTTGTTGCTTAATTTTATGTGGCTTCTATCATGAAATAGTTTAATTAGGAAATAAGCTCGACATTTGAGAATTAGTTCAGTGTTTAAAGACAACAGCCAACTTTCTTCCAAGCCATTTTCATCCTTCCAGAGCTAAACTATTGCTTACAATATTCTTACAGAAAAACAAAGAACCAATGCACAGCTCATGACTATGCCTACAACTACCACTCAGGGATTTCTGTGGACAGCAGACTATCAGTATGAAATGTAGCACTGATGTACATAATTTGTGCAGCTTGGCTCTTTTTAAAACTTATGACCTCCAATATCTAATGAAAAAAGGTATCCTTTGCTGGAGGTAATTTGTTTCTGCATTCATTTGAAGAAGAGACAGAGGAGAAGCAGTAAAAATTAAATGATAATTAAGTACCTAAACCTTTCATCAGATTTGAAAAATCACACCTTTTTCCATGCCTAAAGCTATACAAGTGCTCTTGCATGATTAATGCTCCTTAAAAAAGCAATTCTAAATATGTTGATTTTTGAATATTCAAGAAACACCCTTTTTAACAAGGGCTGCATGAGGCTGCTGCTGTGAGGTATAGATGGAGCTTGAGCAGTCTCTAGATACTGGCCTCAGTCTCTAGGCACTGGCTTCACTTCCCCCTCTCACAAAGAGCTGGGCCATATTCAGGTGCCAAGCAGAAAAACTACTGAAGAAATAGAACAGCAAAGTCAGCTGTCAGCAGTGCCTCTGCTGCCTCAGCATGAAGGAGTCCCAGGCTGTCCAGCCCCTCCACAGGGAATTCCCTCAGCAGCTCCCTATCCCAGCAAGGGGAGGCTTCAGGAGACGAGCTCCTGCAGTCTGGACCGTGGTTAATTCCCAGGGCATGGACCCATTCCTGCAGGAAGCAAATCCTCATTCTTCTGATGAGACACTGTAAATACAACCAATCTTTTCTCTTTCTCAAAATCTCTTGGCAAAATTTTCCTTAGGAGTTGTTACCACCGAAAGGCACAACAGCAGACAAGTGCACACCCAGACTTCAACAATAGGTTAGGATGAGAACGGCAGTGCAAGAACAAGCTTTTGGAAATGCACGTTTAAATCAAGAAAGCAAACTCATCTAGAGAGTCTGCTGTACAGCTCTGAAAGAATTAGCTTGCAATCAGCTCCAAGATGGATTTCCTACATCGCTGCACACCAAAGCTTACTTGTCCCTTCAGCCTCTGACAAATCCTCAAAGATAAAGTTGCTAAGTCACCACACTCTGCAATGCAACACAATAAAACTTGTCATCTGACACTTGTCATGAGCAGGATTACCCCACAATGTTCAATCCAAAGATACACAAAATAAGCACAAGGAAGCAAAAAAATTATACAGAATACTGCTCAGCATTGGTCTACTTTCAAATGACTTCAGCACGAACAGATTTAGGTCACAGAGCACCCATGTTTAAGTCCAGGCACCTCACCTCTTACTAAGGATGGAAATAGACATAAATTCTCCTCACATGCTTCTTTGCTATGGCCAAACCACAGCAAATTATGTAAAAATTCTGCATTTCAATTGCTACAGAAATTACAGAAATTAAATGCTGTACCACATTGGCCTCTGAGGCAAAGCTGACATCCACTTAAAAAAGACACCCCCTGAAAAATACAAACATATACATATGTGCATTTCAACAAGCTAGTACCCGACTACTCCATTTCTGGTGGAAAAGGAGCCAAAGGAAGGGAAGTGGCAAGCTCTGCCCAGCACTCTTGAAGGGCCAGTCTTTAACAGAGCAGAGGCAGCCAAAATAGAGCCATCGAGTTTTAATCAATTACTGCCAGTCAAATGGCAGTTCTTAGCCCAAAGTCGTGGCACCCTGTGAGCACTGATCTCTTAACCACAACTGCTATCAAAAAACCATAACTCACATTTTCTAGCTCTCCTTTACGCATTTTTCCACGCTGCCATCAAGGCCACTGGTGCACACTGTTAAATCTCTTCAGGGCAAGGATTTTTCCCTGATAGGCTGTGAATGCTACTGAGTACACTGCCAGCTTTCCAAACACAAAAAACCCAAACTAAAACTAACTTGTAACTTTATCACCATCCAATCCAAAGGGCTATGGGCTGTAGAGCTGTACAAGCAGCTGAGGAAAAGGCACTTCCTGACATCATTGCAAATGTCACCTGAAAGCAGGATTCAGACAGCATCCACCATTTCAGATACTTTAACTCTTGAGGGAGCACAGGTCAAGCACACTACACTGCTGGCTTCAAGCAACAGCAGCTTGGACCCTCTAACGAAATAAGAGACATCTGTTGCTCTTTGGAAAAGTTAGTTATCAGTGAAGCTGTGTTGAGCCCTTCTGGAGCAGCACTCCCCAGCAGATCAGCAGTACGCAGTCTAGCACCAATGATGCACACACACCTTTTCAAGGCAAAAAGCAAACAACCAACCCCCACAAACACCTGAGCCTGAGCTGAATGAAGTTAAAGATGTCAGAAGACATGAACTGCTCTTCCAGGAAGCATGTGATGCATTAACATCTTATCCTACAGCACCAACCTACGTCAGCCAAGAGAGCATGTTGCAAAGACAGCCTAAAGCTACCCCAGAAGGCTGTGTGTGCTGCAGAGAGTGACGCAGATTCACCAACATGTACACAACCCCATGAAAAATACAGTGGGCAAGGTAACTATCTGGTCTGGCAAGTTTCAATCCACAGCACTTGTTGATTTTCAATCAGTCCAACAACACCAACTTCCAGAATTATAAGCAAATATTTACCCATATGCAGAAACCTCACAGAGAGTTTTGACTTCAAAAACTGGTTAACTGCTCAGTGGGCAGGTTTAGCCAATACCTTCATCGCAGAAAATGGATCTATTCTGGCTTAATAAACACTTAAAATTCCCAGGACAACACATGTGGCCTGCATCTCCACTAGCCTCAAGGTGCATACCACACTGACATAGCTCACATGGACTGCATCCATCCATCCTGAGCTCTGCCAGTATGGAGCCCTTCATCCCTGGAGCCACAAGCCCAGCTCTGCCTCCTGGATGGTGCCAGGAAAGTGGGCACCCAGCAGTACCAGCCTCCACTCCTCTCTACCATCAGTCTCACCTCAGTCTTCAGAGAGGATTTATGAAGTCCAGCAAGATTTACACCTCTGTCCTCTGTCCTGAGAAACCTTCTGAGAAAAAAATGCATCTAGATTTCCTTTACATGGATATTCTATTAAGAACAGTGCATTTATCCTCACTAACTGATGCAGGAAATAGATGTGAGTATCAAGGCCACTCTGCATTACCATTATTCAACCTGGGATTTACCACTGCAAGAGCCTCAAGTTTACACAGAAGTGAAGCTGCCCCAGCACTAAAAGAATTGAGCAGAGGATGTCAGTGCAGCAGTAGTGAGCTGCCAAGCAGACTGAAGAGAGCAGACAGCTAAAACACAGCATGGCTTACAGAATTTGAATAAGGCATCCCTCTTTCTACCTTCCTCTTCTTGGCGGTAAAGAATTACCAGGATGGGACAGCCAAGTATCTGGCACGATCTTGCTAATCACTTTAGCCACGGATTTTTAACAATAATATCTCAGAAAATCATGTAATGCCTTCTTCCTCAATTGCTGTCACTATGTCACAAATGTGTAAGCAAACCAGCTACTCACAGGAAAACTCTCCAGCTGTCTCAATTAAAAGAAGCCAACGGAAAGCATCCATCACATGGAGTCCTGTGACATGGCATGGAGTGCCACTGTGAAAACTACTTTCCTTCTCTATAAAAAGAGGTCAATGTCCTATACACAGAAGAGGGGAAAACAGTGATTGTGAAGGAAAATGAGGCAAAAATACCTGCCTTGAATTTTCTTGGTAAATGGAAAATCCATTACAAAAGTTTGCACCGAAACAATGAAGCCTGACAAATTAATGACTTGTTGCTTGTGGAGTCATAGGAGAGATATGTCCCATCATTCAGAAATTCCTATGCTGCACAAAACACGAGTCATAAAGATGACTGCAATTTGGTCAAACCAAAAGCAGAAGTTTTGGTTCTTTCAAGAAACAAGATATCCAATTAGTACTTCTCATGGGGAGTTTATGCTTCTCTTAAAAAAACCCCAAACCAAAATAAAAAACCCCACCATGAACAACCCCCAAAAACAAACAAAAAGCCCCAAACAAAACCCTCCCCAAAAAACCAAAACAACCAAACAAAAAAATCCATTAAGTCTCACAACTCCGAAATGCTCCTTGCAAAAAGGTGGCATTGCTTTCTTAGCCCCGAGCCCCAGAGCCTGTTGAGCAGGAAGCCCGGTGCTTCAGAGCTGGCTGCAGTGACATTTGCAAAGACAAAGAGGCCGATGGGATGGGAGTGAACACAGGGCTCTCGGAGCCCAACAGCACCAGCGTGTACCTCCAGAGCAACACCCACACGAGGGCCTCAGGAAGGCAGGGAGCTGGGAAGTTCTCTAATCCTGGTGATGCAGGGAAGTACCGAGTCTCCCTTCAGCCCTGGCAGAAGCACAGGACGGTCATCCAAGGACATCCGGAGTCAGCAGCAAGACACCGAGGCACATTAGCTACCAAGGAAACCAGACTTACATGACTAAGGCCAGTTATAAAACTTCCGCTTGTTGTTGGGAGAACGTACAGTATCTGGCATTTCTCTGTCAGCAGCACCAAATAATCTAACAGCAATTTGATATTCATGTCCCTGACGGGCTGCTTTAGTTACAGAAACAACATTAAAAATGTAGCATCCTTCGAGATACACTGCACAAGTCAGGCCAGTTTCAGCCACAAGCATCAACTCTCTGGCACTGGTTTTTTTTTCTCCTGATAAGCTCTTTTGCAGCGTGGAGATATCTTATCAGGGATTGCTTCTGTCACCGGAAGGCAAACAGAGCACTGTGAAAATATCAGGTATGACTTAAGCACCGAAGGGCTGTAGCCAGCATCAAACCAGCAGCTGAAGTGGTAGCTGGCCATCCCTCTATATATAGGACACTCTCCACCCTGTAGCAGTCTACACTGCAAGTCCTAGGCACAAAGAAATAAAAATGACTTGCTGCCAGCACGGACGCTGCCACATCAATGCCGGAGTCCCGCCAGGGACGAGTGGGGCTGCGAGGGCAGCGTTCAGCTCCCCTGCCCTTGCTCCCTCGGCAGGAACAGCTTCCTCACAGCGACAACAAATCCACTGCCCGGCTCCGAGTTCTTACAAGTAACGTGAGGGCAAATTCAGTCAATACCTTTCTTTGTTGAAACTCAAGTCTCGCATACAAATTCGGGTTTGTCTTGACGAAGGTTCAGCTTCCCGCTTACGGAGAAGATAGTTTAGTATTTCAGATTCCTCTAAACACCTGAACTGAGGTCCGAAAAAGCACCAAGTAACCACTGTAAAACACTAGCTTGTGGCAATCATTAGGCAAGAGGGTTTGCGTCCGGCAGCGCAAAGTCAGATACACTCAGTTTATGAAAAACGTAAATCTCTAGTTATCCAATACCTAGAAATAATTCTCTTACATAGCCCAGGAAACTAATTTCTATTGTAAGCCACTTCATTATAAAGCAGAAAACGGCTCGCAAGTGTATTTCTTCAAACAGCAGCTTGAAACCCAGCACTACTAACAAAAAACAAACAAGAACCCCCCCTCCCCCCCAAACGCGTCTTTACACAGTGTGCAACAAAACACCGAATTCCCACGAACTGAGGGATTCGCCCATGGCAAACTTACCATAAACCCCCACCACGGCACCGCCACCGATCCGCTACGCCGGCAGAAAGGAGACAGCGAGGACGAGACGCGGAGCACAAGTAAACAAACTCGGGAGCCGCCGTGGCCGAGCTCGCCACGCTCGGAGCCCGTGCTCCCCGCCCGGAGCGCGCCCGCCCAGCAGAGGCTGCTCCCCGCCGCCGGCTGCCTGCGGCTGCCCCGGGGAGGCGAGAGGAGCCGGGGGCGGCCGGGGGGAGCCGCGGCTCGGAGCGAGGCGGGCGCCGCGCCCGGGGGGCCGCGGGCGGCTGCCGGGGTCGGGGCGGCCGGGCCCGCCCGGGAGCCCTGCCCGGGGGCGGCGGCCTGCGGCGGCTACCGGGCTTTGTGCGCGCTGCCTCCCCCTGGGCCGCCCGCCGCCGCCTCATGCGAGAGCCGGCACAGCTGGGGAGCGCGCTGAGCGCCGTGCCCCCTCGCGAAAGTCGATCCCGCTGATCTCATCACCGCTGGTTACTAATCCAATGACCGCGGAATTAACAGCAGATGGCAACGCCCCTTCCCCCCGGCCCGGCCCGGCCCGGCCCCTGCGAACGCGGCGCGGCTCGGGCACCCGCAGAGCGAGCGCAGCGCGGCCGGAACGCCCAGGGCCGCCCCGCGGGGCCCAGCCGCTCACGCGTGAGAGTCGCCCTCGGGTACCGGCAAAACTTTCCCGGCAGCGCGTCTGGCCGCCGCCTGCCGCCCGCATCGCCACCGCCCCGCGGGCCAGGGCCAGCGGCTTCGCACCTCCGGCAAAGCGCAGCAGCATCTCCCGGCGTGCCGCTCGCACGGGGCAGCGACGAGGAGGTGCCTGGAGTCCCGCTGGCGAGTCCCTGCGGGCGGCTCATGGTGTGCGAGGCAGAGCCGAGCCGGCGCCGGGCGGGGATCGGGATTAGTGCCGCGCATCGGACACTGCCGTGAAAACTCGGCACACGCGTCCGCGGGGCTGCCGGGAGGAGACGGGAGGTTTGCATTGTCCGGGCTCTGTGAGCCAGACACATGCGGGTGAAACTCTAATTATACTTTTGGCTGACGAAACCAGCCCCACACTCTTAGGTGAGCTTCACGACTTCTGGAAGGCTACAGGCAAGGCAAGTCCTGTCAAACCAGTGCAAGTTACAAAACAGTCATCAGGTAAGTACTTCGATCACTACTCATTAGTATCAGTAAATAACAACCTGAAAAGCAGTGGTTTCTAACCCTAATAGGCTCGGCCCTAAATCTCCCTCCCTCCCCTCTGCCCGCCCCCCCCCCCCCCCCAGGAACACCAGCATAGGCTGACACACATTCATTGTCTCTCATGCATACAGTGCTCGAGAGAAGAAATGTTACATGCTGCTTCTGCTCAGGTTGTGCACTTCTCACCCCAAAACCAGATTATCTTCTCCTAGAGACTCTAGACCAGAAAGGTGACATAAAATAACTGTCTCTTCTAGGACTAAGAAAATAAAAGTTGAGAAAGGTGAATAAAACCTTTCTGATTAGTAAATATTTTTCCTCAAATTATGCTGTTCTACCTATGCTTTATGCCTCTTGTGATGGAGAGGGCAAAATTTCCCTCCCCCTCCACTTTCATGCTGATACTTATTTCTACAGTATTTTTATTTCTTTTACTAAAATGTTCAGACAGGCTTTTAGCAAAGAACAGAGCCAGACAAGAGAAATACCCGTGCTCAGACTATAAAAAAATTGAAAGGAAATTCTGCAAATTCTTTGAGAGTCTTCAGTCAATAAATCCTCCATACGAGCTGCTGTAAAACTGGCTGTGTTTCACACATGCCATGTGGGCAGAAAAAGTGTCAGGTAATGGCAGCACCCCTTCTGTGGGGACCTAGTGGTGCCTCAAGGGGTCAGACACTTCTGAACCCAAATGAAATATTTTAAAGAGTATTAAACTCCAGTTCCTCTCCAGGCCCTGCATACACACCCATCCCCACAGCCTTTCAGATGTACAGTAGACAGAAAGCACAGGATGAATGGGAGTTTTCTACTCCACAGTTCTTTATGCCTAGGCAAGGCTTTCTGCCACTTCCCATTCCCTCAGGCAGTCTTTGTCTGGTTTATATATGCATTCATGGAAGCCTTGACATGAGTAGTCATCTGTGCTCTTACCAGCAGACAAGTTACTGAATGCAAACCCTCCCCTTGGATGTGACCACCAGCTAATGTCTGTTCTGTGGCACTCATTGGGAAGAGGAGCCCTAGAATGAGCCATGTCCGAATAGTCAGATGGGCAAGTCTGTGCCTTGGAGGATGTTCTGCTTTCCTCAGTTTTTAACAGCCTTATTTCTCTTACACCCTTTCCCAAAGCAGTGGTGTCTCCTAACTCTTCTTTTGGCAGCCAGCAGTTTGTTTTCCAGTGTAAGATGGGATGTGGTCCTTCGTGCCTGTGCCAAGCTTGATGCAAAAAGCGAATTTGGAAAGACTTTCTACATGGTTTGTAATACTAATTCTACAAAAGGAGATTAAAGAAATCACATTAGAAGTCAAGCTTTGTATCTTTTCAGCCAGCTTTAGAAACACTGGTCTGAAAAGTGCACAATGCAGAGATCAATCAGGCAGCACAGAGTTTTGGGAACACGCTTCATGTGCAAATGTGAAAACACTTGAGGGTGTAGAAAGTGTCATTTTGATTAATGAGGGCTACAACACGATATTTGTATATAGATGAGAATATAAAAGAATAGAAAACAATCACCTGTTGAAATATTAACATGATTTTAAAACACACTTGAGCATGGTACAGATATAGCCCATTTTTTTGAGCTGATCCTGTAAAATACCTGGGGAGGGGAGGAAGAGGCACATGTTTGTGTAACATTACAAACCTTTCAGGATAAACTCTGTGACACAAAGTCAACAAAAAGAAGCATTTGGTACAGTTCCTGTAGCTGTGCATCAAAAAGAGCAGAACCTAAGCTGTGTCATAAGCACTGTGCATTACTCACATTCCCCAAAGTCTTCTACTACTTTGAAATTACCTCACAAAATAAGAATTACAGTCAGAGAGGAAATCTTGAGAATAATACACTTCATGCTTGACTGAGAAACACCATAGTTAGGTGGTGAGGGCCAGGTGAGAAGTCTTCTGCCCCTTCAGTTGCTTGGAATTGCTGGGCAGTTTTTGCCTAGCAAAACCATTACCCAAGAAGCCAGGATCCCTTAATGAACTGACAAATTGCTGCTGAAACCAAGATCTGCTTCCCTAGGTCGTTGGCAGAAGTTAGAATTTACCTACTTAGAATTCACCTCCCTTCAAGCAAATGACAAAACCCCACAGAGATTAGGAAATCAGCACTTGCATAAATGTTTCCTTTGTTCAAAGATTTTTAACAGGATAAAGATCCTGCACACCACATTTGACAAATAAGGATGGCATTCAGAAATACTTAACAATTCAAAAGCAGAGTATTTTAAAATGTCACAAGTCCATTTTAAAGCAGAGCTACCTGCACTCTCAGATGTATTTCCAAAGCTTACTACATACTTCAAGTCCTATAACACAGTCAAGTCCCTTTCCGAAACACATCAGATAACGCCCCAAAAAATCAGACTATACTTACATAATACTCCCAGGTTAGAAGAAAGCAGCTCAACTTCCCCCTCATTTTCCTCATGTGTTATCACCATCAGAGCTCATGGTCTCAAGCACTATCTGAAGGAGCTGATTTTTCTATGGAGCTGGTATTCAAGTTTTTCTCTCAGACAAAATTTCACTGGACAAAGACAACCATAAGTTTCCACCAACACAGAAACAAGAGAGTACAAGGTTTTTAGGGAAGGGTTTTCTCTTAAACACTGTAACAGCTCCTTGGCTTGGGCCAGCAGTAAACAGGGGAAGGACACCTCAGAGGATCCAACAGAGTCAGTTGATAAACAATGGAAATTGTTATTATGTACTGAAAACAATCCAAAACCCATTCTACTTACTTATTTTGGGCTCTGCATAACCTAAGGAGTAAATTCCAAACACAGAAACCTCTGTCTGAGAATGGTCTCTGAAGTGGCAGTTCCTGTTTGGGAAGTCCAGAGAGCCTGTGCCTCCTGCTGGCTCCTCCAACTGGCTGCTGCAGTCCAGGTCATACAGGCATTAGCTTAAAACTTGCTTTGAAACTCCATCAGACCCTTTAAGTCATTACAGTCCCACAAAGTCCATCAGAACCTGGCTGGTGGCTAATTCAAATCCCAAACACTGTGGGCTCTGCTTTGAACTCTAATAATAACTGTAATCCCATCTTGCACTAGCTTTAATTTCAAATGGTATTACTACATCATGCTGCCTTCAGTACATTGCAGCAATCACATGCAGCTGTAGGAACGTGGATGTTGAGAAAAATTAAACACAGATTTTTCAGTTAGAAGAGATGGGATATAGAGTCTGGGACGAGGGCTGATACAACAACCACCTAAACCCAAGGCAGTGTAAAAGACTGCTGACACTGTGCATAATGTGGTTGTTTTGCTAAAGGACAGGACAGTGACACTGACAAGTTTGGGGTGCAAGAGGAGCCTCATTAGCTCACTTAAGTCTCTTTGATGCATCAATAGCATCTCACCTTGATTTAGACTAAATCCTGACTGAGCCAACCTCCCTGGCTACATTTGGTCCCTGTGCACTCATTCTGTTACCTCAGCTCCTACACATGTGAAGGAAACTCAGATGTTATTGATACTTTGGATAATATTGGTTCTTGTCCATTGAGCCAGTGAGAGAATAGGTCTTTATGGCCTCCCACAGGAAAGTTTTGACTACATAGTCAGCAAGAAGTGGCTGCAATGGTCTTTCCCTCTTTTTCTTTCAATGTGAGTACAACATCCCAAAATAATTAGTTGTGGAAAGCCACAAGGTGCATACTTTGGATCACAGGCAATTTGGGTGTGCAGAACCACAGCACATTAGCTGTTCTTTCAAATCCTGTCATGAGCTCATGTGGGTAGGTCTGTCACCCAGATTTCCCCACAATGTATTTCTGGAAATGTAAGTAATAGTAATCTACTTCTTTTACATAGTGCCCAGAAATTTTTTAGCTGAAACAGACTGCTTTTGTTTCAAAACTGCTTTCCTAAACTGCTTAGTGGGTAACTTCCATGAGATTTCAACATATACCTATCAGACAAATGAAGAGGTAGGTACAAAAAAGATTTTTTTATGCCATGGTTTATCCTGCATTCTGCCTTGCTTCTGAAAGAAAAATCCTGCTTTTCCCTAAAGTTATGGAAGCTGTATCAAAGATGATTTATTCAAATCCTTCCTATAAAAGTACACTTCTGCTGTTACTCAGTACATTTCAGACACTCACCTTTGATTTAGAGGGGTTTTTTTAATATATATGTATATATAATCTTCTGGAACCATTAGTATACCTAAGTCTTTTACTATTTCATAATCTTACTTTGTATGTTAAAAAGCCTGGTGATAATTACTACTTCCAAAAAGATTTAAAATCTCTGTTTAGATATTAGAAAAACATGTCCTAGCAACATGCCTTGGAGAGAGAAAAAAATTTACATTAACACATTTTTGATCCCATTAAAAAACAACCAAACAAAAAACTACAACTTTATTTTCCTACCCTGGAGTACTTACTCAAGGTTAACACTTAAGCCTGACTAATATCAGTGTGGACTCTTTTTTTTGCTCAGACTGATTACCAACATCTGACCCCAGGAAACTCCATCTGAAACTCTCAGGATGTGTCACATTTTTCTGTTCCCTTATTTGAAGGGCAGAAAAGAGGGAAGAGAACCTCAAAGGTTTTTAGTTATTGCCACTGGAAATTTCTGGGAATACTCTAGCAACTGTAAAGTCTTCTCAAAAGCATTTTGTTTGAGTAAAAATAAACTAAGCATTCCAGGTATCAAATATGGCCCACGTGAATTCAGAACATAGAAAAAAGCTGTATTAGTTGCTTAGATGCAATAATCTAGAAAGCAGAGTATAAGAGATACTCTACTAATTCTATGATATTTTCTGGGGTTTAATCTTCAGCTTCTGCAGTGCTTGTTTCCTCAGCAAACCCAATAAAGAGTTTTAATTTAATCAGCTTCCCTCCCTTCCCAGTTTGAGATTTACAATGATACATATCTTCAGCAATTTCCCCCAGGAGATCTTGTTTCTTCAACTCGAAGACATCCAATTCACATCAGAAGCAAAGTCAGTACTGTTTATTATCCATTAGACAATTAGAATATGATTCTTCTGCTAAAGGCTGTGGCTGCAGGCAGCCATCTGGGGTCTGAACACACAAAAGGCTGTTGGGGAGGGTGTGCTCACAAAAGCACCACGGGGATAGGGAAGTGTGTGCTTTACAAAGACACCCGTTTGTCTCTGGGTTAGTGAGGGGGGGTTGAGGGTGCCATAAGCATCTCATCAGAGCATTTGAGCCCTCAGATGGCAGACATCAGCTCCAGCAAGGACAGATGGTGAACAAAGGTGAAAAGCACACAATGCACCAGGGCCAGGAGAGCACTTCCACTCCTCCCTTCAAACCTGGTACAGTTCCTGTGACATCCTGGGCTGTGAAGTGACAAGTGTGGCTCTACAGGGCAGCACCCACTGTTGATATTGTCTCTGAAGTACTGCCAGCCCAACCTGGGAGGATGCACAGGGCTCACCAGAGAGGTACCACCTCTGAAGGAAAACAACACGGGCTGCAGCCAGATACTGCTCTGGCTTATTGTTTGTCAGGGGAGACACAGTTCACTGGCTGACTTCTGCAAGAGAAACTCAAGGTCTGAGCAGACAAAACATATAATTCGACACAGCCATAGTTCACTTATCTTCCAATCTTTTATGATTGATTTAAAAATAGGATTCATAAAGTAACAAGCTGCCCTCCAATAGAGCTTTTTCTTATGGTGGTTTATGTGCAGTTTACAGTGTCAGATGTACTCAGGTATACATCCCACTGCTAACTAAACTCTGAAAGAACAAGGGTACTCCTAGCTCATCCTGTGCTTCTCTAAAAACTGAATAAGAAAAAAGAAAGAGAGGATAAAATGTTTTACATCTTATTTAAACAGCAAGGATATAGTGTCTCAAAAGGCAATAAAGCCTAAATATTTAAATAAAGAGCAGGAATGTCAGCAGGAAAACAAAAAATCAAAGAGATCATAGTTCAGTACAAGAAAGCATATCAGTCTTCTGATCAGGCACAATCCTTGCCAAATTTGTAAAATACTTAAACTACTGCAGTTGCTGCTATCTAGGAGAGAAAATCCTTCCTTTTTCCTTTTGCAATATCTTCTCTCTTGAAAAATAGAATGAAATAAAAAAGGCAGAGCACTTGCATATTTGGGTACACAAAACAACCTCCTAATTAAAAAAAAAATACTGTGGTCTGTCTTTCTTCCTATTCTGAGAGGGAAGAGGAATATTTAAAAGCCTTGAAAGACTTTTCTTGTTTTGTGAAACATTGCCCAGGCATGGACATGTTCAGCATCTTTGGAAAGGTTGTCAGTTGTTCACTTCAGACTGAAAATTGATCCATGAACAAATAGTGGCTCTTTGTGGATTAGCCCATCTGCCTGCCAGCTGGGGGGAAAGGTGGTATTGTAGTAACAGCTGCTCCCACAAGTTGTGCTGGTTTTGGCTGGGAGAGAGTTAATTTTCTTCAGAGTAGCTTGTTCAGGGCTATAGTTTGGGTTTGTGCTGGGAACAGTGTAGAGAATGCAGGGGTGTTTTTGTTACTGCTGAGCAGTGACTACACAGTCAGGGCTTTTCTGCTCCTCACCCCAGCAGTGAGTGGGGTGGGGGTGCAAAAGGACTGGGGAGAGACACAGCCAGGACAGCTGATCCTGGAAAAGCTGGGGGAAGAGGGAAGGAGGGAACATTTGAGTGATGTGGTGTTGTCCCAAGTCACCCTTACACTGCTGGAGCCCTGCTGCCCTGGGGATGGCTGAGCACTTCACCCAGGGGAAGGGATGAATGCATTCCTTGTTCTGCTTTGCTTTACCTGTCTTCATCTCAGCTCGTGAATTTTGCCACTTTTCCTGTTGTCTCCCCCCATGTGGCAAGGGAGTGAGTGAGGGGCTCTGTGGGGCTCAGTTATCACACCAGTACAGCAGGACATGGGAGAACAAGGATGAGGAACACATTGAGGAGAGCTTTTATTCAGGAAGCATGTGAATTTTCAAGAGGTCAAGATGAGCCAATTTAGAAATGTGCCACTACCATATCAGCACAGAGAAAACACAACACAACTTTAAAAAAATAAATCAATCAGGACTATGTTAATTTGTTTAGAGAAAGAAGAAAAAACTATTCAGGATTAAGACAGAGTCCCCTCTGTTACCTGCAATTTTGGTATAAAGGCCCCTAAACCTTGAGACCCAGGATTTCTTCTGTATTTCTATCATAGCAGAGCTCCAACCCTCAAAAATGAAAATGAAGTGTGTGTGCAGCTGGAGATATCCTTGTTTTTTCACCTTTGGAGTTATACATTGTCATCAATCAAACAGTCCTGTTGATATCGATGTAGCTGAGTCAGGCAGAATTTCCATTATAACAACCCGGGTTATTTTAGGAATTAATGCTACTGTATATTTTGTCTCTAAGTTGAGCCTGCTTTCCAAATTTTAGCCTGCATTTAGCCTGAGACCAACTCCATGCTACAAACACCATCCTACAAGCCAGTTAACAGCTTGAGTTTCCTTGAATTCACTGGGAAAAAAAAGGTATTTAATGGAAACTGTGGAGAGCAGGAATGGAAAAATTAGGATTTTTCTGTGCTGGAAGTTAAACAAGGACTTCATAAACTCTAATTATTTTCCTCCCTCCCGTTACTTGGACCAACACATAGCTTGCAACACAGCATTCCTACCTACAAGCTGCTCACTTGCAATTAATTTCTTCCTAGATGACATGATCCAAAGATTTTAACAGGAGAATGGCCTGTTGGGAAGGAATGCTGTCACATACTTCACTTGGTGACACCAGGAAGTGCAGTCAGTACATGAAACAGGATATGCCAAGAGCTCCTTTCAGTGGAAAGATTGACTGGTTTGTATCTAAATTAATAATTGCATGGTACTATGGATTTCACAATGCTGAACTCAAAGTACTTCAACTGTTTTCACTTTTTTATAAAAAACTTTCCTTTTTCTTTCTTTTTATCAGACTTATCAAAAGACATCTTTAAGGGAAACAAAGTCATTGTTTAGCTCTAATAATCAACTATACTCTCAGGGTATACTCCAGAATATATTATGAAATATCTTATGGATTCTGTATACATGGTATGTAATGGAACATTTAATATCTGCAGTTACAGATTGTTCTGTCCAGAGAAATAAGTATGTTCAAACAGTAAATTCTTCCCAGTCCTGTCATATGACAGAAGAGCTATTTGACAAGAAATGAAGAGGACATGTAAAAGCAATCCTGTGTTGTTCAGTGCCCAAATTCAGAGTTTAACTGGTAATTACACCATGTTCCAGCAGTCAGATGTGCTTGTAGTGCCTGACCAATAAACCCCGTCTTGTGTACATGCAAAATACTAAACCTCATCAGGATTGCCTTCCAAAAAGGCAAACCCACTCACTCTGCAAGATCTTTGGGGAAAGCTGATACTACTTACAGACTCTCTTTCTGTTTTTATAAACCTACAAAGTGCCATTAAAAAAAACCCCTCAGTACCAATAATGCTAATACACTCCCAAAATTAATTTGCTGGGTTTTTATCTAAGCAGAACAGGATACAGTTCAGTGCCACAGAAGATGCTGACTTATGTGGTTCTGCCCTGTCCTGCCATCGTCTGAGATGCCCTCAGTCCTGGCTTAACCCTTGCCAGCAACTCAGCCCCACACAGCCCCTCGCTCACTTTCCTGTTGGAATGGGAGAGACAATCAGAAGAGTAGAACTGAATGTGTGGGCTGAGATACAGACAGTTTAAAAGGTAAAGCAAACCCCACACATTCAAGCAAAGCAGAACAAGGAATTCATTCATCATTCCCACAGGCAGGCAGGTGTTCAGCCACCCCAAGGACAGCAGGGCTCCATCATGTGTGACAGTCACTTGAGAAGACAAACGCCTTCACTCTGAAAGTTCCCCTCTTCCTTCTTCTTCCCCCTTCTTCCCCCAGCTTCACATGCTGAGCATGATGACACAGAAACTCCCTTGGGTCAGCTGGGGTTGCTGTTCTGGCTGTTCTTCTTCCAATCCTTGTGCACCTCCAAGTCTCCTCACTTGGGGTGAGATGCAGAAAGTGCCTTGACATTGTGCAGGGAAGAGAGTTAACTTCATTCCAGCCCAAACCAGCAGATCCTCTCAGCCAGCAAGGCCATGTTCATCTCTTACATTAGCTGCCCACCACTTGCAAAACAAAACGGCAGACCTGCCAAAGCAGACATATACATCGATGATGATACATAAAAATAAAATAATGAAAAAGAAAATACATATATGTATATATACATATAAAACCTGGACTTTTCTGATTTAAAACAAATTTCCATGACATTTTTGTCAGAAAGACAGTTTCTTATCTGTTCTGACCAGTCAGTTTCCTTCCTAACCAACCAAAGCTGCAGTCTATTTCAGGTGTACCAAAAAAGGAGGACTGAACATTTGATGAGAAAAGACATGAGACCTGAAATGTTATGTTTAAACACATATGGAGAAACTATCCTCTTTGCTCAGAAAAAGGGAAAAAAATATTTTCATCTTGTCACCTCTCCTTGTTTTCACACAGGAGACAGAACAGCATCAGCACAAACCAAGTCAAAATTATATATTTCGCGTATCATGTGCTTAACTGCTTTTGCCACAGGTTTTTCACACAAGGAAGCATTAAAGGTGACTATTTTTCAATCATGGCTTAGGAAACCAAAGTTTCACATTAAACCCTCTGGAAGGAAGGTCAAATTAATATTTTTTTTCCTCTCATATCTTGCAGCAATCAGCCCAATCCCAAAACACGTGATAAGAGAATTTCTGTTACTTCTAGATTTCAGATGATGCTCAGAGTTCTACTACATGGATACTTTACCACAAAATCAGTGTTTGTTTCAACATGACTTGAAACAATCACATTCACCAGCAGAATATTGGACAGCAGAGTCAGTTTGCAGGATTGTCTGAGCAGCACATCCTCTTTTGGCAGTGGCTGGCCATGAGCTCTCAGGAGCATGCAGGTGCCTCCAGCAGGAGCCTCCACAATCAGACTGGAAACTAAAGCAGGGAGGAAAACCAGCTCTGCCACCCCCTACAAGGACCTCTCTGGGTGGTGGACACTTGAGAGAGCCCCTGAGGCAGCTCAGAGGAGCATGAAACTGCATTCACAACTCCCCTGTTCTGAGATGGAGGGAGAATGATCCTCCATGGATACCCTTTCCTAGCTCTGCAGGAAGAAAGCAAAGCAAAGCTTGAGGACACAATCACAGGAGGTGATGGCTGAGGGTGTGGAGGAAGATTTTGCTGTTGCCTGTTAGTTTTAGAACTTGAGCATTCCCTGTTAAAGCTGATACAATGGAGTAGGGGCGGGGTGGTTAATCCTTCCCTCCAGAAATCATTTGGGAGCACAGGCCTCTCTTCCCCAAAATGTTTTACCCTGCAATGCTGAAGTGAACCACAATCATGGAGTGTGAGTCATCTCTGGGGCATCATACCCAGGAACCTCTGCCAGTGGAGCAGGCAGGACAGGCTGCTCAGGAGGCTCTGTAATTGCACACTCACTGAATTGTAGCTCAGCAGCTCTATCATTAAACTAATAATGTTACTGCCATGCAGAAAGCTCAAGTCAGAAATGGAGTTAAATTCTATACTGTCAAAATGTTGGCAAATAAATTAATTCTAGCTCAAATGAAACTTTTCTTAATCACACCATAACATTACCACATGCTTAATTAGAGGCTTTTTTAATTAAAAGAAAGTTATTTAATGGACAAGATAGTAGGCTTTCAAAAGTTAGAAATATGCAGCGAGTTATTTATTGTATAGCTGATCTCCCATCCCTATAAATTGCTGATGCAGTTGCCACACACTTCAAAAAGCTTTTAAGTTCTAGTTCTTAAGCTTTTAAGATCAAGTTCTTTAGATCAACACAAAGAACTCAGCGTTGACAAGATCCTTTACAATTTTCTTAGGTTATAAAAAAAAATCCCCCACACAGGACGCAGAAATATTTATTTATTTATTTTTTTCTTTAAATGCATCACACTGTCAAAAACGTTTTCAAAATCTAAGAGATGAAAGGAGGAGGATGCTACAGAAAACCCAAAACCAACAAAGAGCACAAGTTCAGTAAAGAGGCACTGGCCAAAGCACAGCTATTTAAAGAGAATGCTGTAAGCTTGAGTATATTGTTCAGCTGGGGAGCCTTTCTGCGTCAGGAACTCCCCAGGCAATGACTCAGTCTGCCCGGGAGTGTGTGCCTGCCTTGGGGGCTTGCAGGGGGGCGTTGCATTCTCTTTGCTTTTGGCTTTTAAGGAGCAGGTGTTTGTTTTATTATTTAAATAATTGCTTGTTTGCCATTGAAACGTTTGAAACCTTGCTTTTGAGACATGGTTCCCTGTGAATGTGTTTCTTTCTCTGGGCTTCCAGATAGTTACATTTGACTTTGAATAAGGAACTCTTGAGAAGATTCTCAGGTTTTTTTCCTGATAAAGTGGATCCATAACTGAAAAAAATTAAATACAGTTCAATCAACATTTCAAAAATGTTAGTTCAACTGCATATATTTACAGATTTTCATTACAGAAAGTTTGTTCACTAAACAAAAAAATGGTAATTCTCCTCAAAATAAAACAAAAAACCAACCAAAAAACCCACAAAACCCAAAGCAACCAGCAACTCCCCAAAATTACACCCTCAAAAATTCCAGATAAGGAAAAGCCCAATAAAAACTACACTTTTACCAACAAAATTACAGAAAAAAAATTGATCCCTCAGTAGAAGATAATCTCTTTATGAGATTTCTAAAATGAAGATGCTAAACATATCTATGAAAATTTAAATTAAATAAATTCAAGATCTGATTTAATTATGTAACATTGAAACCATGATGCAAGTAGCTTAAAATGCTGATGGGAAAAATTTTTAAAATATTAAGTGTCAGGCCCTTTGTAACCAATTTGAGCCATTAGAAATTAAGAAGTAGCCAAAATAACAAAATCTCAACGTAACCATCTGCTGATGCTTAGGTTTCTTTCCTTTTGTTCCTTTTTACTTACAGAATTTTTTCCCCTAAATTGCTAAGAAACAATAATGATTGGGTATTTAAGAAAAACAAGAGAAGTGGCCATGCTCAAGGGCATCTAGTTGCACTTCTTTTAGCTGGGAGTTTCTCTCCGAAGGGCAGAGATACCACAAAATTGGGCAGGTAAAGGACAGGGCTGGGGCAGTGGTGGGGTCTCTCTCTCTCTCGGCTTTAGAGAAGGATGCTCAGAGCTGCTGCTTGGAGAAGGGAATTCGCTACTGCCGCTGGAGCCCAGCCCAGAGCTGCTTCTCCTGCCGTGGGGTGAGCCTCTGCTGGTGAGAGCAGCCACTGAACTGGGACCCTATTGACACCCACCTCACTAAAGGAGGGACCCATCACACCCTGCTCGGGTGCCCGGGGTCCTGTACTCGCCTCTCCCTGCCCTGCTCAGAGCCGGGCTGCCACTGCCCTGCCCCTGCCTCTTCTTCAGCACTGCTCCGAGCTTTCGCTGCACTGTAGCCCCGCACCCCCTGCCTGCCCAGACATCCTGCCGGCCCAGCTTGCTCCTTCTGAGAGTCCTGCTGGGGCACCGGGATCGGCTGCCCCAGAGTTTGTGAAGCTTCTCTCACGTCCCTTCCCTTCTCGGCTGAGCCGCCATTGCCGCGTGCTTCCTGAGCCTGCGCCACAGCGCCCCCTGCAGCCGCGGGGGAATCATGGCATCACCCTGCCTGGCCGGGAGCCACCAGCGCCCCTGGTGGCTGTGCCCGGAACTGCACCAATGGGGAAAGTGCTCGACAGCCGCAAGAAGGACTGGGTTTGTTGTTCTGTTGTTGTTGATGCCATAGTTGTTGTTGGTTGTTTGCTTTATTATACATACTAGTAAAAATCTGCTATTCTCATATCTTTGCCTGAGAGCCCCTTAATTTCAGAATTATAACAATTCAGAGGGAAGGAGTTTACATTTTCCTTAGCAGACAGCTGTCTTCCAAACCAAGACACCATCATTTAGCCAAATAAGGCACCAATTTCATTTTCACTACAACATGGCAAAATGCAGGCTTTTGAAAGTTATGTTATGGAGAAAGATAGATAGATTGATAAGATTAATTCAGGCTGCTGACAACAGACCTTATAAACTGAGGTAATGTTGCTTTGAGAATATGGAAATAATAATCAAAAAACCCCCTCAATATTTGGTACAGGTATCTGAAGATTACTACAATTGAAATGTATTTTTAGGGCGTCTTAAGCCATTTCTAATTAAATGGTGGACTTTTAAAACTAAATGGAACTGCAGATAGTTAGTACTATCTTGTCATATAGCTGAGGAAAGATGCTTGCAAAAACCAAGTTGATATGGAAATCTATTATTGTTAATTTCTTAAAGAGCACAGGAATTAATATCTGTTAATTGCATTAGCAGTCAGCTCTAAAACAATGACAGGATTAACTAATCTTCAAGGCAATGTACTAAAGTCTTAATTATCATCAAGCTCTGGAGGAATTGCTGCAGGCAAACCCTGAGGAGCAGCACAAAGGCTGGTGCAGCTCAGCTCGGCTGTCCCCTGTCCCCTGCCCTGTGACATCCCCGCAGGGTCAGTGAGTGAGGGGACAGAGGCACAAACCTGCAGAAAGCCCAAGGAACACATGCAGCCTCCCATTCCACAATCTGTGAATCTAAGGAAAAGGAATTGAGCTAAGGCTGAAAGTTTCTCCTCCACACTTTTAAGGACAACCCCCTCCTTAAGAACAAGTTCCAAGGGCAACAGACAACAAAGACATTTCCAGAAGTGTGTTCTCATTACTGGTGTGCTTCAAGCAAGCCAGGAAAGTCACTGCTGACCTTGAGCCAACAGGGAGGGGAAAGTCTTGTAAGGGAAAAATACTCCTTAGCAAAACAACCTGGAGGAAGCTCTCCCTGTTTCCTTTGCAGTCTGTCTCTCCAGGGCTCTTCTGCAAAAGTAAAGTTCTCTCTGAATAAAAAAAAATCGTGAAAGTGGTTAAATGCACTATTATGTTCTTTCTAGAAAAAAGTAATCCTCAATGTATGAGTTAACAACAATTCTTTAAGCAATTCACTGTAGATTTTCTTAGAGCAGAACAAAAATGATCGATTTAGTGAAACTAATCAGTGTTCTAGTGAACCTACTCTGAAAGAGATTGGTTTTAGTAAGATGGAGGAAAGTCTTCTTAGACTAGGATCTGTTATTTTAAGCTTTATTTCTTATTTTTAGGAAATTAGATTTACGTGCATTTTCGTGCATCTATCACAGAACCATACATTTAGATTAAATATACCTGCTGAAACCCTACTAAAGCTTTCCCTGTGAAATTTTTATGTCCTGGTAAAAGTTTACAAAACTACTATGAACTGTCAGGAGAGGTATTTTTTAAAGCATTTCCTTAATTAGACCTGTTTTGCAAGCAGACTCACTTGGAAATGAGTGGCAGATTGGCCATGTGTATGAAGAACATTTGTTTGCACAAATATTGCTCTTTAAACATAATGTGAGGAAAATTCTACTATGCAGAAAACAGAAGTCAATCCAAACTCACTACACATGGAGACACCGATGGCCACTTAATAGACAAAATGTACATTAAAGTTCATGATGGAGATTAAAATCTTGCACGGAGCAACCTTTCCACATCAACAGGTTCTCAGATTGCTGTGATTCAGAGGTGTTAACAGGTATGTTTATAAAATGAGGTCATCAAAAGCTGTGGAAGTCTGACTAGCCTAGCTGCAGAGGTGTGGCTGAGAGCCCAGAGCCCACAAAGTCTGAGTGTTCAAAACCAGGACAGTCAGAGCTGCTGTCCTTTCATTGGGCACTCACCCAGCAGCACTGGAGTGTCTATATGGATCTGGGCTTGTCTAGAGATCAATTAGATATGTGACAATTATTTTTACCTTATAAATCACCTGCTGGGGGTAGCTATGTGTTACTTTTAGCTGTATGGGAAGCCTGAGCCTCGGGTGAGAGTCTAAAGGTAGGAGCTCTGTACAACAGCATGAATACACTGTTATTTCACCCTCAACCTGGGGAGCACTCATTTCCCCACATAAATCAGAAAACAGCCATATATGCACCACCAGCTATGCAGAAACGAAGCAACACAAATCCAAACCCACACAGCCCTTAGCTTTAGTAATCCTTAATGCTTTTCATAGAGACTTCTTAAACTCGAATATCAAAAATAGAACTATTTCCTGAAAGGCTGAAAAGACTGAAGCCACTACATGAAAGCTTAAAAAAACTTACATAGTCCCCCCAAAATATGGTAAAATCATCCAGATACTGCATTAAATGCCATTGCACAACCAAGACAGACATGCCAAATGGCTGTAATCCACCCTTAACAATTTGAGAAGTTCTCCGAATTGCTGCCAGTTTTAGATTACTTACACATGATCAGGCGTTCTGTTTGCTTTTTTCTCCTTTCTGTTTAAAAAAATACTGCATTTCTTATTTTTAAACACTACAGCAGCCACAAAGTGTCACCTTATATTTTTAAATTAATCAATAAGAAGAACAGAAATCTGTGAATTGAGAGGTTGTTGTAATAATGGTTCATGAAATACCTCGAAGTTCCAATAAACAAAGCAAAAAGAAAACAAGCTACATGAGTACAGTGCTCTTCAGCTAACCACTTTTATTCTGTTCTGGTAAAGATGTCCAAATATAAAGATATGAACCAGCCAATAAAAACATATTGGTCTCTAGCATAGCGTGGTGGTAAGTGAACAGGTATGGTAAATATTCACATATACACTTTCTCAGATTTTCTGCATGTGCTTCACCTCATTTGAACTACCAGAGCAATGCATTATTTGCATCAAAGTAAATGACATGACTCTGTCCTGCTCCTCTTACTTCACACAGATTACGATCTTTATCCCCTCTTATCACTTCACCATTAATTCTTGAAACTGCAAATTAGACTGCAACACCCATTGTACTGTCAAGATAACAAATTGCAATGTCAGCCCTTGGCTTCCTGCTCTGGATCAGTGGAAGGAGTGGCCATCTGCACAGGTCTTTAAGCAATACTGAGTATGCAGATGCATTATTCTTTACCACAGCAAGTTCAACAGGGAAAGATTTCAATGCCAGTTTTGAAAAGTTTGGAACTGCATCTAATTGTGTGTCAAGACTACTTCAACAGCAAAAAGTATTTCAATGATACCATAATATGTCACCTGAAAATTCAATCTGAGGATTGATCTGAACATTTTACTGAGAAAAAGGTTCTACTGATCAAAGAAATGTTGTGAAATTCCCGAGAGCCAACAGCCATGACTGTCTACACATACCCCTGTCTCCACCAGGTCATTCCCTGGCATGAGGCAGTAAGAAGGGGAAGCAGCAGGTCAATCTCTGGGAGCAATTCCATTGTGTCCCACTGTCCAGCCCTGAGCGTGAGTGTTCACCTGACACCCAGCTCTGCTCAGCCAGGTTCTGCACCACTCTCAGCAGCAAGACAGCAGAACTTCTTCATTAGGTTGGAAACACACTGAATTCGAGCTGTGTGTCATCAAAACATGAGTGTTTTACCTTTTCATTAAACCAAATTCTACAGCTGATAGAAATCAGAACTGCCCCATTATCATGAAAAAAAGAAACCAATAACCAACTGGAAACCTCAAAGTTTCTGCCTGTTCCAGTGCCTCCTCTCTCTATCACCACTGATGCCTTCTGTACCTGGAGAAAAGCCAAAACTTACAGAAAGGAGATTTTTTAAGGATTTCTGTCATCTCTCTCTGCTTTTATTTATTTTGTAAATGATACTGCTGCCAAAAATATAACAAAAAGTTTTTGTCTATTCAGCATCACTCATGGCGGGGAGGAGGGGGGAAGACAGCCTATCTGACAATTCAACAGACTTTCCAAAATTTGTGCTTTGAGATTTTTCAAATTCTTCTAAGATCTTTCAGAAAATCAGATTAATACAGTCTTGGAACAAATATTTGATCCCCTTACTCCTAAGTGTGTAGTTTTGGCTTTTCATCCCTACAGAAGAGCTGGAGATTTGGGTGCCTCATTCATTTGCTACCACACCACTTAGGGCAGCAGGCACCCTCTAAAATTCCTTTAACTCTATCTTCACTGCCCCTAGAACAGCCTATGATTGCCTATATTTTTGATAACACTCTACTGCATAAGCTACTAAGATATATAATCTGTTATGGTCTCACTTCAGGGAAAAAGCAGGAGGCGATAAAAATTCTCAAACAAGCAGGAGGGTTTAAAAATTCTCAAACAAGCATAAGAATTTGCACCCAATATCTGTTTGATTTAACACTAATTTGGGTTTCTTTGTTTACTACAAAAATAGTGTTCATATTTATTTATTTTGGGAGGAACACTCAATTTACTTTAAACAAAGATATCTGTGTTATTGTGCTTTTAAAACAAAGCTGGACTTATAAAATTATTAAAATTTCTGAGTGCTAAGAAATACCCTTTTCACTTTAAACCTTTTCATGCTTCTTTTTAAAGATAGTCTGACACAAGGTCTAGATTGTTATAATATTTTCTTTTGAAACCCCTCTAATGTGTAAAGCACCATGAAGACATTTTCAGAGAGATGACAAGAAATTCAACTGTAAAAGAAAAAGAATTAACTTGAAGAGAAAAAAAAAAAGGCAAAATAAATCTAAATTATTGGTTTTGAGGGTTTTGATTTGGCTTGATTTTGTATTGAGTAAATGAAAATGGAAGCCAGTCTCAGCAAGTCTACAGTTTTATCTTGAGTCCACTCCAACTGTGCCAATCACACAGATCTCAAGATCTAAACCAATCTGAGGCCACACACTGTTTTTTGAGGATAAATCATTATCAAGCTTCACATGCATGGTCAAGTCCCAAACACTGAGCACCAGCTTGTACAAACATGCACAGGACCAGCATCTCAGAAAAATGGAAAAAACATGTAATTTTTAAAGTGACTTCAGAACATCCCCAATTGTAACTGCCTGGAAATCATACAGTTCTGCCACTGTATTTGTAGTGCAACTTTAAAGAAATTCAGAGTGATCAGGTTTGGGTTTGGCTTTTCCCTTACCCTGCACTCCCCTCCTTTCTGTCTTTGCATTTCTATGTTTGAGAGAGCTTTAATGCCTGAATCTAGATGGTTATGGCACAGGTCAGAATAAGACCATGTTCATGGCCAGACTTTTTGACTAACAAGATCACAGAAGGAATCATTAATTCTCGCTTTTAGACTTTCACTGGGAGATGAGATTGAGAACACCCAATATAATTAAAAATAGAAAAAAAGTTTGCTCTGCATTTCCCAGGATGGTCCTATTCTACAGTTGTCATTTCTACTTTTAGACTGATCTACCTTGTATTCATACAGTACCAGGTAATGTTTCCTTCCTTCTCCACTCTTCACTGGAAATCAGTTTCTGTATCAGTGAATTGCTGTAAATAAAGATCCCCTTGCACATGGAACACTATACAGCTGGAAAAACCCCACAATCTTCCAAAACCCCCTAAACTCTCAGCCCCTTCTCCTGCATTCCTTCTCACTTACCCCAGTCCTGTTCTCTCGATGGCTTTGTAAATGGCCATCTCTAACCCTGTCTTTGAAGGAAGCATCCCGGGTGTGTGAGGCTGCTCAGTTTTTGTCCATCCCATATAGTGTGAAACACATAATGAAAAAGCACAGTAGTGCAAGTTTTAGCTCGTATGCTCTAGACAGAATTGACCTTGGAGAACTATGCAGTCAGCTGTGCCCAACACTCTGCGTTCCCCCTCTATTCCTCTAAAATAAACATTCCAATCCCTTCCTACCAAACCCATCTGACACGTTACAGCAGCCCAATATCGAGTGCTTTACTGCTGTTCTTTTCAACGCTGGATTTTCATCTGCAAAAATAATCTAAGAATGGGAAAATTCATTCTCCCATGAACTTAGATCAGCAAGAGTCATTTCTGCCCTTCCCCTTCTTCTGAGCGAGGTGGTTCAATACAAGCCCCTCCCTGGCAGCCAGACAATAAAGCTGCAAATAACTTATTCTGATCAAAGCCCCATCTGCTTGGCAGCAGCAATTCAACTGCACTTGTGGTTTTTGTATGGCTGCAGCTTCGGAATTGAATGATCCTTTCATTTAGATGGAAGTTTAAACAAAATATGGTAATTAGCATCAACCACTGCTTTCATGGCTACTGTCTACAAAGACATCTCTAATAAAAGGACTTTGCTGCTTTTCCATCTAATTACACAACATTGTTGAACAATACAATTTAAATTTAAATCAGGCAGCGCCTTTTCTTTAAGTCAGTTAACAGACTTCCTGTCTTGCACTACCTATCCATGGTAAGGGATATGACTAAAATGAAGAATTCCAACTCCAAACCATCTCACTGGATTTTGTTTCATCTTTCCCTGAGGAATATGGCTGAGGTTGGTAACATTTAGCTCTAATCTTGCTAGTATAAAACTACCTATCTACCTCTCAAAAGGAAAGCAGGATTTAAGCTTTTTACCAGAGTGGGGTAAAAAAATCAGGCATTATGTAGCATTGCAGTTTTATGACATAATAAAAGATGCCAGCATACAATGATGAATGTTTTTAATGAGACATCCACAGTGCTGTAGTCAATAAAAAAATTTTATAGGCACAATCCTCAGCGATATAAACAAGAGGAAAATGAATTTATTATAACCACTACCAGTTTTTGTTTAGGTACTATAATTTCTCATTACAATAAAAATCAGTAGTGGAAAAATTAACCTTACCCCCCAAAAAGAGTGTTTTTGGCAAATGATGCTTTCCACAATAACATTGGGCTGGATGTACCTGACCTTACAGGGAAGCCAAGGTGGGCCTGACCTTGGGTTGAGAGAGAAACCCCTGGGGTGTATCAGCAGATGCCGTAGAAAAAAGCCAGTGGCTCAGCTAAAACACTTAGTTAACATTAGCCCACAAAACCTGACTGAATGGAAAGACTTAATCTGGCCCCGTTGTTGCTGATGAGCTGATAGGCAGGAATAAAATACTGTTTTAAAGCCTCTGGCTGGGGCAGGGATTTTGACACGTGAATTCCCTTAGGCCATTCTGACAACTCCAATCTAAAGGTTTATCCCAAAGACTTTTCTTGCCACCTTTTATTTGCCAAGTGAAACAAAAAGGGCAGGTAGAAGAAATGTATCTGAGGGAGTCACATATTTTAGCAGTATGAGTTATAATTTGAGGGAACAGTTTTACTGTGTAGTGACGTGTTTGTTAAACTCCTTTTTAGAAATCTGATCGGAAGAGAAAGCTCCAGATGGGTAAATGGCATCCTCCATTAGTTCTTAAACGATGAGAGTAACACAAGGCACCAAGAGAGGAGAACTTTCTGTTTCAATAACATCATCTATTGTGCATTCCCCAAACAGCTAAATCCCAAACAGATTCGGACCTGGAATACAGATAGACAGCATTCCTCACTTACATGCTGTTAGAGAGCTGAACAGTAAAACAGAGCAGCTTAAAATAGAAACTCCGTGATCAATCCAACAGCTTTTAATTACCATTCCAAGGAAGTGCTCTCCCACCCAAATACCTCGGGCAGAACAACCTGAAGCCCATCATGCAGTCCAGCTACTCTCATCAAGCGATTATTTCCTGCTCTTCTCAGCCTGAGCTTTCTCTCACCTGACACATAATAAACAACTCATCTACCGATCCTCCTCACCTAGCAAAAAACACAAACACTCCGCAGTTTTCCACTGGAAAAAAACCAAACCAAACCAAACCAAACCAAACCAAACCAAACCAAACCAAACACACCTCCCCACCCCCCACCCCCCCACCCCCCCCCGTAATAAACTACCACATTGAAAATTCTGGAGAAAAGTGGCAAAAAAAATAGAAACTGAAAATGATAGTTATCAGCAAACTGCTTGAGAGCCCTTCAGCTGTGCCTTGTGCAAGGAAAGCTCAAGCAATCTGGAAACCTGCAGCAGACAAAAATAGGAATTCTCACCATAAATTATGGCCTTCTTAAGAATTCCTTTGCCTTTGTCTTCTGGATTACATACTAAGGTACGTTTAGCAGTAGTCGATACAAGATTCATGAATGATTAAAAAGCTTTCCTATTATGTGATACTGATGGTTATCCCTACGTTAAAGGAACAACATTTCACACAAGATACAATACAACTGGTACCCATACAGCTCTGAAACAGCAGAGACCTGTCCAATACCCTTTAACCATCTGCAAGGATTCTGTGATTTCCTTGTATCTATTTCCCTCACCTAACAGGATGTCTTTTCTGGCACTCTGTTTTTGACAGGGAGAAGCTGGAAGTTTGTGTCCGGGTATAGTTTCCAAATGTACTTTATAAAGGTATAATTTTGTTTCATTTATAAACCAAATAAATTTTTGGATTTAGGGGAAAAAATAATGAAAAAGCAATCTTCTAAAGCATATTTTTTAGCAGGAACGCTGCCAAATATTGTGCCTTTAACGGCTGCAAGCAGAAAACAACATTAACATGAAAATTATGTGTCATGTGCACATTACCAAAAAGTTACCTTCCTCTCAGAGAAAAAAGTACTTGCCAGTTGCACTGGTAGTGTCATGCCAGGACAAACCCAAGGGGATTTCATTATGATCCAGCAATTTTGTTTGGAATTTCACTTGAACCTTTCAGCAAAGAGTATTTGCTAAACTGAAAATACTATTGCTAAGCAAAACTGAAACACCCCGAGAAAGGAGAACTACCCACAGTGCCATGGCTACAGCCACACAGGCTGAGAGCTGCAGCACATATAACAGCTTCTAGGGAGCACAGGGAGATGTTCCCAAGCTGGGAGTGCTGGCACATCCAGCTGCAGCACAACTGACTCAACCTGTGCCCGTGCAGTGGGCACTGCCTGCACATTCCATCTCCTGCTTTGGACCGTGAAGTTTGGGAAATCACTTCTTCCTAGAAACCTCTCACATTATCAGAAACACATATTAAATGTAATCAAACTTGCTGGTCAGCTTGCTGTGTAGCTTCTTTAGTTTTTCGTTATATCAGAACCAGATGGCAAACATAAAATATTCAGCTTCTGAGCACTTCATCAAGCCCTGACAAAAACTGCACAGGTATCTTGGTAGAGAATGGCAGTAATGTAGCATGGAAGGGGGTAGTCAGTCTTCCTCATATTGAAAGCACTACAATTAGACACCTTCAGTTCCAGCTGTGACAATGATGAATGGTCTGTAACTCTAATGGTAAAATTTTAAACACAAAAAAGGCATCAAATGTGGATTGAAAGGCACCATGTCAAAAAGATGTATTTTCCTTCCATGAAGAAACAAAATTCCTTTTTTGTACTGTAAATGGCACTAAAAAATAAAGAGGATAATGTGGGTGTGGAATGCAGAGGTTCTTTTATGGAAAGTGACCCACAAAACCCATGATGCATATGAAGCTCGCATTAGTCAACCTAGGACTAAACAATGAGTCCTGAAGACCTACAGGTAATCACTTTGCAGTATTCATCCTCTTGCAAAGAGACTTCTGGATCCAAGGGAGCATTCCAGCTGCTTACAGCATCTCAGTAATCAGGCCTGCATCTTCACATCATCATGAAAAGAGGGTTTGAACCTCAGGAAAGTTGATTCTCATGGAACCATGTTCCCACTGACAAGCAGCCAAGGACAAATTCGTGCCCACCACAGGCATCTGTATGTGTTCAAGGGACATTGAAACACAGGAGGCTTTACTTTACAGCTACCTTTGAAATGTGTTCCCCCCACCTCAGATTAAGGTAACAGCCAATCTAGTTCAGTCTCCTACTGGCAGACCAGCTACTACCAGCCAGGAACACACTCCCTCCTACAACAGCCTGGGAGGTGCCTTGACAGAAATTACAGGGAACAGGTCTCAAGGGAAGGGATGAATACACAGGCTGCAGTAAAACTGCACAGAAGATATTTGTTTAGGGTACTGTGTTTCCATGAAATGTAGTTGCAATTATCCAAAGCCATTATTAGGATTATGTTTTCCCAGTAAATGCTGTTACTTGCCAGGACAGTGAATTTCATTCCACTACCTATAGGTAGTTTCTTGCTGTTAAAGCCAAGCACAGAAACCCTTCAATGGAATGCAAATTTAATGTTATAAAATGGTGAATATTTTTTAACAATGAAAAGCAGAACCAGGCCTGCCTTTCTCTCCCCTTCCTGCTCAGTGCCACTCTTTTCTCAGTGCACTTACTGATCAAGTTGTCCCACAAAGGATTTGTCATAACTCACCACTACTTGTTAAAACACAGAAGTCTGCATCCAGTGGCTGTGATTTGACGTGGATGAGAATTGCACGCTTTTTATACTTGTATTGATTATTCCCTTCCTGCCTCCCATCTATCTCTCTTGTTATATTTCATCTTAGGAAGCTAGATCAGATGACCTGCAGAAGTCTCTTCCAAAATAAATTACTTTATGATTCCATTAACCCTTGTACTGCAGGTTCTCCAGGGAAAAAGCACTTTGTACACAGACGCAACCAAAACCCAATTTTTTATTTTACACCATAAAAGTAATAATTCTGGGTATGGCCATGAATATTTAGAATTATTTGTGGAATCTCATGAGTTTTCTCAAAATATATATCCACTACATCCACATATGAAAAGCCAGCTATCCTTTTCTGTGCAGAAAAACATTCTGAGACTCAGTTTGCCCTCGTTTGCATTAACATGCACAGTAACAGTCCACCAGGTCTCCTGTGCTTGTTCTAACAATTGTAATAAGATTGACAGGCCAAAAGTGGTTAGCACAGGTAGCAGGAACAGGAGGCATTTCAAATTGATCAAGAGTAATAATTTTGTTACTTGTAAATTGTCATTAAAATATCCTGCGGGAAGATGTGTTATTTGTCCTAAAACACAAGCATCACATTCAAAGCTATCCTCAAGTCTGGCCAATGCCAGTGTCACATCATCATCTACAACACTTATGTGGAAATGTGTTACTGTGTGGTCTTCTCACTTTCAAAAGGTTTGTTTAACATCGGTATAGAGAGATATCTAAAGGATTATTACAGGTGTTCCATGACTGAAGTCACTTGCCTCTGGCTTGATGCCGTCCAGCCCAGCACAGCCATACAATAACCCTTCAGAAAAGCACTGTGTCTTGTTATTTAAATATTGAAAGGCAGATAAGTATTCCACTTAAAAGAGACAGGGCTTAATCTATAAACACTTCAAAGTGATTTCTAATTACTTGGCTCTATCTCATCTTTTTTCATTTTAACTGCAGCTTTGATGGTCCCCCTAATCTTCATCTAACCCTCGGCTCAAGAGCACATCATCACACAGGAATTTTTGAGACTGTAGCATGTACCCCTGACATATCAAACAAAAGCAGTTACACCAGGCAATCTGGTGCACTCGAGAAGTGAACGGGGTGGCTGTGTGCCACACTCACTGCTGACAGGTATGTGTGAGGACACGTGGCACTGGGACCTTATCTCCGTGGTGTTTGGCCACACCCAAATGGGTGATGGTGACAGTCACAACCTGAGGGAAGCATTTGCAGATACTATTGACAAAGGTTTCATCTTTACCACCATGATTTTGTCAAGTTGTCACAGGCAGGTATTTGTGTTTCGTCGAGAATTTATCCATGTTATTCTACTCAGAGGTTCTAAATCAATAATATACACAAATAATGGACACTTCTGGCATACTAATTTTTTAAATTTATTTTTTAATGCAAAGCAAGCCCCAAGCAAGCTAATTTCCACAGTGTCAAGTAGATATAAAAATAAGATTACTTTTACTCTAAAGGTATTTTTATAACCTGATGCTACTTTCTATGTGGAATAGAAAATCAGTGACTGTTTCTCTCCAGAGAAGCTACTTGCAGTGTAAAGTCATTTAATAAATATTACTTCCGGATCCAAAATGTCCATACAGTAAGACAAAATACAATAAGTAGTAGTACTACTTTTTAACTACTGACCACTAAGACTCTATGTAAGATAATATTCTAAAACACTACCATGATATTTCATCGTAAGGAAATAGATTTCGTAGCTGTAAGCAAGTATGAGTTTTCAGATGTGGTGGATGATAATTCATGTTTTCATAATGTTGTTGTTATAAGCAGAAAATAAAAGATGTATTTTTCTGAGAAAGCCAAAAAGCGCCCCCCAAGCAGGGTACAGGGTTTGGAAAGTTCGCAAGGGGCTTTCCTCGTCTCCAGAGAAGGAAACAAAGGAATTACAATACCAATAGAAGGTGGAGGACGACCAGGATGAGGACGCTCAGCACCTGATAAGGACTAATGGCCTTGAGATGATATCTTATCTGGGCATTAGGAACATTCAGGAGCCCTCCCCGCCCAGGAAATCTTTCAGAAAACTGGACCCTGCTTTCGAAATTTCATCAATGAAGACACCGAGGGACAAAAGAGCTTATAGAGTCTTGGACTCACATAAGCTCAGCCAGAAAAGGTGTAAAACCGACTGGCATGAGCCCGGTCCGGCGTGAAACCGGGGGGAGTGTAACGCGGTAGAGGTTACACTCTGGTTTCACCCAGTGTCGGCACTGGTTCCTTGGTCGTTGGCTCTGTCGATTTATCTGTCTGAAATTTTTGCTGGCAAATAAATTGCTTTCTATGAAATTTGCTCTCTAAATTTATAACATCAGAGATGAAGGATTTGGTGGCTGCTCCATCTAAACGGATGAGTCCAAAGAGCAGAGCAAAATCCTGGCTGAACAGCTGAGTTGGGCATTGCCTCCGATAGATCTGCCAGTGAATCATCCGAATTCTCTCACATCTGTGCCGTGTGAGTGCTGACTATCACCATTTCTCAAACGTTTAGAAAGCTACTACTCTGTGCAGAGGCATTAGCGAGTTTCTTTTTCTACCACTTATCTTTTTCAAACTAAAGAAGATCCTGTACATTTGAAACTCACTGTAGAACAGAAGCCCAAACCATCAGAAAACAAACAGTAAATTTTCACACTAAGGAACTCAAATGATTTGCCAACCAGCAATGATTTGCTGAAATAACCTGTGAATGACAAACATAAACCAAAATAAACAAGATGTCCACAGTCTGCTTGAGGACAATGGGGAAATGGAAAGATAAAAAGCCACAATTCATTCACTAATTCACAACTACTAATTTATTCGCTGGGTTACAATGGCATTTGGTCTAAAAAACAAATACTGGTAACTCCCATTACATAGATTTCAAATATAGTTTTTCAAGCAGATGGCTGGGGCAGTCTGGATCATTTTATTTACTTCTTCCATTTGCTTGTTGATTTTAAATTTAGACCAATTCCTACCCAAGCACAAAAATTCAACTAGGTAAGGGATTTTCACTTGTGTATTTGTAGTCTGTACTAATAAGAGTGTGAGTGTGAATATTTATGTCATACAATAATCATGTCTAATTGAAACTGTATATTGTTTTAATATATTCATTTGTGTCTTAGCAATAAAATAAGAGATCCCACTCTGAACTGTAGCACAGACAGACCTTGGATGGCAAACTTCAGGGAACTTCATGTCTACATGTTTGACCACCTAAGAATATCTACAGGCTTTGGTGGAAAAAACCCAATACATTTCCTTTTAATTATAACTTCAGACTCTGGCTGGAGATTTATAATTTATTCATTTTACATATCACTGAATGTGGCTGTGGATATCTGAGTCACCTTGTGCAAGTTCTGAAGGTGAAAAAGCCACAAAAGGAAGAAAAACAGTTTTGTCAGCATCAGGGTATAATCAATAACATCCCAGATTAAACAATCAGTGCCACAGTATATCATTCTCAATTTTTTAAAGAAACATTTTAAATTGAATTCTTAAATAATTTAAAGAAGGTACTTCACATATATATATACGTATATAAAAGAGCCATTAAGGAAGTACTTTACAAGATACCTGCAACTTTCATTACCTTCAGCTGAACCCAGCTGAACTGAGCTATTATTATATTTATCATCTGTTCTTTAAGTAGTGTTAAGGTCCACAAACACTAATTAGCCTGGAGCTGGTTTGTGTTTCCCAGAAAAGTACATAAATCCTTGAGGCTTGCAAGCAAAAATATGAGACATGGATTGCCTATACCAAGTCAGGGAGTAAGAACTGAAATTCAAGATTGTGCCCATATAGGAAATAAAGATATTATAAGTATAGGAAAAAAGCAAACTTCTAAGCTAGTCTTGAAGTCTTACTCATCAACAAGACACAAAAAAGTCAGGTTTATTATTTTACATCTCACTCAGACACATCGAGAGCTAGGGTTTGCACAATGCTCTCCAGAGGTTTTCCTACCTTACTCCAATTAGCCTAGAATATAATGGCAACTAGCAAAAGGCGTGGGAATTCTGTCTTTGATTTCAAGTTACAAGATTTGCTTTCAGTGTATAGTTAAAAATTAATAATAATAAAAATCCCTAGTTTTTAGATAAATGTAAATAAACAACCAAAAATTAAACAAATATACCCCCCACCCCAATCCTGCCTTCCCACCTTTTGTAGGCTTACAAATTTTCTTGACACTCTATTATTTTTGTTAAAGATTTTTGGTGATGTTTTGTTGCTGTTGTGAGTTGGTTTGGTGGGGTTTGTGTTGTTTTGTTGTTTGATTGTTTGGGTTTTTTTAGAGTGAAGGCATATTAAAAATATCTAAATGTGTTGCTCATATGACTTTGGTAAAAAAAAAAAATAGAGCAGAATACTCATTGTCCATGGATACATTCTTAAAACCCAGGGGACCACATTAATTACTGATGCAACACATAATCCTTGTCTGTCCGCTGCCAAATCTGTTCTCTCACAGGGAGTTGTAGATAGGATCAGGGTCTAAGCTCCTTCCAATGCACCTCCTAATGCTGCTGCCATTACCAGTCTGTAGCAGCGTGTCAGCTGAGCATGTGGCTCCTGCACGAACTGCCTGTGCTTAAATGAATTTGTCAGAATGAGATACCTCACTTGGCACCGTTACAAAATAGTCTCTTTCCAAGGGGACTGAAATCAATCTGTTCACCAGCGAGCTTTTAGGGGACTCACTGCTCTGCCCTGTGCTCATTAGTCGTGGAAGTGGTAAAGCAAGTCATTTACTAATGCACTTTATGATGTCTGATTAAAAAGGCTGAGAGGAGGGAAGACACTCGAACCTAAATTCGGCCTGAGAGGAAGGCTGCAGCTTTAGTGAGTAAAAAGAAGAGTTTCTGGAATGCACGGACCAGGCTGGCAAGCTCTGCTCTCGTCAGACTGAGGAATAGCTGCAGCAAACTGCTGGCATATGCTGAATTTACCGGTGTCCGTGGGGCTTAATGGGCCATCACCAACACGGGGTGGTGTGTGGATGTGTGTGGGGGGTGTGGATGTGTGTTTCTATTTGGTTTTAAGAGAGAAAATAATGCTGGGAAAGGAAAGGTCTCTGAAAGAAGAGTGTTATATAAATATGGAATAGAAGAGGGTACCCTGATTTAGGAAGTGAGGATAAAGAACACAGGCAGATTTCTTGACGAATGGTGACAGTAATCTGACCGTCTGGCAGAACCCATAACGGCTGATTAAGAAGAGAAAAATGTGATTAAAGTATACTACAGTTTCATACAGTACTGTCATCTTTAAAGCTCTCAAAAAAGGGATTTTTATAGGGTCCGACACAACACATATATAAACATACTAACAGCAAGAAGATAAAACAAGTGAGTATAGAAGATATGAAATATACTAATTAAAAGTAACTCGAATTAGCGCAGAAGAGCCAGAGATTCAGGTCAAACTGAGCAGACTTCAATAAACAGATTCAAAGCTACTTAGTAGTTTAAGTACCCTGGTCAATACTGTTTTAGTTTCTTTGCTGAAAAAGCAACTAAAGAAGCTAAACCGCGCTAGTATGAGCAGAGAATTGCAAACAAAACACCCCAAACCACTCAAACTGGGCTCTCCACACTGACCCTTAGAAAGGCAAATGAGCATTGTCCCTGTTAACAGGTCCTAACGAGCCTGGCGCCCCGCTAGCTCAGATGTGTTACGGATGAGCAGGCGCCTTTCTGTGCTCCTTGTGATGGCCTTAGGAAAAGTGTCACACACTGAAAAACCAGAGATCAAACACTCCTCCGAGCTGCCTGTGAGCCTGACAAAATGCAAACCCAGTGACGGGATGAGAGGAACCGACGGCAGAAGTGAAACAGGACTCTGGCATTGTGCGGGACTGGGGCTCCTGTGCCTGGGACTGAACCGGGGTTTGTGGACACAGCTTCGAGCTTCAAGAGTCTCCTTTTAGCCGTGCTAGATTCATCTGTTATTTCCAACCCGGATTTGATGATTCCATCAGGATGATATAAATCGGGAATAACTTTAGACAAGCAGAGGGACAAACGACCCGAGAGACTTCTTACACCGGTAGAGATTTTCTGAACTTTTGTCTCCTGTGGGTATTTTACACCCCGTGTCACCACGTACCTCGTAATCACCACAGCGACATAGGAGAAAGCTACTTTTATTTCACAGATGGCACATCTACTGGAATAATACAACCCCAGCAGCACAGGAACAAATGCTCTGGTGACTGCCCGCGTTCAGGGAGGCAGAGACAAACAGAACATATGTAGGTACCTGTGATGAACAAATGGTTGTGTGGTTGTGCACGTAGGTGCCTCTGTGTGTGAGCTGATGTGAGCTGCTTTACAAACCTTGTTCCTTGTTCTCCTGAGATTCCTGGTACTGGACAGAGCACACACACCCGCATCGTGTAATAAAGAACAGTAAAATGACACCCGAGCTCCCAGTGCCAGGTAAAACACAGCAGCACAGTCCCACCAGCCGGGCTTGGTGAATCACACAGATTGCCCCGGGGCTATGCTGGTTTTCAAAGAACGAGAACTGGTGTCTTTGTATGGCCCCATTGATCTGAGCGCTCCAAGAGGTGCTTGCAGCCAGCTCAGTCCTTTTTTGTACACTGCACACAGTATAATGGAGAAAGAAGGACCAGAGTGATTTGATGGATCACAGAATTAGCTTGACAGGTATCGAATCCCAGACTAGTCCTCTGAGCAGAGGTTCCTCCCCTCCAGGCTATATTCACTAGCTACTTCTGTAACTCAAGCAAAATGAAATTCTGCCTAGCAGTGCAAATGAACATTTCATGTATCACTTGGTCTGAAACTCCACCAGATGAATTTAATCCTGCCCTGGGGCAGGGAAGTAGGTTAAATGACTTCACAAATACTGTAGGTTCCTGTTTCTGTGATTCTGCTACTGCTTGGGATTGTTGCTGTCTCTGTTCCCAACCTGCCCCAGTGGCATGCACATGATGTGCTCATTCATCTTTGCCTTGAAATATTTTAATAAGTTTGATTTTTTTCTTCCCCTAAAAGGTCAGTTTCCAATATGGAGTATATCATCGACATGGTGACAAAATACCCATGTTTATGTAAAAAAAAAGTTTTAACCTAATTTTGTCAACACTATCTCTTCCAAACACGTAAGTGGAACCCTGTCAGTTTAGGCAGCAACTTTTTCCCCATCTCAGGTCAGTTTAGAGGGTCCAACTCAGAAAGTCTGTTTGCATTACTGTAAAGGATCCCAGCAGAGGAATAGATGATTTAAAAGGATACTGAAATAGAAGCCCAATGTAGGTGTAGCTGACTCAGACAGGAGAGCCTGGGCCTTGCAGAACATCTTCATTTGTTTTGCTCTTTCCTGTATCACCCATTGGGAAGTACTGAGTCATTCTCTGCTGTGGACATTCTTTATCCACAGCTTGGTGCTAACAGGGCTCAGGGACAATTCATCCCTTGACAGTGAAATACTCACTGCAAGGGAAGAAAAGATATGGGTTCTGCCAAGGTCAAATATTGCTTGGTGTGAGCGATTCACACAGCTCCATGCTGCTTCCTGCTTTCCTCGGTTATTGAAGAGACATGACTAAGTCAAGGGAAAAATAAAGCTTCCAAATGATCTGAGGACTCTGCAGTAACGGAATTGACATTTTAAAATATATAATTAACATAGATAATCAATAAAATCTAGTTAGCAGTTATGTAGAGATTCAATCAGGTATGAAATCTTACTGTGAATATCTGACAAGTATTTCCACTAGGAATCTAACAACACATTTGAGGAGAGATGCTTTTCTGCAATCCTAAAACGTGTAGTAAATTTGAGGAAAAACCTCTGCTAGACCCATTTGGTAAACTGATCTTTCTGCAAACTGTTTTTACCCACTAATAAATTCCTTAGACACCACCCAAAGCAAATACCCAATCAGCATCATGGCATGGATTTGTCATTAATCATGTTCACAAGTGACTGCCTCTTCTCCAGAAAGGCCAGTTCCCACATTGCTTAGAGCACACTCCTTCACTGCTCAACGAAAAAGTACTCAGCAGCTGCTGAGTTATAGGTGTTAGTTATATACAGTTATATAGTTATATATGTATATATAGTTACATATAGTTATAGGTGTTAGGGATATTCCAAAAAAATTATTGTAGTCAGAACATGCTCATTTCAAGGATGCAGGAAGGAGGATAGGAAAAAAGAACCTTTTCCTTGGAACACACCCATATCAAAGAGGTTTTATGAGAGAGATTTGTAACGACTGGGCTCTGTTTTCCCATCAGAGTAGCCACTAGGCAAGGTGGTTGGAGATTGCAGAGATGAATCAAACAGAAAACCTAACCAGTGGTTACTGGCTATTCTGAACTATGTGATTTCTTTGCTGGAGCATTTGTTTTTAAGTGCCTTAAAGGTCACTTTTGTGGCAGAAAAGGAAACTACACATTTTGCAGAAGAGAATCTGGATTTCTAATTAGGCTGTAATTGCATTCTTTCCTTTCCCACCTCACCCAGGCTCTCTATGGGCCGCTTCACAGACCACCCAATTGTGGAAGCTCTCGGACCTCACATCCTTCCAACACCTCTCCAGAGGCTTTCTGTGAAATAGCTCAGTTAATGCCCACACTATCACCCTGCTCATGCCCTCAGCTTCCTCTACTGTTACAGGGAGGCAAATTCTTCAGTTCTTCCCTGGAAAAACAGCACAAGCACAAGCTGAAAGGCTGAAAATGAGTTTTGAAAATGCAGGTAAAACTGCAACAGGCAGCCCAAATGTTCTGGCTGTCACAGGGCAGCAGTGGAAGTTAAGTACTGTGAGTTGTAATAGGGAAGTTACTTTGTAACCTTTTCTTTCAGTACAACCCCAAAATTTTCCCAACACAAGTAAATCCTCTCAAACTTGTTCTGTGGTCTTTATAAATCATTCATAGGTATAAGGCAGTCTCAGCAGAACCAAAATAGTCACACAGAAGAGCAGGGACAATTCTCAGTAAGAATGAGATGGACAGAGAATGTGCACTGCCAAGATATGAGACAAAGGGAGTATATTTATATTTTTTCAAAGGGGCATGTTTTTCTTTAATAAAACTAAAATTTTAAAGACACAAAACCTATTTCAGCACATAGGTAAATGTATGACTACCCATCACACAAAGAAAGAAGTAACCTTGAGGTAAACACTTCATCACAACATATCTAGGCTGCCCAAAAATACTTTAAACTCTGTCATTAAAAAAATACAGATTTTTTTTTTCTTATAAGTACCAAATTTCCATATGATTTCTCTTTATAAATGCTACATTTTTCCTTTTGGCAGAGCAGTGTGTGAAAGCTTACAGCTATCATGGTAATGAATTATCCAAGGAGATGGTTCTGAACTGTGGTTCTGACATGTGCTGATGACCTGGCTGAGACTATTCAAACTGGCAAGCACCAAAGCATGTTGCTTCCATCAAGATTAGGCAGACTGTAATTTCTCTTCCCCTTTCCCCAACAGAAGTTACAGTGCAGCTACCACAAGCCATAGAAATGAGGAAAGTGGGCAGCTCCAGATGCACACAGGATAAAGTCGGCAAGACCAAGGCAAGTCTCATTCCACAAAGGACAAAAACACCTGTCCAAACTCAGCTCAACATGACAATCCAAGCAAAACCCCAAAGATACAGTGAGGATTCAGCATAAAACACTCTTGTCCTGTGGACTGCACTCAAGGCCCCTGGCCAGCCCCCCCAGCACAGTTGATTTGGTGCTGGTCTTCTCCCTGTAGCCCTGAGAGGCTGCAGACACACTGGCCTCCCACACATGAGAAATACTGGTTATTTCCAGAGCTCATGAACTGGCTGTTCTCTGGCTACATGCCACTGCAAGACCTGAACTTCCTGTGCCTCAGCTGTCCTCAGAAAGTCCTCCTGTACTACCAGCAGATCAACACAGAAAAGTGTTTGGTCTCCTGAGGTGGCTTTACCTCCTCCTGTCCAAGGCCTGAGGCTGATTCCCAGCACACAACAGACTGTTACATGGGGGAGGTGAATGCTGCATAGCTTAATTCTGTAGCTATTCTTCTGCACAATTCCCAATAGATAGGAACAAAGAGCTTCTTAGCTCCTAGCAATGCATATCACAAACACAAATTAATGTCACTCATACAGATCCTTTTTATATTTTCTCACAAGAGTTAAAAAAAATAAAGCAAAACAAAACTCCCTTACCTATTGAGGAAGAAAATGAAGGAAAATACAAGAATACAAGTCATGCTGTAAAATAAAGATTCACCTTACTACTCATTTAATAAATTTTGTACTCTTATGACTTAGAATTACTGAGTCACTTGTCACTAAAGTGAACCAATAATAAAAGTTACAATACAATGCAAGTAAAATACAACAGATTATTCACTTATCTGGAGCCAAAGCAAAAATATCTTTAATCTCTGTTAATACATGTTTTTATGCTATACCAATTAAAGGTAGTTTTGGGACATTTTCTCTAATTATTCACCAAAAGCAGTCTTTTATATTTCAGCCAGGATTATCCAGAGAATAATACACTTTTATCCCTTTCCTCAAAACACACTTGTGCCCCAGGAAATTTAACTGCCTCTATCTAATCCCATGAAAGCCCTTTTCATTGTTATTTCTTGGTGGGACTGTCAATCAGAGATGAAAAAGAGAAAAACAAAACACAGAGTGAAGTGGTTTGCTAGAAACATCACCTCAGCCAGTGACAAAATTACATCAGATGGCATAAAGAAGAATCACTTTGAAGAAGTGGCATGGAAGAATAGTGTCTCTTTTGTGTCCTTTTCTCTTTGTTTTCTAGGATTAATAGCTTATTTCCTTTCTCTGGGGCTTTTTTTTAGGCATATCCAGCATTGCATTCTATCTCCCAAATAACATCACATTCACTTCACACAAGTTTATAACAAAACCCCAGCATCAGCTGTGTTTTAATCAGTTTTCTTCAAACCATCCTCAAATCAAACACCACAAGAATTTTTTTCCTTTACACTTCTATGCACTTACATTCCCAGCAGTGACACAGACATGGGAGGTGGGGCCTCAAGGTGTCTGATCACTGACAATCAGCTGTGAGCACAAAGGATGTTGTCCCACGAGCAGCCAAGGCACAGACACTGTTCATCCATCTCCCCACTGAGCACAGGAGTTTGGTACAAGCAGCCCACACCCAGCACCACTCAGGAGTCCCAGGCACAGAGAAAACCCCATGGATGCTTTGCAAATGCTGGTCCTTCCCTAAAGGCCAAATTGCAACCCTGTACAAAGGAAGGTGGCAGGTGTAGGACTTTGGTCAGCCTTTTCAGCTGGCCTTAAAAATTACCATTTCTCTGTGAAGGATGTTCTTCTAAGTTAAAAGCTTTAAAAAGTAAATCTTTTTAGCATAAGAAAGGCAAAAAAAAAGAATGGTCACAAAAGAAAAGGATCAGAGAAGTGCTCACAACTGAGAACTGAAGGCACTCAATTCTCACCCCTGAAAGCTACAACTGAGCACAGGGCACTGGACCTGCCATGCTCAGGTAAACACAGATAACAAGAGTACTTTGAAGGCACTGCTTCTATTCTTCCCAGGTTCAGATTATGCTTTCTGGATTTCTATGAATTCTATACTAGTGAGGCCTTCACATCTTTGCAAAATAAGAATCAATAAGAATCAAGCTCCAAGAGAGAAAGATGTCAAATATGGTTACAGATGAGTAATAACTTGTGTATACATTCTCTTTGCATACTTTTGAAATGACATGATTTTAAATTCATTTACAGTGTGTTATGGTCAGTGTTCTCTATAGAGCTCCCAGACCTTTGAATATTTGCTTCCTTCCTAGATAGTAGGGTTTTTCTATTTTGGATTTAAGCAACACAACTGAACCTGAGCCATGTGGGTCTGAATCTGCTCAGCCATTACATAGAATTCAGAATACCCTGACACAGAGGAGGGCCAGATTTTCTTAATCAGTGTAAATTAAAAATTTATTTGATATGAGAATAAACAAATCAAAGCTTACAGAAGGGGCTTTACCTGGGAATCCCAACACTGGTTGGGGGTATTCATAGGGCAACCTGAAACTAGATTTCTTACTTTGGGATGAACTTTGAGTTTAATATATATATATATCTAAATAAGTAACTGTAAAGCTAAACAAGGGATTTGTGAGATGGGAGGGAGGACAGGTTTCCTCCAACATTACTCCCTGTGCAGCCTGACAGTTGTGCAAGTCAGAGGCCAAGCCTGTACCCAGCTTTCCTACTACCACTGCTGCTCTGGGTCAAAGGAGCACAAAAAAATGTGAGTTTGTTTTCAGTTGGTAATTTTTTTTTGTTTGGATACCTTTTTTTGTTTGGTTTTTGGTATGGCTGCTAGAGAATTAATTGATTTGAAACTTTTTTGTTTGTTTTTACCAGACCAGTTATGTTGTCAGGCATACATTGCAAACAACCAAACTTGAGAGAGTTGTAAGCATCACTCTGTTTTGTCACCTCCTGCCCCTTTTCCACTACCTCTGCACTGGTTTTCCCTATTCAAAAGTTTAAAACAGAATTTCTCAACCTACCTTAGAGCTTAACTCTCCCAGCAGCAGCAGCAGAATCAGGGCAGCTAAACACAGGGTTAGTAGGAACTTAAAAGGTTAGCAGGATGTTAAATAATGACCAGAGACATGTAATGGGGGAAAAAAGAGTCTGTGAATAGAGCAAGATTTTTTTCCAAGCAAACCAAGAAATTCTAAGATCTGAGAGTTAGAAATAAACCCTTCAACACTAGTTAAGAACGAACATTTTCTAGTAAAAGGATTCTCTTTCTTAAGCTTTCTTTCCAGTTTTGTAATCATCAGGCATTTATACCTTGTATCTTTGAGTTTGGTGATTCTTGCCTTATTTGTTGCACAGGAACAGCTTCAATACATAAATGTAATTTCTCAGGCATATCCCAGAATATTTATTTTAACCTTTTCATACAATGAAAAAGGAGCCTCAAGTTGGAATGTGCTGTCAAGTAGCAACCAATTCTGAGACAGGTGCTTCCATATCTGATCAAGCAGGCAGGAGAGGATGAAGATAACTTTAATGTCTTTAAGGCAACAAAAAGGTCCAAAAAATGGACAGCAGTAAGGGGAAGCAAGTGTCTATTAGAGGTATTTCCCAAACAGGTACAATTTTAACTGCTCATTCTACTGAAGTGTCTCAGGCACAGCTCTTTCTCACAGGTTCTGATTTCAGACAGTGTGTTTCCTATGTAACATACATACATCTTCCTTGTGTATGAAAAAGGCTGGGCTTTCCTGTTTATCAGAACAACTGGGTGACTTGACACAATAATCACCCTGGAAGAGACCTGAAGTCTCTAATCTAAACTCCTACTCAAAGCAGGGTCAGTTAGGAGGTCAGATCAGGTTGCCCAAGGTTTATACAATCGAGTCTTGAAACCCACAAAAGTTGAAGACTGCACAATCTCTCCAAGCCACTTTGTTTCACTGACTCGTTCTCATATATTACAAAAAAATAATAAAACAAAAATATTTTGTTCAATCTGCACCTGTTTTGTTTCAATTTATGTCTGTTGTCTTTCATCCTTTCACAGTGAAAAGCCTGGTGCTTCATAAGAAACGGCACACTGTTTTTTTCATAAGTTTGACTGCTTGGTAAAATATGTGGAGGATTTCCAGAAAACTTCTTCACCTGACAAGAAGAACTAGGAATAAACCCCATAGCTTTTATAATAATTGCAAATTAAACTGCATTGTCTTGCAAAAGGTCCAGTTCCTCATTACTTCGTGATAAGCATAAACATTTTGGAAGAGTGGAAAACATTAATTAGCTAAAAAACAGGCAGAGTAAAGAGGTTTCAATTTCAAGGACAAAACAAACCAAAATATGTTGATCATGGACATATCAAGATCAAAATTAGGCAGCTTAGATGGCTGGTTCTGACATAAACCATAAATTTCCAATCAGTGCCTAAGGCAGAAATGTCAGAGCTGAACTAAATTGCCTAGATTAGGATGTTTAACTTGACATGTTTACTCTTGCTGAAAGCCAAACAAATCTTTCTAACTTTCTAGAATTTTTAATTCATTTTTGTTTTTTAGAAAAGTTAATCAACTATTTTTCTAGAAATTTTACAATATGAAAGAAGCAAAATTACAAATGTATACATGCAAATATACAAATGTCCATAAAATACAATGTTTATATACTATTTTTAGATATATAAAACTAATCAGGTTTCTTACTATTGGCAATGGTAGCGTTAGTTGGCAAAAGGTTTCATATTTATCTATAGATAATTCCTCTTGGTCATCTTAGGCATAGGTAAATGTACTTTGAATAATTACAGATGCTCCTGAATTCCTCACACAGCTCAGTAAAAGTCAGTCCACCGTGGTATCCACGAACTTAGTTCCTGGGGATCAGCAGCTCTCTGTGCTGCTGGCACAGTTAGATCAGAACAGAGGAGAAAGAGACCCCAGAGAAATGGAGCTTTCAGGGAGCTGAAGCTCACACACTGTGTAGGAATTCATCCTTCCAACATCAGGACATGCAGCCACAGCACAGTGCCCCAACATCCTGCTAGAGCAGGAAGAGAAAATTCCTGTGCAGGTGCACTTAGGCTCCATCCAGTACCTCTGGAAACAGTTTAGGGCTGTTGTGATTATCCCTGATTTACACTGCAACACTGATTCGTCTTAATAACAGTCAGTATCCTACCTTACAACTCAGGACAGAAAAAACTGCTTTTTGCCTTCAAAATTTCAGCCTTAGAAAAGTGTCAGCAGGTATCTGGAAAGAAGCTGAAAGAAAAGGAGCCATTATAAAATACCCCATGTGTGTTACAAACAGTGAGTACGTGAAAGAGTACGTGACTCATTCTACTACATTCTACTACATGTGCATCAGGGAAATGAAAATGAGGTGACTGCTGGGAGAAAAGACAGTGAAGTCTTCCCAGGCATAGATCAGGAAGACTCTTCAGTTCAGTCATGGAGGGTGTGCAGCTCATAGAGGCTCCATTACTCAGTTTTTGTGGCTGTCCAGCAGTACAACCCAGCAGCCAGGAATGCACCTCTGTGAGGAGGACAGGAGAGGGACTGAATGAGAAGAGCTGTCCTCATGTGTGAATGAGCTAAACCAACAGCATTCCTCAGCTCTGCTCATGTCTTTGATTGGTAGGGAGAAGTTGGATGGAGGCACTGTGGTCTCTCCCACACACAGAGCCCTTAAGAAAAGGCAGGGAGTGGCTGTTGACAGGGCAGCTCAGGAGGGAGAGGAGTGGTCAGGACCTCAGTGGTGCCTGGAGGAGTCACACACAGATACTTTGCTACAGAACATACCCCACTATGCCACTAGGATTTATAAATTGGGGATTAGGAAGTGTTTGGGGGAAAATTACAGTTGAAAATTAAGATTCTGCTTCTCTGATCTCATCCTAAAGACATGCTTACTGAAAGGGACAACCTATTTACACTCATGTCTTTGGACCTCCCCCCACCAAATAAATATATATTCTTTTTTATGCTTAACAAGTAGACGTTCACCTTATTTAGCTTCTATATGAAACTGTATCCTTTATATTAAACAATGAATTCTGTTACTAAACTCCTCTTTTCAGTAATATTTTAAATACTAACCACTAAATGCCCATTGCTCAATGTCCTAGACCTGCTCAAGCAAGAAACATTAAGTACATCAAATTGGACTGTAAATTATGTGAGTTCTATTTTGAGCATGACATCATTCATCCTGTTGTTTCAATTTAATTATACTTAGTCTTCAATCCATCCCCAGCAGCTCCAATATTTCACATTTTGTTAGTTTGTCTGCTCTACTCTGACTAGTGACTTACAAAAATAACCACATTTCAAAACATCACTTCAGAAAATTAACCCTAAAGCACTGTTCCCAACCCATCAACATTTCTGTGCAGGAGAAAAAATATCCTGAGTGCCCAGTTGACAACAGTAGTTGCTGAAAGCAAAAACAGAAAAACAAGGTGAAAACTCAGAAAAACACACATTCACATTTCAGTTCTGGACTGTTTCATACTCTAGAATCTGAATCTGACAGCAACTACTGTCATTACTTTATTACAACATAGATACAGATGCTGAAATCTTCCTATGGTATTTTCTGTGCCATGTCCTATGTATAAGATGATACTTATCTTCTAGTATTTTCAGCAAAATTTAGTTGTAAAAGTATTTTACAGTTTCTTTTGTTCAAGAAAAATATGTAAAGACATTTAAATTATCCTCACTGAACAATAATATTTTTGCTACTTTAAACTTTTAGAGTAAGATTGTAAAACTCCAAAAATTACCCTGTATTTGGGAAGGAAAAGCTTAAATTATTAAATTCAATTTTTAAAATTGTATTTATTTTCCTTAGATCACGGGATAATGCATCAAGCTTACATATTTATGTGGGTACAAATATGTATTTGTGTGGGTTACAAATAATTGCATCTCCATGGTATGAACAATTCATTTGGTACCTTTGCTTCTGCAAAACTGAGTTTTTGTAAGCACTCACTAACCTAACTCATTTTCTGTGTAAAAATCCCTTCCCATAAGTACCTAGTTCTTCTGAACCACCTTGCCTAAGAAGTTCAATAATGTTAATGAATTATTTTATTAGCAATTGCCTCAGGACTGGACATCATGTCATCACAATACTCCAGCAAGTGCAGACATCTCCCAAGTCCCACTCTGCACTGACCAGCCTTAGTGGTTTGCCGTGGTTTTAATTCTCAAACCTCAGCAGAATTTCCCTAAAGAGAGCCTTTAGCCTGAGTCCCAACTGCACCTCTTTACACAGGGATTGTAACATCTGGTGGGAACAAATGACGCTTCAACATTCCTTACAGGAATGCAGTATTTATCTAGCAAATAGGGATCCTATAGCTAAGGAGAGAGTGGAAATATACTTTTTTCCCATAATTCAAGTTATTAGCCCAAATATAAAATACAAAGCTCAACACCCCAACTAGCAAAAATTATCGCTGCTTTGTTGTTGTGTTGGTGAGTTTTAAACAAGCCAGAAGTTCTTTATTCTTTCCCAAACCTACCAACAAAAAGATGGCAATTTACATTGTGAAGGACTCTATTTTCACTAGTTGAAGTGGCATTTCTGTTTTGATTTTTTTCAGTCCACCATGAAAATCCTTTACATCCACCCTGCTAAATGATGCTCAGCAGTGTTAGGGTGGTAGGACAGGAAGTCTCACTCCAGGGCCTACTTTCACAGAAAAACCTAATGTTTTATGGTACAATTTTCTATTGTTTATTATTTCTTCAAAATATTTCTTTTAAAGTAACAAAGCTGTCTTTGATGTAAGGCAAGAAGACAACTTACCAGAACCATCTTTCACATAAAACTTAGTCCGGTTCAAAGTGCCAATAGAAATTATTTTGTGTGAATGAACATATTTTGAAGGCTATCAGTTGGAAATGGAACCTGATGATTACATTTTGAATGTGTCAAAAGTGAAATTTAACAAACTGAGAGTGCAGCTGAAGCATAACTGGCTCTGTTTCCCTCAAATCCAGATTTATCATTGCCTTCTATTGCTGGGTTTGGCTCAGCATCTCGCCCTAGGGTGTTGAATGACACCCTCAGGGTCCTGCTGGAAAAGAATAAAAGCTTTCTCTCTCAGCTAACCAATAAAGAGCAAGTCAACAGCACTCCAGGAACACCTATTAAAGCCTACCAGAGTCTAATAAAAACAGTTACTTAAATATTAAAGCCATTTCATTGCTAGTGGCTGGAACACAAGAAAGCAGGCATTTCAGCTGGTTCATCTTTATCAAAGGCTTAAAAGGAAAATTTGTTCTATTTATAGGCACAGGCATAGAAGCACTGTGCTTGCCAGCCCATTTTATTCTAACATCAAAGAGAATTCACGTTTAAACCAATTATTTCTTAAATCCTACATCTAAAAGTGGTGTCTCAGCCCCCTCCATCAGTGCTACTGTACCCAGCTAGCCCAAAACAAACCATGGCCAGTCAGAACCATTAATGTCAGCCACGAGGTCAGAGTTTATAAATTCCTTCAGGGTGTTAAAAACATCAGAAACACCATTTGTGTTTAGACAGATGTAGAGGCACAACAGATTATAAACTTACAAGGCTCGACAGAAACAAGGGGTGCCAAAGGAAACAAAAGGTAATGGGAACCAATAAGAGAACTTAAACTTCTTACCACTGAATTCAAGATAAAAATAAAACCACTCATAAAATAAACTTGTTCTGAGTCCATAATTGCACAAAAACAATAAGATCGTTGCTTTCCTTTAAACTGGATTCTAACACTGAGCACTAAAGTCAAGGATCATTTAATCTTTTCCTCTCCTGCTGCACACCATTTCCACCCTGAAAAGCAGCAGCAGGGATTAGTTCAGTTCAGAGACAGGTTTTGCTGTGAAAGACTCAGCTTCACTCTAACAGCTATGGGTTGGAGAGAAAAAAAATGCTCATTGTGCTGGGAATTTTGGAAGCCCCCAGGTAGAAACCTGTCACATCAAGCTTCATTTTGGACTGCCTGTGGATGTCCTCACTGTCTGGTCTCTTCCCTTTCTTTACTTACCTGTCTCTGAAATATTCCACACTCAAGGTTTGCAAGTTGATCCTCACATTTTGATTATTCTTATGAGTGTGTTGTCAAAATCATTTAAGTAAAGGTTTGACTTTATTTCACTCCAGTCTGGAAGAGTTATGCTTTTTATTTCAAAGACAACTGAACCTCTTACATTTACACATGTTTATCTAGATTTTTAAGCCATTTATGGATGTGTCCAAGTGAACTCTTACTCAGCAGACCACTTAAACATGGTTTGTTTTTTGCTGACTGGGAAAGACACAGCCTTGTATCTCTCTGGATGAAGTCCTTTTCATAACATTACATTAAGGAAATTATCAATACCCATGAATGCACATCTGGACTATTTCTCATAAATAACAGTCTAATACATGTGAATGTATGATCTGAGTATCATCAACTGATGGTGCAGTAATCCCTGTCTTTCCTCAACTAACATTCTCCTGTAGACAGTGAGTCTGTATCAGCAAGTTTTGTCACATCTAACATTTAGGTTCAACACACTTCCATGGCAGCCACGCTTTTCTATTCAATATACACTGGGTCTCTATAGCAACACTGGCTACAAACAATCAGCTTTTTAGGCACAAAAAAAAAAAAAAGTTCCAGACAGAGAGATAAGTGCAAGTTTTGATAGTGTGCAGAGCATCAAGCTGACACCAGAATTGCTCAGGGCAGCCCCAGGGAGCACACCATGCACAGCATTAATACTGGGGGACTCCCCAGGACAGGCATATCAGTAGCACTGGGGGTACAAATGCTCTAAAGACATGGGTGCTGGTCTTGACAGTGCTCAGAGAAATTCATGCTATCCAGCATGAGTATGCACCAGGAATTTTCCCACACAGATGGGAATACACCATCCTCTTTCCAGTAACCAGTCTGAGCCATACGCAACCAAGAAGCAAGGGTTCCTGGGATGTGGTGCCTGTTAAAAAGAGGGCTGGAGTACAGCTCCAGTCTGTACTGCAGGGGATCACCTTATGTAAAAGCACCAGCTACATGTTGGCCAAATGGTAAAACTCTGAAATGTATCTTTAAAACGGTTTGCTATGTAACAATTGGAACTTTCATGTATTCTAAGACTCTTCCTGTGCAAATACAGAGATGTAAGAAACATGCAAATGAAAGCCTAAGAGTATGACTGCAATGTGCATCTGCCAAAGGCACAGCACTCATCATGGATCATCCAGTTCCCTTCTGCAGGCAAACCATAATTAGGTGGCCAAAGAAAGAGAACAGAACAAAACAAGCTCTGACACATCACTGAGAAACAGCAGCTTTGACCTTTCAGCATCCTGTGCAGCAACTTGCTGTAGCTCAACTCTTTTATGACGAACCATAAAAGAGATGTTTCTTTCATTTACTCTCTAATACCAAATTAAGATCAACTACACCATGCAATTCTTCTTACATTTCCCTCTTAATGATCTTTATGGAGACTACTAAAATACTACTGCAAGGTAATACACTGTAGGGTTTCACTATTGAGCAAAAGATGGAAGATTATTTGTTCTAAAGAGCAAAAAAGGACACATTGGTAGCACAACTGGACTCCAGTCTGAGTTCTCATTACTTTACTTTCTCCTTAGAGACTTCTCCCTGAAAAATCTCTTCGGAAAAAATTATTTTAAAGTGTATGAAAATCTCAATAAACACAGCCTTCCTGGCACTTAAAAATTGGTCTAGCCTCTCTGGTTTCCTAATTGCTACCAGCCAGAAGTAATTATAACTAAAATAAAACAGTTTTGTTTGACTTTGCCATCCCTGCTGTGATTCCCAAAGCTTAGAGAACCCTGCAAGATAAAGCAGTACATTTCACTGAGGAATGAAAAGGAAAACCATAACTGAAATTTGGCCCTTTGCTTTTTGATATTATGAGAGTAGGGTGATTTCAGAACTAAAAGTACCAAGCTCATCATCTTGAATTATTACTTCTGCTGGAGAAAGGAGGTAGCTTCCAGAGCAGTAGGGAATTTTTCTAAGACTGCTTCAGATCACATGATCATGGGCGTAGAGCACATCTGTCAGGACATGCTATGGTTGTACAGAAAACACAGGAACTTTTCTTCCTGACCATAAAGAGTCAAATCCCAGCATTGTGCAGATAAAGAAATTATTTTTTAGCTTGAAAGATACAGTCTTTAAAACAGGAGTTCAAGGTAGCCATCAGTTTTTTCACCTGTTTCTAAGCAGGCACCAAACTGTCCACACTGCCAGAAAGTTTCACCAGCCAAAGGACACTTTTCATGGCACCTGGTTAGGAACCAAAGTGTTGCCAGCTCCCAATAACTGCAGGGTCTCACAAGGTTCAGTGCCCTCCTTAGCAGGTGTGAGCTACAGAATGAGGCATTTACATCACAATCCCAGCCCTTAAAGTAATGCCTCTGGCTCTCATGACTGCCAAGATGTCCTTTAAAAGTCTCACAGAATAGAAGACAACTAAAAAAAACCCAATTTCTAGTTTTTAAGTGAGCCTCATGTTCTTTGGGTAGCTGGTGGTTATGGAGTGACAGTGTCCAGTTTACAGGTTCCAAGACGGCAAATCACTGCCTTCTGCACATCCCATCTATAAATGCTTGAAGGTACTCCAATTCTTTTAACAGTAGGATAACATAGCATGAAGGATTATTTAATGACTATTTCAAAATCAATGTTTAAAACTTATCTTTCACTTTTCAGCAGATCTGGAAGAAAAATAAACCTGAGAATATGTCCACTCAAAATACACAGTTCCCAGCTCAACCTGGGAGCTTCTTTCCCCTGAGTCAGCAGGGAACTGAAGGAAACTAAACAGCTTCCCCCTAAAAGCTTCAGAGGTTAACTTCCCTCAGCTGATATCCTACCAATTCATACGAGTCGAGCACAGAAAGTAGAAGGCTGGCAGGAGATCAACATTTTTTAAATTTAAATGCTAACATTTCCAGTCCTTTTAACCTCATTTTAGCAAGTTGATGGATTGGTTTGTTCCTTTTCACTCTGTCAATGGATCTTTTTAGAACAATCCTATTTGACATTGACATAAATGTTACCATGTGCACCAGGCAGTTTGAAGGTGTTCCTTAAGGAAGAGAAAGACAAAGTAACTGAAGGAAGACCCAGAGAAAGAAACTTTGGAAAACAACATGTGGTATAGTTTAAGATTAGTGCTTTGCTGTAAAGGAGGATGCAATAGTTGACAGAAAAGAAAAAAAAAAAAAAAGTATGCTTTGTATAGTACTTATTTGTCTACAGACAATAAAATTTTCATTAAAAATATTTTTATGAAATGTCATAGTGTTCTGTTAACATAGGAAGGTACATGCAAACAAGGCTGTTCATTAGCACAATCCTAGAAGTGATCTAAATGTGATAAATTATAAGGAGACACAGTAATTGCACACAGGTATTCATAAGAATATCTCATGAAATTCTCAAGTTACAAATGACAAAAACATCAAAAATAAGTGTGTTTCATTTGCAACAGAAAAAGGACAATCCAAACCCAAAGCAGAGTAGCCTTACATTTTCAAAATGAAAAAGAAAAGCAACCAAATCTGTTGGAATTGTGTTGATGATGTAGGAATGAAGAGCACCAGGAAGGAGTTAATTACCCAGTTTAGAGTGCATTTCATATACTTTTTATTGCATTAATCATTATTTTGCCATTTTTTCCTAATAGCCTTTCCTTAAATCCACCCAAAGCCACTGGATGTCTCAATGAGCAAAGAAACAGGAATGGAGACTCAAGACTTGGATTACAGCCAGAAAAAGAAAAGCTGCTGCCATATGTTAAATGCACAGGAACATGTCACATCAGAATTGAATTCAAACTTCCCCAGTGTCTGCAATTTCACTTTTAAAAGTGTGGCCTGATATGAAAAGACATTTTAATATAAATTTCAGTAATTTTATAATGTTATCTAAACAATGATTTTACAGCACACACCACTCATTAGTAATGCACAGAAATTTATTTATACTCATATAAAAAAGCAAGGTCAATGGAAGAACATCAATACAAGCTCAAAGAAAAATGCAACACTGTCTGCTATAAGATAAAAAAAGGAGGGTGGAGTAGTGGGGAGAACAAACAAGGGGAAAGGAAAACAAAAGGCTCTTAAATTAAAAACCACTGTAAAAGTCAGCAAAATGTATTGTCTCTGGAACTGAGGGAAAAAAGAAGTGCTAGAAACTTCATAAAATAGTCCGAAACCTTTTGATACTAATTCACATAAGGAACATGGAAGCTAGTGACAAAATAATGGGTTATCAATGTGAAACAGAGGTGTGGGAATGCACAGGAAAACTGATAAAAAGACCTCTGGCTATTCCCAGGCTGTTTGGCTGGCATATAATGAAGCAACTTTCCATCAGCCTGGAAAGGGGAAAAAGCCATGTCAGGGGAAATAAAAAAAACCCAAACAAACATATAGTGGCTAGCTACACTGCTGAACTCCAGATAATGCCTCTGTGCAATCCTTTCATTAAAAAGAAAATAAGGAGCAGGCACTTGCTCACTTAAAAAGAACAATTCTGATGTCATTACCTGTTGAATAAGGGCTTAGTTCTTCCCCTTAAGGAAAAGTCCAAAGAAAAAGAAATACTGAAGACTTAATGAAGATAAATATTTTTCATCTGCTGCTCTGCTGTCATACAAATCCTCTACAAAATCTCCAGTCATTAACAAATAGAAAAAGCAAATTACTGGAAGTTAAACCAAAGGTCAGCTGTCTGCACCAAGCCAAAGGTCAGTCCCAATGAGCAGGTCCTCAAAGGAACCAACCTCTATGAAAGGAAGCTGGTTGGCTTTGCATAGCCAGAGAGCTCTGGGAAAATGCACCAGCTACAAAATCCAAAGGATGAAACTTCTAAGAGCACGAAAATATTTCAGCATTCCATGAAGGAAATGGAACAATGTTGCATTTTATGTAATGCAGTAGTTCTTTTTTGTATTATATTATGACAGCATGGTTAACAAAATAAAAACATTTTTTTGTCCTTTCATTCATGGAGAATTTGAAAACAAATCAACAGGAAATGGAACCAAAAAGCAGAGAAATATTTAAACCCTTCATAAAATATATCAAAACCTGTGGTAGACTGTGAATAATATGGCTGATCTTCCCATAGAATTAAAATTGCTCTAGAAACAGTATACTGCTACTATCGCTGCTTCTTTATAGGTTGCTTTTTAAGGGGGAGTGAACTTCACAAATATTCTAAGTCAGGAGTAAATTTACAACTATTTAGAATAAAATTGATCCACAGTACTTGTGTTATTCCTCTTGTTCCATGACAACATGATATGGAATGACTGTTGGAATTTGGTTGCAATGGGAAGGTGAACAGACCTTGGCTGGTTTTTAGGCTGTGACAGGCAGCACTCTAACCCACAGGATGGACTGGCATGGATTCACCTTGTCAGGCCTACAGGGACTCACATGCCTTGTGGGTGGCAATATTTTGGAAAATGGATGTGCTTTATTATGGACTAAATTTTTACAGAATTTCACTACTCCCCATCAAGTCATGCCAACCTGAATGTTTTTTACATTCAACCCATCCTCCCTATCACCTCTTTTCTATTCAATTTACTTGTCCCAGCAGCCTTTTCCAACCATTACTCATTTCCCCCCTTCCCATGCACAACACTCAACTTGTTCTGCACAGTAACACAATAAAAAATGTTCACTGTGAAGCAAGAGACTTCAAATACCTTAATGGAGAATGACAGTGGGAAGAGAACTGTATGGATGTGATCCTCAAGAGAAGCAGCATTTCTAGGAAGAGCAGTGAATCCATGATTATTAGGGGGGAGGCTGCCTAGCAGACAGCATGCTGGCCCCTGCAGCCACTGCTTAAATTTGGCATTTTATTACTTAGCAGAACACACTTGGCATGTGTGACTGAGAACAGTGTATTGCCACTGGAAATATTTCTATATCAGCTTCAACTAATGACGGAACACTGGCTTTCTACAGAGTTTGCAAATGGAAAGAAGAACATTCATTTCTGCTGAGTCTTTCTATCTTTCTACCTTTTCTGTAGAAATTCATCTGCAAGGAGAATAAGACAAAGTAAACTGTAAATGTTGCATCAATTTCTCAAGTTCTATTACTGGTGACCAGCAGTTGGAATCAGAAAAAAAAAAATATTCCATGCAGCACTGAAGCACCTTACATCAAGAAAAACAATACAAAACTCAAGAATTTACAGAAACTCTGTTGTCTGGGATATGTCTTTTTTGTTCCTTATAAAATCCAGAATGATGACGGGCCATTTTTATTAGTCCCTGAGTCATAACTTTTAGGCATGAAGACCAGAATTGAAAGTTATTTTCAGTTAATTTTGAACAGCTGTTGGTAGACAAGTGCATGAATTCTGGAATTACTGGGAAAAAAATCTGGTATGAGAGCTACAGGGTGACTCGAGACTGAAAACAGAAGGAAATGGTGTTTTGTTTCCCTAGAATCAATCACTGTGGATTGCCTGACAAAATTCTCTGGCACTAGAACAGAACACAATAAAACAGATCTATTAACAAGCCTGGGAAGCACAGCTGGGGTACTCCATTTTCCTCATAGAGGGAAAAGGTCTCCAAATCCTTTTCCTAGAAGGTGTAAGAGGTTTACATCATCATAGAGATGTAAAAAAAAAAAGAAAAAAAGAAAAAACAAAGTAAGAAAGGAAATAAAAATGGTTACCAGAGCACAGAGAGAAGATTTCATACTAATTCTTGTAAAAAAGTAAGAAAAGATGCACCTGGACCCTCCAGAAGCACCTCCAGTTCTGCTGGTGTGGGCTAGTGGAGCTTTCCCAGGCTTGTCCCCAGTCAGCAACTTAAGAGCACAGCAGGCATTCCTCATGTGGCTCTCTCCTTCCCTGTGTTGCAGGCCATGCACATGAGCTCCAGACTCCAGGAATTCTGCCTGGGCTGCTGTTCCCCACCACTGGGGAGAAGCACACTCTGCAAGGTGCCTACTTGAGACAGTCAGAGCTGGAAGCTAAAGTTCCCTTTCCAAAAAAACTTGTGTGGGAAGCAAAATCAAGTGGCACTTTGCAAGCTGATTGGGCCAATTACAAGTCAGCTGCATGAAGTTCCCACTGAAATAGTTGGCTCGTAATTATTTGAGTGCAAGACAGGATCTGGCACTGAAGAGAGAGAAAAGATAAAGTCTATCATGCTTAATGAAGTCTATCTTTCAAAAAGAAGATGGGACAAAGAAAAGCCTCCAAGAAACTGCCAAATCTGGGCATCAAAGAACATGTCCTGTTGCTTCCATGCCAAGAGTGCTGCAAAAGTTTTAAAAAGTCATTTGCTAGGTCCAGAGCAGAGCTAGAAACAAGAAACAAGTTATAAACGAGGTGAAATGGTGAGCAGGTGACCCATTTACTACTCCTTAACAAATTACCAAACAGCTGAGGAACTGACTGCACAAATGTTCTTAGCTCATGGGAAAACATAAAATAAAGAATACATTGGCTTCAATAGGAGCAAAGTGTTATTGTGTGTTTTTCTCTGTCATCTCTGGTTCTTCCCAAGTGGCAATCCCCTCTCATCAGACTCTGCCCCAAGAGGCCCTATGGAGTGCTTGTCCTGTCAGACCATTTCCCACAGCCCAGCAGGTACCGTACCAGCAGTCTGCACACCTGAGTTTCACAACTCTGGGTCTAGAAGCAGCATGGAACTGCCAATTAAATTAGTTAAAGTAATTTCAAAAAGCCACATGGTGAAAGAAGCCCCATCAAAACATTAAATCCTTTCTAGCTAAAACCCAAGAGCCATATCTTTAAAAAGTGAAAAAAGCGAAGAAACACAGCATCATCCAGTAAGAGTTAGTAACTCTTAGGATCAACTGCTTTGGAAAACTTCATGGAAAAACCACAAAACTAGACCAAGGTGAGATACATTATGAAGAAAAAGGAGAAAGGAGTTACCAATAAAAGAATCTTTACTAGCACACAGAGGCAACATCCAAAGATAGCAGCAGACAGGGATGTTCAACCAGTTTTTTTCCTAGGGTGTTTTAAAGACTTATGAATTAGAGGCATGTACAGTGGAAAAGACAAAGTATTACATGAAGGCATCAAATTATTATTAATCAGCTAAGAATGTGTGCATTACATTAAACTTCCATCATCCTGTATGCATCCACTCTGTTCTCATTATCCTGTATGCTCTGAAATGTATGGTTACATTAATCTCTGATGCTGTAAACATTCCTGGTTGTAATTAGTAACCCCTGTGACATTCAGACTGCAGTTCTACAAGCAATAAAATTCTCTCAGGGTTTAATAAGCAGACTTTTTGTAATTTTACCTTGTGCTTGTGAAACTCTTTGAGAAACTTCATGTGTTGGAAAACAATCTCTCCTCCATCTTCTTTCTGCATGCAGTACCTCTGTTTACAGAATGTTTTATAATTCTCTTTTCTGTGCAGTCCCAGATTTCTGCCATTGACATTCCCAAGTCCCTCTTCATCACAGAACACTTTTGACTGTGAGGGACAGATGAAAACTCCAGCTTCCCACTGAATGTGAAGACAACCTGAAACTCTCTAAAGACTTATCTAAAGTGCAACCATAAATATTCATAAAGAAACCATTGCTCTAAATTCAAGTGTTGATTTTGAAGCTCAGCTGACAACAACTTGAATGCAACATGGGTGATTTCATAATTATATGGTATAAGCAAAACCAATTAACTAGACTATTCCAGGATTCCAGTTATCCTTCATGTGACAATAGATTTACTAAATTCTATTCTACTCCCAAAATACCTTTGCTTTCCTCTGGCAGTATCTGCAGGAAGCCTGTATACTTTCACTACTTAAAAAAAAAAAATTAGTACGGCACACACTTATTTAATTTCCAATTCAAAGTAAAAAATTCTTCTGATTTTGTTTATTTTATTTTCCACTTGAGAGTGAAAATAAGTAGTGGGGTTTTAAAATTTTTAAAATTTTTTAAAAAATTTATTACCTGAAGCTCCTGGGGAAAACTAAAATAAACTAGAACATTCATGAAAAACCTATCATTTGATTGTCAGAATCTGTGTTTACAACTACAGAGTGTAGTTGTAATTTATGGAGGAATATACAAAACAATATAAATATTACATTTATACTTAAAAAATAGGTCAAAAAGTGTTTGTCAAGTATAGCCTGACAAAGGAATAATAGGAATTCTTGTCAGCCATAATAACTGTCCCAAAAATACACAAAATACTGCTTAAGGCTGTAAAATGCACAACAAAAATTCTGTATATTTCTTATCAGTTAACTAACTTGAAATATAATTCATATTTCAATGTGGCATAGGAAGCAGGGAGAGGGAGAAGGCAGTGAAATTCTGACTTATCCATGTCTTAAGTGATTTTTGTTTTTAACTAAGAAGTTTTGAAATTAAAACAAAAATTAGCAATGTTAAGCTTCCTTTGTTTAGAAAGCAAGAAGCCCTGATTCACTAAACCCCCAATCCAAAAAAAGTAAAATACTACTAAGATGTAGAGTAATACAGTCAGAGATCACTAGGGAGCTCTTGTAAAGAAATCTTTTAAAAAGAAGAGAGAAGAGCAAACAAAAATCTCAAAAATAAGTTATCAAACATCCTTCAAGAGCTGTGGCACAAGATCAGCATTTTGGAGCTCCCCTTTTTAATCTCTCCAGGCACCTCTGCACTAACAAAGCCAGCAGCAACACATCCATATTCATCACAGCCTCTTGCTCTGCATCAGGCAACTTCATTCACATTCAATATACTGAAATCAAAGGCAAATCCCCAGATTTTATGCTCATTTAGAGAATAAAAAAAGTCTTTAGGAGGCATTCTAAGCAGTTCCCAGTTACTGTGCTGATGAGGCTTATGAAATAATTCAGATTTGTCATCATAGATTGTATCGCATACAAACATGGATGAAGATGTAAAAAGCCAAAACCTCTCCACTGGTCTTGCTGGGATTTTCTCAGATCACTCTGAGAATCAGAGATCAGTCTCCCTCACACAGAACATCATATCCTGGGATTAAGAGCAGATACACAAACTGAGGATATCGCTATCCAGCCATCATTTTTGAGAAACTATTAATTCATTAAGTTGGGTGTCCTCAGTTTACCTCTACACTTGACATCCTAAATAACCTTTGTAAACACTGTAAACCAGTACCAGGATCTGGATTAGTCACACAGGAGCTGTGTTTGAAGATCTTCTCAGCAATGTGCTGCTCACAGTCCTGGTTAAGCCACCCCTCCAAGGCTGCAGCTAGAAGAGGCAAAGCTCTGCTGCAATGCTGGCTCTGCTCAGCTGCTCCTGGTTGTCAAACTTCTCTTCCAAGTGGAAGGCAATGGAAAGCCAACTCATTGTTTAAGACCTTGTGATTTTCAGATTACAATTGCAATGTTTAACACACTTGGTTTTGAAGCTACTGATGCTGAAAAATCATTGACTTTGCATGCAATAAGAGCAAAACGGAAATTACACCTTGTATTAGTGATGGCATAGCTTAACACCCCATATCAGAACATTAGGTTCCCTGGGTTCAGAATTTTCTTTTAATTTAATATTCTTTCCATGCTTGCACAGCCAAAGAGCTTGTTGAAAACTGCTTTAATAAAATTACCCAGATACAGACTCTGCCTGTAGTACAATTCCATGAAGACAGAAGCTAATAATGGAAACACTGGCAGAAGTTGAACTATCAGTCATGAACAGAAGTGTAATCACTCCATGTGGCTATCAGAAATGCTGCAGATCCATGCAATAGCTCTTAACACCTTAGGACACACATTTCACATCCCAGTATTACTTCTGTAACTGTTTGCCCTTCACTGCTTTCCCCAGCCTGCTTCCTTACCCCCATAAAAGACAAAACCCACAACAAAAACAACCAACACCAAGAAATAGATGCATCACAGCCCTAAAACCAGGGATCTGTAGACCATTTGCAAGGAGGTATTTACCCATCAAAAAAGCTGATCTAAACCAGAGACACTCAATTTACATGACCAGCTCAAAGCTCAGATAAACCCAATATTCAGATGTCAGGCAAAGGAGCTGTGGTCTTTGAAAAAGAGCCCAAATTGGATTTAAAAGAGTAAACAGAGAGATTTAATTATTGAAATGTGAACATGGATCTGACTGGCTGTAGATAAAGAAAGCAACACTGCAAAAAGTTGTTCACAAAAATCAACCTCTCTGCACAGTCTCATTTCTCAGGGCTAATTCCTGCAGTTGTGAGACATCACTTTATTCCCCACATACCAATTGCTTCTCTCAAGGCAAAAATTAACTTCCCAGAGAAAGAATCCATAAGAACCACACATCATGGGCCTGAGCTACAGCCTGAACACCATTCCAGCCTGGCCACAGACTGATTCTCAGCAAGAAAGAGGTTGGAGTCCAGAGCTTACTCTAACCAGGTTAACTAAGCCTCTATGCTGAGCATCTCTTTTGATACTCCACAGAAACTGTTCTTCACTTTTCAGTTTACAGACATTTCAGAGATTAAACAAAAAGCCTTTACATCATATCTTACCAAGGTAAATCAGTTATTAATCAAACTTTCAAATTTAAAAATTAAATTTTTAAATGTAAAAAAAGAAAATACATGTAGGTAGAGTCTCTCTTCCATGTTAAATTGCCTTCTCTAATGAGGACTGGCCAACAATTATCCTCAAATCCCTAATTCCATATAATAAATAAAACTCCTAGAATCAGTTAGGTACCTGAGGTCCATTTCAAACTTTGTTTTTATGAATTGCACCTTCCATATTTACATAAATAGAACAGAGAAAAAATATCATGTCCTTTAAATTTACAAGATAAATAAGAAAGGAAGATTTTAATTTTATCCTGTGTGCCAACATACAGCTGCAGGTTTGCAGTTGTGGAACCTGGCAAACAGGTCTGTGACACCCATCTCTCATCATGCTGCCAAGACAGAGCTGTACTCTGTGATGTACATTTGTGACTTGCTCATGGAAAATGGAGAGTTGCAAAGGCAAAAGAACTGACTGAACTGCCAGCTGGCAGGAGAGCACTGGGCTTTCTTCTGGTACCAAGCCAAATGAAGAAGATTTGCAAACATCTGGCCAGTTGAATCCATCCCACAGTAATTACGGTGCCTCATCTTTCACCCATGACTTGAAGGAAACATATTCATTGCACTGGGAAGCTTTGAACTCTAATCCTCCTGAAGTCACAGGATCTACACCAACTCTAACAGGGAAAGGATTTTATCACTCATCTTTTGGAATACAGTACTTGATAGAATTTACTGCATAAACCCCTCTAAACTGGAGTATAATTATTAGACAGACAAAATACAGGAGTAGATATTTGTTTTCAGAAATACCATAACCAATACAAGCTTTGCTGGCTGCATGTATTTTTTAACTCTACTCAGCTGAGTTAAAACAGGCACCAGTGCTCTGATCATCCCTGGATTTTCCAAGCCAGTTGGTGCATAAGAAGTGCAGTGGGAATTAAAATATTATGTCAATCACACACAGAAAAGTCAAAATCAGCTTCAATTTCTGGGAGTCAGTGGTAAGGAAAAAGGAAGATGCTCTGCAAGAGTTCATCTTTCCTTGATTTAAATCTCCTCATAATTCCATTAATGATGAATCTTAAATCTTGTTTGCTCAAACTGATACTTTGCCTAGAAAAAGTGCTAGAGAATTTTATATAATACAATTAGTATAATATTTTTTCCTAAGACTAATACTAAAAACTGATACTAAAAACATACTAAAAACTGATACTAATTGGTTTTGGCTAACTGGGTGGTATTCCCAATACATGAAGTATATGGAAAAGAAGGGTAATTACAAACAAGATTTTGAGAATTTATTAAAATACACACAAATCAACAATCAAAATGACAGTCACTGGTTATATTAAAGATTAAGACTTTTATGATAGGTTATGATAGGAAAACCCATCAGGCTAGTGGATCAGCTTTCAAATAATTTATCTTTTTCCTCAACCTAAGCTCCAATATAATTTATTTTTATTTTGCCTTTTTTTTTTTTTTTTTTTTTTTGGTTTTCTCCAAAGCCAGACTATTACATTGCCAACTGGCCAACAGCTCATTCACAGACACTGTTATTGATTTCTCTTTAAGAAGCTACCTTCTAAGAATGAAAATAACTGATTTTTTTTTTCCTTATCTCTAACCTGGTAAAAAAAAAACCAAAAAACCAACCCTTGGAATAACTAAATAAAACTTTCAGTCAAGATGAAAAGTACTTAGAAATGCACCTGCAATTGGTGAAGAGAATGAAGAAATGCTTCAACAATCAGAACCTTCTCTCCATCAAAGAACTCTATTATCTCTATTAAGTACTTTTTACGGAGAGGGAAAACTATATTAGAAAAACCAACCAACACAAATTTCAGCTGAAGCTTTACTCATTACTTTTGCTTTAATTTATTCTCCCATCTGTGGGTGGCAATTAGCAGCTCTCCATCACAGAGGAATGTGAACTTGTCTCCATCCTCAGGAGAATACAAATTTCTTCCTCCTGGCAAAGGCCTGCCATATTCTATAGCAACACGCTGCCGCACAAATGAGGCAATCAATTATCCTTTGTAAACAGTACTCACTAAATCTTACAGGGTTTTTTCTTACAAAAAAAAGGCACCTTGATACCTCATTGGGTTTATATGACATCATCATTAAGCTGGGTTATCTAACACTAAACTAATAGTGTTTGACACACCCAGAGCTCTGTGGGAGAAAATACCTGGGGACTGAACAATTACTGCAATTAACTTCATGCTTTCTAAGCCCCAGGGCTGGCCATCCCCTCAATATTAGCATCAAACAAATCAGCTGCCAGTCCTGCTGTGCCTTCAGTGCATGACAAGAGCACCTGGTACTGCAGGACCAGTCTGGCACTGCCAGCACAGCTCTGCCCAGCACCAGCCAGAGCCACCTCTTGCCTGTTGATTCTGTGCTGAAAATCAGGCAGTGAGGGAGGATTTTAAACCTGCCTTAGGTATCTATCCCATAGCATGTTTATTAGACTGATAAGATTCCTCTTCTCTTAGGAATTTCAACCTAACATGAAAAGATTTATGGAAATACTTCACCTCAGGAATTGGTTTAATGAGAAACTGAGGATATTTCCCAGTTCTCACATTGCTCTCCTACCTGCCCCGTATAAATAAAAATCACCATAAACAGTTCTTCCTGAAACAGAATTAAAACTTAAAAGTTAAGCTTTGATGTTAAATAAAAAGGCATCTGTCTCACTCGACATACTGCAATTTGCTCCACTAACAGTGAATAATACAAGAAGAAATGAGCCCCCATGAGTATCTTTTGCAATGTTATAGCATGAATATTTTAAAACTCTACAGAATAGGTTAAAAATGTATCTAGGAGATAGTCAAATAACATCTGGTCATAGCTGACACTTTTTAGATCTAATGTTCCAAGAAAAAGGAACCAGAAATTAAATGGAAAAAAATCTAAAAAAGAAAAGAAGAAACAGAAAACCTGACAATATTCTTGGCATACTCATTTGAAGTACTGACTAAATGAGAAATTCTGAAGGTAAAATAGTCAAAATCATTAGCCACACTTAAAGTTATCCAATTATTTTAGAAATATTTACTCTAATTGACATTAACAATGAATTAATTGTGGTTACATAACTGAATTATTGCAAAATTAAGTTCCTTTGAAGAAACACAGATAAGAAAAACTTGTTTTCTAAAATTGGTTTTCTTATTGGGAAATGAATTAATTATAAGACAATCATATCTAGGCATCAAAGCAATGTAGTTATTTATATATTTGCAATGTTCTATTTATGGAGGAAAAGCATTTAAGGCATTAGTTGTTATCAGTAATAAACTCAAAATTGATTTTTCTATTAAGAACAGAAGAATCAAAGCAGACAAAAAAATCAAAACTATATAAGGAATATGCATGATTTAATATTGTCTTGCTATTAAAGCACAGTTTTTAAATAAGCTACTACTACTCCAGAAAATGACCAAGTTTGTCACTGATTAGAACCTTGTCCTGGCACACAACTGTGACACTTCTTAACAGCCCAGCCTGTCCATACTGGCATGATTCAATTTTGGCATTTATCTGCCATGCCTTGCACTGTGCACTGGAGGCACCATGTAGTCCAACAGCTCTGATCTCTGACTCTGGTGTTTCCCAAGGCCACAGCTGCTAAATTACACTGAAATTGGTACATATGGAAAAAACTACCCTAAGCTGTACCCTATTTTATATCCACCACTAAAAAGTTAAGATGCCCATCAGCAGGAGAATTAAGCAGTTTAATTTAACACCTGACAGTTTACTAGTTTCACACATTAAACTTACTGCCTCCTTTTATGGTACTGCTGTTGAAACTGAACAGATCAACTTCCTTCTAATTATTATTACCAAATTGTACTTGGTATGGAGAGTCACACAGGACCGTTCATTATCTGATCATGCTGAATTTCTCAATCAGCAATAAATGCAGCATTTTTTGGACTACAGACCCATATAATCTCCATTCTCTTTAAACAAATGTCAACTTCAAGTTATTGATTTTCTGAACTGTTTCTTATGTAACACTTGGCTTCTATCAGTGAGACAAGCCCCACATTTGTATATTCACTTTTCACAAAGGCAGGAGCTGAGGTACAGCCCAAAATCTACAAACAAAGAGAGCAGTGAAAAGTTACAGAGCCCCAGGCTCCCTTGGGTGGCTACTACTATGGGTCAAGTTGCTCAAAGGCACTGCTATTTCTCACCAGAGCTCAGATGCTTTCAGTTTCAAAAATCCTCTGTCCAGCCTCATGGCAAGAGGGCCCTAATGACAGACCAGATACTGCCAAGAGATCAAACTCTACAGTTATATTTGTGCTTCAGAGAGGCAAGTAAAAATATCTTGGACTCTCCACAACTTTACTGTGCCTTGAGATCCGTAGTATTTTTCATGTTTATTTAAAAAGAAAAATACTGTGAGAAACTCAGCATTTCCATCATAAATACCTCGAAGGTTTTTGCTCTTGGAAAAATTTAGGTACTGATTAAGCAGCAACCTATATTATTTCCATTTTTTGCAGTTAGCAATAGAGACCTTAAGTGTCTTCTAAAATGGATACATTTGGTCATTGAAATAACCACTAAGGCAACTGCGGCTTTCACTGAATTTTCTACAATTTATTAGAAAACAAATTATTATTTATAGTTTGTTTTAATCAGCAGTGGCAGTGTTAACATCTGCACCACAGCAATCTTAATCAGGAAATGCCACACTTAATTCTGTCAGTATGCAGAACTCTCTCTCCTAAAAGCTCTTCAGTATTTAGGTATCTTGGTGCTGTAATTTAGTGTTCAACTGGCTGTAATTAATCAAGCTGTGATGTAATAAAACCACATGGATGTTTCCATTCAAAATGGTCAAACAATAAGCCAATGAACCACAACCTGTCTAGAAATGTTTACAGACCCCACTTAACTTACTGACATTTTGAAATGCCACATCCTGCAAATTTACACTGGTTCAGGCAATGAATTTTCTTGCACATAAGAGACCACCAAGCCATGCTGCTCTGACAGCTCAGTACCTGCAGTAAAAGCAGCAACCCCACAAAGCTGCACTTGCTCATTTAGAGAACACATTTCATCAGATTCCAGATGGTTAGAAGTGTTAGAAATATAAGTGGTGGATTTGTTGATATGAATAAACTCAGCGGGGTGTGAGTTTACCATCCCAGATTTCTGCAGGTCTCTCAGTCCTCAGGTGAGCTGAAGGAAGAGCAGTCCCCTCCTTGGCTGACAGGGACACACTTCCTGATGCTGCAGCTGCAGGTGCCCCACCACGAGAGCACATCTGCCCACCTTTGTGAATCAGATTCACATCTGGGGCTTAAAACACAGACATGTACTGACACACTACTTACCTTTAAACTCCTAACTGAAGTGGTTGAACATCAGTTACAAACAGGGATTTCTACAGAGCAATCCATAACCATCAAAATGCTGGATCAGCTTCTGAAAGCATCAGTCTGTTTAGAGCCAGCAAACCCAAGATTTTCATTTAGAGACCATAGCTCATTATGTAAACTTAGTTAGAAATTGTAGAGAATCAAACCACCTAAAATTTATTTCCTAAACCAAGCAAGGCCAGCTCTTTGTAGAAAAATTTTGCCAGTATGACAATTCTAGCTTTTTGATCTTCTTGATTGTGCCTAGGTAATCACAGCCATGAACTATTTTTAGGTGCAGCCCTTTAGCCAGCACAGTGCATACACTTCCTCTCTCCAGAAAAATCAGCTGGATTGGCAACAGGCAGTTTGGTTAATTACCAGGTTATCCAATGTTTCTTCATGCACAGAAAAGAGAGTTAAAAACTCCCCTTCCCTGGCCCACCACAGCTCTCCAAGAAAGTTCTGCAGCAAAGCAAAATTCATATTCAGTATGTAAAAATGAAACCCTTTCTGACAGTGGCATTTTTTTTCCAGCAAATTTGACAAATTGTGGTCTATTCCATTAAAGGTTTACAATTCCTTCAGATATGGCAGGGGACGAGACAAACAGAGGTTTTCCAGACTCCATGGGTAATATTTTCATGTTTTATGTGTTTTGTAGGTTTTTGTTACCATTTGTCCATATTCTAACTTCTGTACAACTTGACACTGGTGCCCAGTTATCCTGATTTAATGTCTTCGAGAAGTTTTACTGGCACGTCAGCTTCTCCTTCCAGGTAAGCCACAGGACAGCTTTATCAAGCCAATCCTAACAGGCATCCATCCCTAAGGTGTCATTCCTGTCTCCCAACAATTCAATGCTTCTCCTGCTATCATTACCTTTTTTTTTTTTTTTTTTTTTTTTTTCCTGGTCAAACTACTGGTACAGTCAATAAGCAGCAACACAACCCAGTTATGAGTGAATGGCTCAAGAGGAATGCAGGCTTCCCAAAGAGCAATTGTGCCCTTCTTAGTGTTTCTTCATTGTCTGGAGCCCTGATGTCTCCTATTCTAGCCCAGTTCTGGGCCAGATTTTGTGCTGATTTCAGAGTAAAACCATGGTAAAGAAATGATTAATTAAATCTCTGGTAGAGTAAGCAGACAATAGTATGATACAAAAGAAGAGCATTTCCATTAGGATATACAACCCAAATCTTTCTCTATGACCAAAGCCCACCAGTGTGCCAAGCACAACCAACTAAGTAAATGCCATTGCAAAAAGCAAAGCAGTCAGTGATCATTTTCTGCATAAAGTATGATACAAAAGAAGAGCATTTCCATTAAGATATACAACACAAATCTTTCTCTATGACCAAAGCCCACCAGTGTGCCAAGCACAACCAACTAAGTAAATGCCATTGCAAAAAGCAAAGCAGTCAGCAGATCATTTTCTGCACAAAGTATGAGCAGATGCATCATCATGCAGTTCCTAAGAGGGGAGGTCTGATGTAAAGTGATGTTACACACATCTAGAAGGAAAACAACAACAACAACAAAAGATAATTAAATTTTTGGCCATTAGCCTAGCTAGCATTTACTCCAGAGAAGAATTTAAAAAAAAAAAAGTGCACGAGATTACACCTGGCCTGAACAGCAAAAAATCTGATAAATTCAAAAATGATTGGATTAGTTCTGCCCCAGGAAGACAACCTGGTACACATACCCTCTACAGACTAACTGTGCACAGTAAGAAATAGAAACAGTTGTGCTGCACTAATTTCCCAAAAGAAACAAGGGGAAGAAAGAAAAAAAACATGCTTAAATGCTGAGTGCAGGTCTCCTCCCCAAACTACAGCATAGCCCACATTTGACAGCACAGTTCTCTTCAAAGCACACACTGTAAGAACTGCCCTCAGAGATCAATTCCACAGTTCAAATGCTTCATCCATTTTGTGTTTGTTTTAATCAAACTGGCTGATAGACTTCTAATTATTTTTCTAACATTTCCTTAAGCCAGCCTGTGGAAAAAACCCCAACCAACCAACCAACGAACAAAACAACCAAAAAAAAGCCCAACCCCCCAAGCCACCAAATTATTGCTCTGAACTGGGACTGCTTAACCAGACATTTTACATTTTTGCAGTCAAATTCAAAAAGATACACTTCAGAACCAAAGAAGTTAAAATGGTTTGGAGTAATCATTGGACCTTATGTCTCTGGTTTCTAGTATTTGGAAAACTTTTCCCAGGACCTGGTAACACAGGTCCTCACGGTGCCCTTTGCTACCCTGCACTGCCTCACAAAGCTGTGAGGAAAACCCTAAACCAAACCCCAAAAGGGGACTATGTAGTCCTGGTGCCTCCAGACAAGCAGAGTCCAGACAGCACCAAGTTAGGGGCCATGATGGATTTTCCTCTATGTCTGCACAGCACTGCAAATTCCCTTCACTTCTCTCCTTTGGCCTCCTGAGATTTGGGAATCAGAATCTGAAACAGAAAATCTGGAAACTGCAAATGCAATTTCATGGTGTCCTGAAGGACACAAGACAGAGCTAACTGTGCTACTGCAGTATTGTGCTGCCACTGCACCTGATCCATCTCAGTTTGGGAATTTGGTTCTGTACTGAGGCACTGAGCACATTGGGGTTTATTCCCACACACCTCAGGATAAGCACAGAGCTGAGTGTGCCTCTATGCAGTCAGGGAGTGCAGCTCCTTCACTGCAACAGATTTTGATGACTCCTTCCCAGAGCACAGTGCTTACCATCTCCACATTCCTTCAAGGATTTCTTGTCCTTCATCACACTGAGCATCATGACTGCCACACTCAGTCTCTTCCCTAAACTCTTCCAAAGACAGCTAAGGCTCATCTTCTCCATTAGTGTGAAACACTGCAATGTATTTTCAAACCTTTCAGGAATCTGAATACATCCTGGTTTCATGCAGGAATGGAATCCAAAAATTACTCCTAACAGTGGCATATAGAAGGGGAGACAGGCTGAAACGTCTCTGTTCAGTTGTTTTGAACTGATTAGTAGTCTCACAGGCTTTTATTCTCTCTCAGGCTTTTCTTTCTCTCAGGTGAGTCTTTTCTCAAAGAGGGTAGGAGATAACAGTGATAAGTACACTAAAGGCATTTCAAGCCAGGAAAATACAGTGTCACTATTTTGCCATGATATGTTTGAAGATATACTTGAAGTGGGCATAGCAATTTGGTTTGAAATGTAGCTTCTTAATAACATTTAACTCCAAAATATGCAAGATTTAAATAATTTTTATTTGGCAAACTCTGTTAAATTCCCTGACTGAGTTAGAGCTAGATGTCATGGACCAACCTTTTCCATTTAAAAGGGCTTCTTCTGCATAAACCTTCTTCTGCATCTTGGTTAGGGAAGAAGCCCAATCTTTAATTGATGCCTCACCTGTGAATAATGTTCAAATATACTGGCATTCTACCTACATTATCTTGAAGAGTGACATTTCCAAAAAAAAAGTGCTAATAATTAAAATTATATATTCATCATCCTGATTACCACAGCTAAACATAGCACCATAGATTCAAGTGATCTTTGAAAACTGAGACACGACAAGTCATAGACTAAATAATCCATAGGTATTGACTTCTCCACCTACATGAGCAGGGTGAAAACCACATCATGTCATTATGTAAACAATATCTGGACTACTTCCAAGGTTATATCCTTCACAGCTGTGAACAAGCAAAGAGCAATATGAAAACACACAAAAGCCTCCCACAAGGCAAAGCAGAATCTGATTTGCATCAACTGAGGTACAAAGGACCATATCTTCAGGCTTGCCAGTATTAATTACAAATCAACTTACAAACACCAGGGATGATGAAAGTCATTCCAGTTATATGCTCATGAACACAGAGTATTTGCAGAGAAAATAAATCTCCAGAAATCCTATCACTGACAGAGTCATTTATTCTCTGTAGAGGAAGGCAGTGCCACTTCTCTTAAATGGTTGGAATTAATGCAGGCAAGCAGAAAACTGCAGGTATTTCTGCTTTTTAGAACATTTAAAGTTCCTTCCACTAACTTGTAATGTAATTTTTAATAGTTTTTAAAGAAGCTATTCACAGTCCATCCCAGAGGATAAACACTTCACTGTGAAGTCCTCCTGAACTATCAAAGTCATAAAGGCTACAGTTCACTGGAAAGCATCAGCCCTAATGCTACAGTCATGATGCTGCCTTCTAGATCTAGGCCCACAGTATTGTACAGAGAAACTACAGAGTCCAACTGTAATTCCTTCTACTCCAGCATGCAGGAGATATCAAATCCTGTGTCTCTTTCCTGTATCCTTTGATTAAAGGTCGTTCATAAATCTTGAAATTTCTACCAGAGCATGTTTCTAAACAAAGTGTTTCTAAATAAAGTTCTACTTGAGAATAAATAAGTACTTCAAATATTTTCTGGAGTATGACTTCAAGTTGTCAATCAGTTTCTAGTTCATCTGAGGTAAACAATCTATTAGAAACACACTGGATTTTTGTCTTGCAAACATTTAAGTCTGCACGTTGAGGCTTTTCTTCTGTTTCTGCAGATATTTGGTGTCTGCCAGCTAAACCTACAACCAAGGTTGTACAGTTTCATGATTGAATTTGTGGGGAGAGAATCCAGAGAACAAAATCCACATTGTTTCTGTTACAAGCAGAAGTCATTTCCCCCTTACCTTTGATCACATCTGAGCCAGTTACAGTGCTGTTTCACTAGAGAGAATCAATTGCTTTGTGGACTGACAGGTTTGCAAACAAAAAGCCCAAGTTATAGCTAGAAAACACATCTACCCTAAAGGAGCAGTTTCTCTCCTTGTGACTCATCACAGCAGTCATAATGGAGCAGAACTCTTAACTCCAGAGAAAGCTTTCCTTTCAAGGAAGCAACCATAGATCATATCACCCTGACCCAATAATGGCTGAAAATTACTGTGCTTCTGATAACCCAGAGGATAAAGGAAAAACCATAGCCAGGTACTGAAATTCCCTTGCAAAAAAAACCCCCACAAGCAGAAGTAGCCTGGTTTTGAGGAATTGCCTCAATTTCAGCAGATATGATTTTGTGGCCAAAATTATTTGCAAGCATAAATTATGGGCCCAGTCCAATACTTACTGAGGCCACCAGAAAAAGGTCCTATTGATTTCAGCAGGGCTGAAATAAAGCCTACATATCAAAGTGCAGCTTTTCAACAACAACAACAAAAATATTTCTGGATAAATGCTGTTTGGACCTGGAAATAATTGTGGATAAAATTCCAAGTCCTCAATGTAAGAGGCAAAATTGAGTTACATATAAAAGTCAGGATCAATAGCTGTCAACCCCCTGGGCTGCAGGGCTTTATTACTGTTGTGAAAAAAAAAAAAAAAAAAAAAAAAGATTTTGGATTGGCCATGTAATTATTTATAATATTTTACCACTTACCCTGTGTATTTATGCCCACCTATAAGTAACTTCAACAAATGCAGAAAAGACAAGGTGGGTATTTCACACCTTAATGATGTTTGTAGTGGCACCTTGGATGCACCTATTTTAGCAGGCATTAAGCAAATTATTGCACACTCACAACTAATTTCATACAAATACAGCCAAGAACTTCAGCTAGCACCTAAGGGCAGCTCACTATCTTTACCTGCTAGCTGTGAAACAAAGATATCTTGAGTCCCTTCAAACGTGGAAGTGATAGTTTAGAAGTTATAAATATTCATGTTTTAGTCTGGCTTACTTGAAGAACCTAGACGAGCTTAGTGACTTTTCTGTGTAACAACTTCATATTAAGGAAAACTTCACCCTAATGGCTGTATTTGTTTAAGTCCACTAATGGCCTTTGTTTATGCTGAATGTGAATATTAAAATACTTAATTTTAAAGTGAATTAACAGAACATGGAAATTCTTGAAGTCTGTCATGTATATGCACTAAGCAAAGCAGAAAGGATACTGATATAGTAACTGAAGAATTCTGGTAAGTTTTCACATGACTTAGAAAAATAGGAGGTTTGATGAACAAGTCTGCATGTCAAAAATATGTTTTGGTGAATAATGTCATACAAGTGATTTTGTAAAGCCTGTAATATTTGAGGTCAGATTGTACCATTGGAAAAGTACACACCCAGATGAGTATAAACATCCTTGAGTCTTCCCCCAGGTAATTGGAATAACCTCAAACTCCCAGTGAAAATTTTAAAAGTGACAAGAACAGGCCCAGAAGAAAAGAAACAAATTAGGCTTCACAGAAAGTATCACCTGTGCACTAAAAAAGAAAAGGCCAAAATCATAATTTACTTTCTAAAACTCTGAGTGAGGTCCCCCCTCATCCCCTGTTCTTCAAAGTTAACAATCAACAGATGAACTGGAATGATACAATGCAGACATGCAGGAAGTATACAGGACACTTTTCGGTTAAAAAAGGGAACATTTAGAAATTGGAATAGTCTGAGGGAGGCAACCAAGGAGAAGGAAGCAATATAACACATTCTGAGCAGATTTTCTGCCCTAACAAACACACATAACTCACCATGGCTATTGCTGTTACGTTATCAGCACATTCACAGCAAAGCATTAACAACACAACTGTTTAATTAAACATAAATGATCATATATAGGGATTATGAAAGTTCATACTACCATGATTTTTAAAATGCATCTCAATGTAACAGGAACTAACCACATGCATGGCTTTCCCTTCTACCACAGGGAGCATTTACAGTGACTAAAATTTTGCCAGAATAACACCCCCAAGCAGAGCTAACCTTAGCTTCAAATACACCCCAATTTCCAATAAGCATGTGCTTGTTTTGCTAAAACATTATTGTTTATCTGATATAATAATGCAAGTTTGAAATTCATTTAAAAACAAATAATGGAGTATTTTTTTTTCAGTGCTGGGCCACAGGGAGCTTAAATTTACTATTTATTTGATTCCCTAACTTCTGTTGAATGAACTGAATGGACTGCACGCACCTGGTGTGAGCTTACACAACTCTCCAGTTTTACTGGGGATTGGGCTCCTCATCTGGTGCAGCCTGACCAAAGGAACCAGGCTCACCAGCAGCCACAGGAACCTCTGGCACCTGAGCCTCAGTCCCTTCATTGGGATTGCTCCCTTTAAGATACTTATCAGACCACAGGACTAAAAGGAAGCTTAGTGAGGAAGGAAAGAACAGGATAAAACAACACACTCCCTTCTTCATGCCTTCTGCTGCAAAATCCCCACAGGCCCCTGAACTCTGGCAACTCTGGCATTCATGATCAGACCTCAGACAGCTCTTAAACAAAGAAAGGCATAAAGATAACACAGTTTACATTTTATAAGTTTTCTAGATATAAATTATTTTAGAGTCCACAGTTTGGAAAATGCATTCTGTGTCTACAACTCTGTGCCAAAACCTTTCTGAAAGTAAGAGAAGCACATTTAGAAGTCTGCATTCCAGATGTTTCAGGTCCCTAAATGCTATTTTCATAAATAACTTTGGTACTTTTATCACCAAATCACCTTGATTTTAAGAAGCCTTTTAAGGTGTTTTTGAAAGTGTTTCAAATTAACCACAGATCATCACAGTTACAATTACTGCCTCTTCACTTTTCCTCCTGGTTCAAAAGAATACCCTGAACAAGGACTTGGCTTGTGAGATCAATACTGCAAGATTTGAACAGAAGAATTTCTAAATATATTCATTTGCAAATTAGCTGCACTGCAATTTCCTTTAGAGTTGCAAAATAAATGCATTCCTACAGCATTTTCATTGCAGCACAGTTTGTTGACAATCTAGACTACATGAGAGGAAAAAAAATGACATTGCTAAACAACCACACAAGATACAACGAAGAATCTCAGCATCTGAAGTGACACAATATTCCAGCCTAACATCCACTGAGCTGAATTTCAAAGAACTGAGGATAAGACAACTTTGATACAGATCAAGGTCTTCTCTAAAACCACATGGGATTTGTACAGCAGGAAGAAATCAGGAACTCCTTTAAGAGCAGGTGCTAACACTTCCCTCTATACTACTCCACCACCAAGAGCATTTCCTTCAGCATTGACAATCTGTAATTGAGCTGGCAGGAAAAGAAGGAAAGAAGTCAGGCAAGACTAATGGCTCTATTTAACAGCAGTCTAAAGTAGCAGTGCACCTGAAGTCGGGTAATCTTTCCAGAAAAAAAACCAAAATTAAAGATAATTACTTATTTTTGAAATATGACAGCTAATCCTAGTAAAAATCATTTTAATAAGTGGTAGAAAGAAGCAGAGTCAAAACTGGCACAGGATGCTGATTATATTCAGAGCATTTAAAGCAATACATGTTTCTCATGGTGAAAATATTTGTAAAAGAAATGAAACAGTAATGTACTTTTCCAATTCTCAATCTTGTCACCAGCAAAGACCCCACAGAATGCTAGCAGGACACCCTCATCTTTAGGAATCAATGTTTCTGGTCAAAACCATAAATATCTGCTATCCCGAAATATTATCCCTTCCAGTTATGTCAAACAATTACATTCCAGTGTTAATCAGCATACATCAAGCTGCAATTCTTCAACAAAATGATTTACTCCTCTCTATAAAATACATCCTGTCTGTGGAAGAACTATGAATATTTCATGATGTACAGTTTTCAGAAGCAAATGTTTGATTTTCATTAACTTCTGCTTTATTCCGCTCTCCAAAAGTCTTTTAAGTCTGACCACTCAGATATTTCTAGAGTAAATAAATGCACTGCAATCATCTGAATGCATCAGGAGGTAATGTAACCTTCACATATCTTGATCTGTGAATATTAACTCATAATTCTTACATCTCTTACATTTAACAGTGAACATTTTAGTAGCTTTATTCACACAGAGTAATAACTTGGTGCACTCTGTATGTACACACCAAACATGTCTGTACACAAAAAAGGATATGTAGGTGGGTATTTCCATGTCTAATTAAATGTCCATACAAAACACACTTCAGAAGCAAAGCAGAGCATAAAAAACTTCAAGAAACGACAGGTTGAAAGTTGCACATGCAGTCCACTGACAACAGAATGAGCTGTTGGGGAAATTCCATTTGCTCACATACTCCTAAGTAGCCAGAATGGTGTTTAAAAAAAGCACCTGGAACCTGCCAATTCCCAAAGATCTTGTTTTCTTCCATTTATTATCAAACCAGAAAATGTCATCCAGCAATTTTGTATTAAAAACACCAACCCAAAACACCTACTTGTATGAGAAGTCAGAGGAAACGGGACTCGTATTTCTCTGTGATGAGAGTGCACACAGCTCATTTTCTTCTGCAAGAATCATCTCTGCTGTCCATGGAACAAATAATGATAGAAAGTGTTAAACCTGTTTCAGCTGTCCAGGTGAAACATGGGAAAGGAAGAAGAAACCAAGAAATTACCCAGGAAGAGTCAATAACATGTTGTTTGTCTATATCAGCAGAAGTAAACATCATTTAAAGTGTAATTGAATTAATGCAGCATTTTGGATAAACAAAATTTGTGCAGGATCTGCTGTTGCAGTAACCCCTGCCCCACAGTACTAAAGCCAGCCTCCCTGGACTGCATTTTTGAACTGCTGATCAGGCTCCCTAAGTGAACAGACAACATCCCTCATCCCACTGACTTCCACTCCAATTCTCTGGGCCCCAAGTAAACACACAGGTATGCATGTATCAAAAATTATATAATAGTTCTTAAAGGAAGGCAAAACTTATCCATGTTATTTGTGTAAAAGAGAAGAAATAGGAACTGACTAAGGCAGGCTGGCTAAGCAGCAGCAAGACTTGTTAGCAGGATTGACAGGGGATGGCTTATACCCTTCATTCTCCTAGGAGAAGGAATTATGTAGAAAGAAACCACCTATGACTCATCAACCACCTTTTAAAAAGGCACCCTCTACTTGTCAGGAAGCATTCAACTATTCCTAAACTGGATATAGTTCTCAGTCAACAAAATAAAAATTAATTGTATTGGTTAAGCACTGTTCTACCTCCCCTTCAGATTTCAGGTTATCACCTTCCCTTCTGCAGGGCCTTGAGAATGCCTTACAGCCTCTTGGGTATCCAAGGATCATCATTTCATCATCTAATTACCCTTGTGAGTGGCCACTGTAAGCATCAGCAAACTTTGATAGAGCTTCCAAAGGACACTATGCAACACAGCACAGTCCATTTATATGAAGGTTAATTGGTCTTTCAGGAACTCATCCCATTTGCTAAAATAACATACAACTCTAGTGCAATAAAGTGATTTTGTTCCTTTGTCTCAAAGCTGAAAGACTTACAAAGCTGGCTTCCTTCTAGGGCAGAAGGAAAGCATCTAGGGCATATTTAGCTATGAGTTTCACACTTACATTGTTTAACAGATGTTTAAAATGGGTTTGCAGACTATAAAGCTGATTATTCACCAGCACTCTGTGACCAGACCATGTCTCAGCAGAGTTTTAAAGAGTAGTTTAATAAACAGAGAATAGGAGATTCTTAACAAGAAATTGCACCTCTGGGTTTAAGAGGCACATAACTGAGTAGGGCAAAAAGTCAAAGATACTCAACTAACACTACACAGCTACTGGAATGCACCAGAACAGGTCTCCAGAATAATTTAGGAAATGTCTGTTGTAATCTTTGTTTTGTGCTGCAGCACATCCACATTTATCACAGACACAGTTAGATCTGTGTACATTTTATCAGATAAGGGATCTGAGAGGAATTCTCATCAGAATTCACTTAGAAGAAAATCTGGAGTAACTTTACTGGAAGCACATACTTCATATGGGACACAAATAAAATAGAACACAAATAAATAAGAACAACACAAATAAAAAAGAAATGACAACCATGTATTTCCTGTGCCCAGAAAAATATTCAAAATCAGGGCCTTGAACACAAGCAATATTTATCTCAGGAAGCAAAACCACTCTATTGAATTGGAATACTTGTACTGAAAGCTGAGTTATATTGCTCCTGTTCCATGTAAAATCCATTGTCCTTCACATTTACTATTGCCTATGGAATTCTGTCTTAAGGGCTGCTTAACATGTGGTCAACAGGCTTGGAGATTTTGGGGAAGTTACCAGGAGCTTTATCAGTGGTTTTAACAAAGATCAGTCTTTTCACCATCAGAAGCTGCAAATTTGTCTAGAGCAACAAACTTAAAATATTTTGATTGAGCAAATCCAGTGAGGTTGTTAAATCCCAGTGTGGCCACATTTAGAATTCAAGTAGTTTGCACTTTTAAAATTAACACAAACAGAAGGAACAGCACTTTAATTTAAACTAATTAGGAGCAAATTAAGGTAATTTGGATAAACCATCTAAAACCCTTGAATGGATGCATCCCATGCAGAAATTACCCTCCCAGAAGCAAGTTCTGAACTACAGGAGAGAACCCTCTCCCACTCACTTCAGCATCTGAAACAAGCACTCAGAACTGCTTGTAAAGTTTGTGGAGATTAAGAAAACATGTTGGTCTAAAATCAGGCATTAAGTGTTTCTAATGCTGAAGAAGTTTCAAAGATAAATGGATGTAGCACTGATATTTTAAAAGTTGATAACACATGAATGTTCAAGGTCAGAATCAAATATTTAATTCTGCTGGAAAGTTGAAATACTTTGCTTTACACTGCTTTAATGTAGGAGTTTATTTTACCAGTAGTTGGTAAACTCATACAATAAACCAAGCCTACATAATAAACTTAAATTTATAAACCAAAAGACATGAGCACAAGGAAAAGCAAAATGGTAATAGAAAAAAGCAAGTTTTTATGGCCTAATGGCAACTAACCTGACACTTTGATCATGCAGTTCTAATTCCTCTAGGACCAGTTAATATTTAGAAAACATCAGTCCCAGCCATGCATCTGGAAAATAAATTAGTGTTGGTTTAGGAAATTCACTACCTATCCTAATGAAATGAAGGCAGCATGAAAGTAGAATTTATGGCCTCACATGCTAAAAAGAGCTAGAAACCAGCATTGCAAAACAGTAGCATGCACAGTTTTAAAAAAATATATTGCACAGCTACAAAATTGCTCAAGTGAAAATGATCAAAAATAACAGTGCAGCAACAGAATTCCTGCCTGCTTCTCCACTGCTTTTTCTCTTCAGTAAACAATCATTGCATCATCATGAACATGGGTCAAAATCCATAAGAACATCCTTGTGGAACACACAACAAGCCCAGCTCTCTCCTCTTCAGGTTTGGTCCTGCTGCCACTCTAAAGATCAATGAAAATCGCTTTTCATTTGATAAATTCAGAATCAAAATGCAAATTTGACCCAAAAGTCAAGCTTTTCTACAAATTCTTCTGTGACAGCATTTAACTTCTAAAGCCTTCCAGAATTAAATAGGGATTAAATACCACTAATGTCAGATGCAGATGTGAGCATAAGTCTGAGTAAGTCTTCAGTGACATCAGCCTCTTTGTCCCAATGGTACAGAGGCATCTAAACTATTTTAGGGCATCATTAATGAAGAGCCTAATTTTGATTTATTAAAAGAGGTGCTTACTTAAATACAAGAGTTTCTCATCTACTGCCACAGAATAGGAAGGCATATGTAGGTTTTAATATCCTCAGGTGAAATCTCTCTACACAGTCAGTGGACTGCTGGTGCCACTGTTAACCACTCATTACAAGGGGCACACAGACTCCTGCCCATGGGGAAGCAGAAAGGTGGAAACCCAAAGGATTTATTTCTATGCACCACAAAACCTGTTTGACAGTTCAACAGCCACCTGGGCTCTTGGGGCAGTTAATGCAAGACCAGGGACTCCATCTGGAGCTCTCTGATTCTTTCGGATCCTCTGCGATCTCATAGTTATGGGAATAATGCAAAAGGCAAATGAAAAAAAACCCCACAGGATTACTCAATAAGATGCATCTGCAACACAGTGAAAACAAATGTTCCCCTTTTATCCTGAATATTTTTCTTAAAACCCTTTGGGTTCTGTGTCTTCAAAAACAACATAACTCCACAAGTTCAAGGCATTTGGACTTCATTGTCCAGCGCACAAAACCAGCTGAGAGGATAGACCGAAGAAAACTATTAATGGAACTGTACATCTTCGGCGTGCAGAAGGAAGCGCCAAGCTGTGCGATGTGACATCAGCAGCGCCCGCAACGCTGCGGGAAAAAGGGGGCGGCTAGAAAACCATTTTGCCACGGGCAGTGAATGAATATTAAAACACCGTCCCGAGGAGACGCTATCGCTGACAGCCCTTTGAAAGGCAGTCACCCGTGACACTGCGGGGCAAAGCCGCAATGCCTCCTCCTCACTAGGTGTTGGAAGAACCCAGGGAGCGCTCATCGCTTCCCGGAGCAGTGCCGGGCTCCTGCGGGATGCTGCTGCTCCCACAGCGCTCCAGCTGGAGCATCACCGCCCGATACCGCACCGCCACCGGGGCATGGCACCAGTGATCCTCCCCCGCGCTGCGGGGATGGCACGTTGTCTTATTTAACAGGTGAAAAACAGCAAGCAAAACAGGCAATACGCCCGATAGCGTTGACAAAGTGCAGTTTAAACAAAGGTGGTTAAATAGGCAGCGTCGAGCGCCTCCGCCCCAGATTTCAGAGGCACTCAGCACGCGGCTGACAAGACCTGGGCACCCGGAGCGATCGAGACGCTGTGAGGGAGCGGCGAATCGCCGGGAAGGGAGGAGCCGCTGGGGCCGCCTCGGGGCGGTGCTGTGTGAGGGGAGCTGAGGGGCGGCCAGGTTCCCTTGCTCTACGGCACGGCTGCGTTGTGCTCCCCTTGCCCCTGGGCACCACCGGGCGGGCGGCACGGGCTGTGGGGGCTGTGCCGCCCCTCACCGCCGGGGCACTCCGCGGAGCCGCGGCCGCCGCCCCTCAGGGACCGCCCCGCAGCCTGGCGGCCGCCCCGGCCCGCGGGAGGTACTCACCGGCCGCGGGCAGCGCCGGGCCGGCTCCCCGCACCCCGCGGGGCGAGGGGGTCCGGCCCAGGGTCCCGGGTGTGCCCGTGCTGGAGAGGCGCCCGCCAGTCCCAGGCGTTGTCCCGGCGCGCTGAGGGGAGCCCGGCCCGCGGAGCGAACGGCGCCGCGCCCGCTCAACCCCCGGGAGCGGCGGGCACAGCCCGGGCCGAGGCAGCGCCGGGGCCGCCGCTCTGCCGTTGGAGCGGCCACCGGCACCGCTTCGGCCCAATCGTGCCTTCTTCACTCGGCCCTTCTTACGGACAATAGCGTGAGGTGACGCTTAAAACTTTCACAAACATCTGTGGAAAGTATGTAAAGTTTTCGATTGTGGATCGCAGACAGTTTTACTGAACAGTTTGCTGTAGATCACCGTGGAAAGGCAGTCGTCTCACACATGGAAACAGAAGGGTCAGAGGTATTGGAATAGGGATCTGGGAGTATGGAATGGCTTGGCATCTGGTAGGAAGTTTCTAAGCTTATAAACGCGAGTTGTGAACATCTGTCTGCTTCATAACTTGCCCTCTCAGCTGTAAAAAACCCCAAGTAATAAAAAGTTAACAGCTATCACGCAGGAAATGCGATGCACACTGAAGGGAAGTATATGCATCTTATGAAGAACCTGCATAAATTAGTCCTGATTTTTTAATAAACACTCAGAGCTTGTGCTGTAAACTGTATAAAAAATGTTTCCACAAGCACAAGGAATCTACACCTGCTGAGAGCTGTGTGTGCTTCAGCAGCGCAAACAAGAAGTGTGGGGCTACATCCTCCTGTCCCCAGCATTCCTGCTGAGCCAGGGAAGGGAGCACGGGCACAGGGTAACTCATCACTCCCCTGCTTCACCTGCACAGCCAAAGCAGATCCCTGTCACACCTGAGATGGGCATCTTTGCCACGTGAATGCCTGGTGAAATTAATCAGTGTTTGTGTGCTGAAGCATGGAAATACACAGTGAAAACGTGGAAACCACTCCTCTCTGGCACTGTAGTGACATTTGATGCTGACAGTTGGGGGTTTTGATTTCAGTTCTCCTGGACAGTGAGGTATGTGAGGATATAAAAGGGTTGTGTGCATTTCAAATTCAGCACAGTAAAACTGCTGTGTATTGCCATGGAAGTTTTATCTTTTACATATGAACTTCTCTGTTGATTTACAATTTTTGAGATTTTTGTGCTACCACAATACTTTCTGACCCATTTCATATTATACGTCCAACAGCACTGTCCTGGAAAGCAGGAATGATTTATATTCAATCACTTTTATTAGAATATTACAAAAATTACCCAAAGTATCCTTTATACATATAAATCATGCCATCCTTTCAGCTTCAAAAATGGCGTGCTGTTTCATACCAGGACTACAGTGGGAGAATGGAGAACTTGATGTTTGGAAAGTGGGAATATATCTGTTTTTTCAAATGGTATAAGTTACTCTATATCAATGAATCATGAAATATCAGAACCTAAAAATTTCACTGATCAAAGGCTGAATAGTCCTGGCCTGAACCTCACCCATTCCATATTTGGCATAAACCCCCCTAATTTAGAAACATGCAATGATGGCTCAAAACTTTCTCTAGATTGAAATGCCAATGATGCTGTGCTAGAAGAGGCCCAGGGGGCAGAGAGTTGTATAAGTGGCAAAGTATCCACTGAAAAAGGCAAATAATACTGATCTTTTGCCCTTTTTTTCTAGTACCTTCTCAGCATTTAAAAGAATCAAATATTTTGCTTCTTGATGCGTTTTGCACAGTCCAAGTTAGGGAGTAAAATTTCTTAAGAAGCCACTTGATAGAGGGGCTAAGACAGAAAATTTGCTCATCATTCCATGTTAAGAAATGTCATGGGGATGCCATAAATTTAAAAGCCAAGCACTGCATATCCAAATTAGGACATAATGGTACCCAGTACACATAAAGTTTGCAGTTCTGTATTAGTCAATCATCTTTAAAATGTATTTGGTCAGCCATGACATGATGATATATTTTAAACAGAACTCAGCTTTGTTAGTGGAGCCTTGTCTAGCTTAGAGATTCATTCTAAGACCTAATTTGTAGGCACAACCAAGAGCATCTCCCTGCTGAAAGGAAAATACCAGGTGACATTAGGAAGGACAATACAGAACAGAAGGAAACAGAGGAACAGAAATGAAACCAGAAATCACAAACCCTCCCAGTATTACCAAGGATGCCAGTTCATTTTCATATTTGCTCTAACTTGCAGCGAGCCCATGCATTTATCAGAGCAAATTTACATTTTTTTTCCTCAACACAGACTTGCAGAACAGTGATACACACAGGAGGCTCATCTGCCTTGTTACTGATGAGCCTGTTATTTAATAATAATAATTATGACACTGTCCCTTGACAAAAATCAAATTAAAAAACTGTATCAAGCAATCATGTATACTTGCTTTAGGAAACAGAAGCCTTCAAGTGTTGTGAATGAATAATCTGAAGGAATAAATGTATACATCATTTTGTCTGTTATTCAAATAATATTTAGGCAAAAAAGAATAAAGTAGCATAAGAGTAACCATCAAAAATATAATTAGCACATAAAGTTATAAAGGCACTCTGTGATTAATAACATCATTGATATTCTTTGTAAGAAAATGTATTTTTGAACCTAAAATGAGATCTGTATATTTTCTCCATAGACAAAATCCATGTGGCTCTTCATTAACCTAAGATCAGTAGAGGTGAGACAGATGTGGGGGGTGGGTGGGAAGAGGAACAAAATCTTGCAAAACCAATTTGTAGAATGGAAAATGAATAGAAATAATAGCCTTGCAATGACAGTAATAATTTTCTTCAGCTAGAGAGTAATAACCTTTTTAATTTCCCAGTTCTAGAAAATGCTCATGTCACTGTAGTTTCTGTATGTAATAAAAATAAATACAATAATAAGTTTAACATAATATTCCATTGCTACATTAAAGATACAGTAAAGAGTTTTTCTGGAACCTGAGCAAAATTTTGTTTGCAACAAACTTTAAGGTACTAATGAGCCTCACAAATCATGCCACTGTTTCTTACTGATTTTGCATAATAAATCTTTTCCATAAATCAGCTATGACTTAAACATACATTTAGTCTACACATTAATTCTACTGCCATCTATTTCATTACTACTCTTAAGAGCCAAACAAGCAGAACTTCTTTTTGTTAAAGTTTGCAAATATTTCTATTATACTGTTTTTACATGAAGTATAACTTTTGAAACTTCTAGAAGGTAGGGTCATAGTTGTAGAACCTTCAGGATCTTAGGAACCTAGAGAAAAATTGAACCCCTAGTGAATTTGAAGGAATACTGTTCTAATATTCAGCCATATAGCTCCAACCTTATTCTGTATCATATCTAAACTTGTTTTCTGAACTCTGTCAAGTGCCATATTTGCTGTCTGGTGCCAAACTAATTCACTGCCAAATCATATATGCTCCCTTGTCACCAGCAGTTGGCTTTTTCACAGAATGTGTATTGAACTGAACTGAGAAAATAAACATTAATCAATAAGCATTTGAGTGAACAAATGAAGTTCTATTACTGTGCTATTTTTCTTTGATTTAGCAACAGCCTCATGATTACACATCTCACCTTGCAGTGCTCACACAATCAATGTGTTTCTACATTGCACCCAAGAAAAGGCAGTCTTTTACACAGTTTGCCAAGCCAATAAATTACCAGTGTAATTTATTTTGTCATTTTAATGGATTAGTCTTCCAGCTATTACAGATGTCCTTAAAACTCAGGATTGTATAATATAATCCAATGTATTCAGTAAAGCTATTTTCTAGAAAATGTTGACTTCACCAAAGGGGTTCAAGTCAGAATTTAAAAAGACAGTCCACCAGTTTATATTCTTCTTATTATTCGACTGCATTTTGTGCTGATTTCATATTAATGAAGTCTTTGAATCGAATATAAAACAAACCTTACTGTCGAACCCATGAATATAAATCAGAATATGGCATATCAGGACCTATAAGCATTCCCATTATGCATGTATGCTCATGAAGATAATTTTGGTGCTGCTGAATATGGAAATATTTAAAAGGAATTTGGAACTGAAGGGGAGGCAGTTTGCAATGGTGAAGTGCCTGCTGGAAGTTCAGCCCCTCTCTGACACTGCCAAAATGCAGAAATGGGGAGGAATGGTGGTGCCCTTTCAAGTCTGAGGTACAGCTCTGCCAATTTAGATTGTCATGAGATAGGTACATCCTGAGCTGTCGGTGAGCATCATTAAAAATATTGTGAAATAGTTCAATGGAATGTTTAATGAATATGCAAATGTCAGCTAGGAAAAGAACTCATTTTTTAATTTGCTGATTCGGGTGCAAGAATAAATTACTGGAAATAGAGGCAGGAGTAAGCCATCTGTGAATTCACCTTGAGAGAGGAGATGAAAATGTTCTGTTCACTATCTCATTACAGGACATAATGTCCAGGGCATCTTGCCTGAGGCCAAATCTATTTCTTCATCTATGAGATAAGAAACTTCTATGTCCTAGCTGTGTATGGAAAATGGTTTGGCTCCTTCCGTGTCCTTCCACAAAAAACATTCTGTGTGTTCAGAACTCTCTCAGGAGTGAAGCTGCAAGACATGTGGACAGGGGAGAAGGGAGTGGGAGGGCTCAACAAAAGCACAGCCCATGTGCAGTTGGCAGGGCCATTTCAGCCTTGGCTGGGTTTGCCTTGGAAGAGGTTTCTGTGGAGAGTGTGACTGCCCTTCAGCCACAGCCCGGAGGAGGAGGAGGCAGTGGATACCAGCAAACCTCTGCTAGGTTCAACCACACCAGTCCAGCACAAACTGCAAGCTCAGGAAAGCCATCTGCAGGTGCCAGGACACTGAACCCCAGACAGCTTTGGCAAACTTAATTAAATCCTTCAGTGGCTTTTGTGCTGTGAGGATTTTCCCTTTACATCTCTGATGCCTGAGAGCACTTTGGGGCTGTTGATGGAGGCAGAATTACTGAGTTCCCCCAGTCCAAACTTATGAGAAATTAAGACAATGTAAGATATCTAATTTGATCCCTCTGACAATACATTGCCTTCCTTCAAGCAAACTTCTTTTTTCTCCTTCACAGTGTAACACAACAGGCTCATGTTGAAGCTTCACTAGGAAATTTGAAACAGATCCTGTCATGGAGAGTGGTTTAATTATCTTGATGTCATTATATAACATAATCATAAATGAAGCCAAATCTGAAAATAGCAAAGTAATATTGTTCAGATGTGGAACAATCAGGTATAAACTGAAGATGAGTTTTCAAATAGCTTGTGAACTAGATTACCTGAATGGAAAGTAAAGTCTGTGTGGGAATCATCAATAGGTTGTAATAAAATGGCCTGAACCTGAGGGTTTATGGTCTATGATTTCACTTCTTAATTGCTTTTCACACCAAGTGGTTCATGTTTAGCTGGAATAAAATGCACATTAAAACTGATGGAGAGCAATTAGGTGACTAAGTACCACTTTGCAATTCTTCACATCAGAAACAACTGAGCCCTCTAACTCAACAGGCATAATTTCCTCTTTCTCTCCTTTCTTGATGTATACTTTGTATTTCCTCAAATCCCAGATATAAATAGTGAAGAGTAAATATGACAACATGGATTTCAAAGCAGTGTGACACAGGGTAAAAGCTGTAATTGGTATTAGGTATGCTCCAACTGCTGAAGAAAAAGTGGATTATTAACATGAATAAACAGCAACCAAACTCCAACGCAATAGCCCAGTGTTAATGGAATAAGCAGAAATTTAGCTTGTCACACTCAAATTTATTATACTCTTGATTTCCATATACCATAATAGTAAGTCCAGCTTTCAAAGCAAAAGCCAGCCCAGCTGTCTTCTGGAGAACTAAGAAAGGCAGAACCACTAATCAAAGCTGAAACATGTAACTTTGAACTGACTTTGTGTCATGAAATAATGCTGGCAATAAGAATTTATGAAGAAAATAAAGTTCTGTCAAATTATTAAAATGTATTGTTTGGATGGGATGGAAGCTATGGGAAGAGGGATATATGGTATAATTAGAAGAAACAGTGGAGCATAACATAATAGTCCAGTGACAAATCTGTAGGCTGGGAAGAGCACACCAGAGCAATGTTTGGATTATGGAGCAGTAACAGCAAGAGGATCTCTGCAGCACAATTGCCTGGTCTCAGGAAATAAGGTTGAGAAAATTAATTTGCTCAAATGCATAGTTAATAAAATACCTGATGCCTCTGGTGAAGTTTTTCCAGTTGATTCTTCAGAGAGTAAGAGAATGAACTACTAACTTACATTTCCCCCCAGTGAAAAGAATCATTCAGACAACGAGCATGAAGTTAAAATTAAGCTAAAGTAAGTAAGATAATAGTACAGATTTTAAATTGCTTGTGAATGACTGGTTTAGATTAGATAATAGGCAAATAATTCTTTACCGCGAGGGTGGTGAGACACTGGCACAGGTTGTCTGGAGACATTGTGCATGCCCCATCCCTTGAAATTCCAATCCAGATTGGATGGGACTTGGAGCAACCTGGTCTAGTAAAAGGTTTCCCTGCTCAGGGCAGGGGGGTTGGAACAAGATGATCTGAGGTCCCTTGCAACCCAGGCCATTCTATGAACGTTAAAAATAGAGTGTTTAACTATTAATTATGCCTTCTCTACCATCCTCCAACAGTTAAGCTGTGAGTTTCATCAGCTTGGACCAGCACAGGCAGCTGTGTGCAACTGAGGGTACCCATGTGATGCTGCACAAGAAGCTGTTAGGCTCAAATTATGTTTAATTTTAGAAAATAGGATTCCAATTATAAATTTTCATCTGGCTGATGCTTGACTTGTAAAGCCTTGAAACATAAGTGCAACATTTTAATAATTCTAACTAATACCTTCTGTGAAAGCACTGGATTTTAACACAATGTAGGGAATATACTGGACTTTAATGCCTTCCTAAACTCTTCACTACAGATATTTGAAAATACAGTTTAAGTAACTACATTTACTTTTCCAGTGAAATCCACTAAACTAAACATATTAAAACTTAGCTAAAGTTTGTGATAAACTTTAGGAAAACACCATAGATGTTCATGGTAGGGATGCTGTCCAAGTATATTGATGAATAAGTATGTATCTCACCCTCTTTTCAGACCTGAAAGGAAGTCATTCCAATATTTTTCCCTCTTGTAAGTCAATGGAGAGAACTGAAAAGCTCAAAACTAATTATTTCTTTCCTACTGTGTAAGTGCTAAGTTAGGAAGTGCACATCATCCTGAGAAGCAGAGAAACATAATTTAATGATGGTTCTTTGAAGGGAAATTTCTTAATGAGGAAATGAGCAAAGAAACTGAGCTGAAGCTTGAAGGGTGAATGAAATGCTGGATTCATTTTTATTGTAGATTATCTGTATTCATGACTGTCCCCAGCTAGGTGCTGACTTCAACTTTTCCTGATCTCATCATGGCAAGAGAAAATAATCATAACCCAGCTATAACTTCTTTTCTAAGTCAGCAGTCAGTTGTGGAAAAAGCACCTGTCACTCAATTTCTTCAGTGCAGCTAATAAAAAATATAGATTTTTCCTTTCTCAGGCAGTAGAGATGGTCAGAAAGAGACTAACAAAAGAAAAAATGCCCTCAGCAAAATGGGGCTGGAGAAATTCTATTCCCAGTTGCTGACAAACTACACATTACATCTGTCATTTCATTCCAGAACTCTCCAGTCAAAGTGTTTTTCAGTACTTTACTTGAAAGCTGTTAATTTAATTTAAAAAAAGCCAAAATGGAAAAGACATATGGAATGATATAAAATTCATGCTGATTTTTAAGTGAGGTTCCATTATTTTATAGTTTTGTGTGAATGACTGGATTTTATCCTGTTTTGGGTTTTGTGGGGTTTTTTTTCCCCTCCAAGATGATCTTTCCTTTTGCAAGCAACCAAACCTAAGATGCTCTGCACAGCCCTTGGCTGCTGTGCCAGCTTTCAGCATGGTGTTAGCTTAGTGCAGAACCAGCCTTCCCCAGTGCTGGAGTTCCTAACAACTCTCCTCTTGCAAATCTCACCCTGCAGGTTCTGGGGGAATCCAGGCTGAGCTGCCCAACAAGGACACCCCACAGCAGCTGGCTCAGCTCAGGAGACTCCATGGTATGCCAATATTAGATGATGCCTGTGTGGAAAAGGAGAAGCTAGTTGGCAAAGCAGGTAGCCACACTTAATGCCATTTTTCTGGTTCTGCAGCCACTAAACACCCACTGGGAGCAAATCCTTCACAAGTGACTTTAACATTTATTACAGTGGATGTTAGCAAGCACTCAGTACAGGTAATTATTTCTGCTCCTCTTTCAGCATGTAGCTGTAGATTCTGAGGCAGTGCCTTCCCACAGCATTAACCTGAGCAGATAAAGATGATTACTCACATCTCTCCCTTCATGCTGAACTCCCCGTTTCATCTCTGTTTCATTAAATACAGCCTTTGATTACAGAAAAAAGTAATTATCAAAGGTGTCACAGGCACACTAAAAATAATTTTTCCAGCACACAGTAGCTGGGTAGGTAGGTTAATTTGCCTAGGCAAGATCTCTTCTGCTTTTTATCTTGAGCTCTCATTTGAAATGCATGTTTTCATCACTTCCATTGTAGGTTTCACCTGAAAAACTGTGTCACTGTTGTAAGTACAATAAAGTTAGAAATAAAGCTTTGTACATCTTTAATTAGCTCTCCTTCCAAAATCAGGTGGTTAAAAAGCACGAGGAGTGCCTGAATGGGCTCTGGTCTGACTTTGGCTGAACAGTGTCAGTGCTTTGGGAGTGACAGAAGTTTCACACCTCTGAGAGCAGCAGCTCACCTGAGCTCCCTAACAATTCCCACACTCTGCAAGAGCCAGATCAAACACAGCATTTGTTTCCCTCTTTTCCCATACAAGCACTGTCAGCTTCACAGGGCAGCCCAGACAAACCAAACAACGAAATGTCATAACCCCATTAAGTTCCTACATTAACATGATGCTTGCTGGCTTTGCTTGAACTCTCAACCAGACAAAGCAACTTAAAGCAGGTCCCACTACAATTCTTGTCAGAAGCACCTGTGATGCAAGGATATAATGCTGCTAACTCCCTTGAGAGACCAGGACAAAACATGATTGTGCTGGGCTGGAAAAGTGGAATCATAAACATTTTAATTTTAGTGGCTTTGCTTCAGAAAGAGGTTAAAAAGATGTATTTGATCTACTAGATTGCCTAGGTAATTGTCCAATCTGTTAAAAATTTATGCAGACATGTAAGAGTTATAATTATAAACCCCTGAATAGTTAGAATCAAGAAAATGAGATGACTGATGCTTAAGTACATTGAGCAGGTAGAATGGTCATTCTGAGTCCTTTGGCTGATTAAGAAAGCATCCAAGGAAGAATAAACCAAATTTCAAAATATTCAAACATTTCCATACAGTTGCCTGGCAGGGACCCAGCAGCACTATGCTCTTGATGGTTAACCAGTACATTTTTATGCATGTGTGAATGAACAACATTTAATTCTCAGTTTTTAATGAAATAATTGTTCTTCCTTTAAAACCAGATAGAGCAGTGGCAGTCATGAAGCAGACACTGTCACATTCAGAGCTGTTCAAATATCAATTGCTATACATGCCATGTGAGAAATAACTCACAAACTTTCATATCAGCCAGAAGAAATCAGCACCAGTACCCACTTTCTCAGTTCCAGCAGTGGAAGGGTGTGGGAACAAACCAATGAGCTCTTGGAGGAAAGTGAGGGTGAGGATTCTCACTCTCAGAGCCTAAGGGTCAGTTTGAAAAATAACATAAGCAAGGCTAGTAGCTGATGCAAAAGCCCAAAGAGATGGCAGAGAGAGTATTTGTCTTGTTACTGGAGGATTGGCCTGGGGACTGGGGCTCCTACTGAAATTTGGGTGGTTCCCACCACCTGTTAGGAAAGCACTGACCGGCTCAACCAGGACAGTCAATGCTACAAGTCACAGCAGTTCCTTTTGGATGCAAGGCATCATTTGTTTCACCTGCAGAAGCAAAGGGCAGCAAAGCAAAGCAAAGCAACCTGAGCCCACAAGTTTTCATCTCTGCTCAAGGCTCAAATTCCCATTGCTGCAGTGCAACTCCTGACACGCCCCAGGGTGGATTTGCTCTCAGATCACAGCACTGCACTGTACTCTGCAAAAGGTGTTGATACCTCCTTGTCAGAAATTACACATGGTATCAATAGGTCATTTCTTGGGCTTAGTACTTTTGTGGGAGGAAATTAAACTGATATTCCTTTGCCTATTCTGGCTGTCTGCTAAAAATGGAAAAAAAGTTAAGGTGTTAATTTATATTTAAAAACACTAGAAGCTACTACTCCTACTGCTGTAACTGAACATGTTGGCACTTCAGTCTACACACACAAAATGAGATGAAAACAGATTTTTCTTAACCAATAATTGGCTTTGTCACTTCCCCTTTCATTGATCTAAAATGGTGCTAATTTATAAACATCCATGTGGCTGAATCTATATCCTTATTCTAGTGAGAGAGCAGAATGATTTAGCATATTTTCTTCAGCTGTATTACTAATTTATGCCTACTGTCCTAGGTTACAATGTAAAATTGTGCCTAAGGTATGTGTTCTATCCCCATGAGCCGTTGGAGCCAAGGTGGGGCAGTGTTTTTCCTTATCTTCTGTTAATGAGCCCAACAATGCCTTGCCACATGAGTCATAGATAACTCCCTCCGGGAGTTATCTCTGTTTAATGGGCCATCAAGGACCCACTGCATGACTCATCATCCCATTGTGAGATGCTCCGCCCAGCGGGAGGAGCCAAACATTCCCCCCTGGATAAATCCAGGGTTTGGGACAGCACAGATAGGTTCTATCCACTGGACTCCCAGAGGAGACAAGAGCTACCAGATGCTTCTACAGGATCACTGCTTTGACAAGACCATCTCATCTGGACTGCCACTACCACCCTAACAGGGTGTCAGGTTGTATTCTGACTCTGTCAGTGGTTTTTTTTTGTACTATTATTTTATGTTACTTTTCTTTTATTTCTCTTCTTTTCCTCTTATTAAATTGTGCTTCTGACTTGGAGTCTTCCACTGGTTTTGCTTTCAAACCAGCACACCTACATTGGGCAATAGGTGGCTACAGGAATAGCATCCTTTTAGTACCAGTTTTTAAAGATGCAAAAGAGGAGCTTGAACTTATCCTTAAAAAAAAAGACTTCTGTTTACAGAACAGGTGTGCAAACCATCTCAAAAAAAAAAAAAATGCCATAAACAAACCCCCACATAAAAGAAAATGGTTACTCCTTTACATGAGTAGATTTAAGAAGGAAAGATTTTGATACCTACATAAGCATCCAAAAATTCTTCCACAGAAATAAAGTTGGAGAAGACAAATGTTTCTCATTGTACCATAACCCTGTTCAGCCTAATTTGTGTTCACTGCTATGTGTTTTCCAAGATTTTGCCTTACCCAGCTATTTATAATCATTACAAATATTCCACAGTAAGGCTTTTTCCATATAAGAGATTTATAGTATTTATATGCTAATTGAGAAACTGAACATAAATTTGAATAATAATGAAATTAAATAGCATTTCCACTATTAAATTATCAGCTGTGGGCAGCAATTCACTTTCTACTTAGGACTTGCCAGATTTTCCTTGGGAAATATTGAACTTTGTAACTGAAGGACTTCATTGCTACAATAAAATATATTAAGCAATATCTATTAAATCAGTAACTTAAAAAATAATTTAAACTCTGATTCTAGATATGTGAAAATTATTTCAAGAAACAGATGCAGGGTTTTCCTTTATACTAAATTTGCATAAATTATATAACAAAATACTTTTAGAGATCCCAGTAAAGTCAGGTTTCCAGGCCTCTGTGGAGATTAGCTGATTTCAGCCCTGGTGAACACTTCAGGAATCACAGAGCCTCACAGGGAAATTGAGAGTATGGATAAGGAGATATTGGTGCAGCACTAATACAAAACAGTTTGAGCTCCAGCACCTTGGCTGAGCTTCCACTTGAGGAACTCACATCCTTCTGAGTTCACCACTTTTCCTCCCTTGGTTCTTTCTAGGCCTCAGAGCAACCTGACAAACAAAGGCAGTTATCAGTTGAATGCAACCCACCCCCAGGCACTCATCCTTATTTCATAAGGCAAAACTCTGCTAATGCCATTGGAAACGCTCCTGATACCATTAATGAGATCAGCACCTCACCCCAATAGGTATTAGCTTTAAGAGCTCTATGGTGGCTGTCTTGGTTTGGAAAGACAGGTATCTGCCAGGGAAACTGGGGTTTCCCTTAGAATAGAGAATGCAAACCCCTCACCCCCCGCCAAATTATAATTTTGGCAAAGATTTGGGAATAGGAATAACAGTTCTTTACCAGTAATATCAATAATACAAATGTGGTAGAAAAACAAAACCACCCCACCAAACCAGCAAACAAACAAAAAAACAATTTTGGAAAGCCCTGACAGAGTCAGCTACAACCTGATGCCCTGTTGGTCAGGACGTTGGTAGCAGTCCAAAAGTCCTCTTGGGGTGGCAGATGTGGTTCTGTTGGAGTGGAGATGATCCTGAAGCCAAAAGGGTACAGAGGTGGTGAGAGGGAGTCCGGTGATGGTGAGAAGGGTCCTGTCTTCCTCCGGTAATCGGGTGAAGCAAGAGAAATATCCTGTTCCGTAGTCCCAGTTTTATCCAGGTAGGAATGGTTGGCTCCCCCCACTGGGTGGAGCATCTCACAATAGAATGATGGAATGTGAATGTACTATCTTGGAGAGGGTAAGTTTTTTTTTTGGGATGTGTGCTTTTAGGGGTGCAATAGGATGATGGAATGTGAATGTACTATCTTGGGGAGGGTAAGTTTTGGGATGTGTGCTTTAAGGGGTGTTTAAATGGTCCATTAGCAGAAAAAAGATAAGAAACAATGCCCTACCTGGTTTTAACAGTTGGGCCATTATCAAAAGGCACCCGCCCCACTCCTCCAGAGTAAACAAGAGATAAAACAAAACAGCTCCCCAACTGCTTTCAGCAGATGAAAATAGAATACACATCCTAGGTTCCACAACCCAAGACAGTGGCAAATTGGTTTTTGATATTTCTGGCGTTTTCCCTACTGTTTCCCTTCCAGAACTACTATTCGCTGTTCTGTATTGTTGACTTGATCTGTCTTTTGCTCATGCCTTTTGTCAGGGAAATGCTTTGGTTTTGTGCTACAGGAGGAGACTGGAGCTTCAAAGTCTCCAAATCTGTAATGAGAAAGTAATTCTGGACACCTTCCTCCTATAAATTACTTTAGGATTTGAACATAAGCATTAAAATGTCATTTTATCAGAGTATTCCCTAATATTTACTATTTTTCAAATATTTCTGTCAGTAATATCACTCTTGTTCAGTGAGAATGCCTTTACCTTAAATGCAGCATGCCCAGGTGGAGTTGAGTCTTTCTCTCAAACCTTTCTCCTATAAGGAGAAAATAAACAGCAGCAGAAAAAACATGGAGTTGCCAGCTGAGGTGTTTGTCCCGCTGAGCAAGAGGTCCAGCTCAGCCCAGCTCACAGCATTCTCTGGATGCTTCTGAGAGGCAGCTCATTTCCTACCCCATTGGCACCTTGTTACAGTGTCTGCTCAGAGACAGAAGCAGAACATAAAAAGAGAAAATATGCTTGCACATGACTTGGACAAGAAATCATCATGCAAATTCCCAGAGGTCAGGAAGCATGGCCAACCTACAGCAGTGCACAACCTCAGTTATATTCTTAAGGCAGGAAACAGTGCAGCACAGAACAATCTGAGCTAGTTTTAAACAAGCCATATAAAGAGCTCTAGGTCTCTTTAAGCATTTTAAGACGGTCAGGTGGCTTGAAATTGAGGCTCTAAACATCCACTGCAAATTCTCCAAACTGCTCTTTCCAGTTTTATCAGGCACAAAACATTAATAGCTGCCAGATGAAAAATACTACTGTGATTGATCAAGAGGCCTGAGGCAGACAAATGCACGATGCCTATTCTGCACTTTGAACAGAGATGGCCCATGTAGTCTAGGTCTCCAAAAAGCCTGATGTTCCCTTTCCCCAAAACATCAGGTGTTGTAGTGAATCAAAAGGATGCCACAGATGAACCAGAACTCTCATTACAACCTCCTTTCTTAGCTTGGTCACTCCTCTGTTTTGGCATTACCAGTTTGAGTACTTCAGCTACAAGCTCATTGCCCAGTTTCTGCTGGAAAAGACAGGCTAAACAAATAGCCTAGATTTTTTTCTTTCCCCAATAAGTAAGTTTCCTTACTCTGGTGTGAGCCATCTGAAATATTGTGGAACTTTAACCAAAACCCCACAACACTGAGGTATGTTTAGTGATGACATGAAAGCACCAAGACAGCAAAAGCTACAAAGACATATCAGTGTGAGCAAACAGCAGACTCTTCAGTGAGATTTCCCAAACGTATCTCAGAATAACTATGGCTTCAGAACAACTCCAAATTTACTATCATATTCACAAATAACATAAATCCCCAAGCTAATGGCTGATTTCAGACATTTACATTTTAATAAGTGTGTGGCACAGGGCCATATTCAAATCTATGTCTCTAACCATGGTTTCTATGCATAAAGAGCACAAAAGTGTATGAGATTGCTGAGCTAAGAATGTTGAAAATGCCATCCTGCGTAAACCCCATAGTGCACATTAACAGTGAAAAGTCTTTATTGATGTCCTATTAGATATACATTTTCTATGCATCATTAAACAAAATTCTTCACAGGAGACAAAGGTACATGTTTTTCTAAACATTTCAGTGGAAAAGAAACAAATGCTTTACTCCATAGCATCCACCTGGCAACCAGAGCAGAGATGTAGCAATTGTTTTAAGTATTTTGCTTGTTTTTTGGATTCTCTGCTTTAGTTCTTGAATGTCAACAAGAAGAAAACCAAAATTATTATATAAAAGCCTGCAGAGTGGATTCACATAATCATTAAAGTGTTTAGATTTTCAGAGCAAGGCTTTTTAAGGATGCCAATTTAAGCAACTGAATTCTGCAACCTGTTATTGCACAGAGCACTGAAATGGAACTAGAAGAAACTGAAGCATGAACAGGCAGGCAGCTGGAGGTGACCTTCAGGAAACTGGAAAGGACTGAATCACCAGGCAGGGATCCTTGTTATCAGTGCATTTTTTTAGGCTATCTCAGGCACATTTTCAACAGACTGCTGAACAGCACCACCCCAGGAAAAAATATGGTAGAGAAACACATGATTACATGGTTAATAATCATATTTTGTAAGTAATCACATGCCTGTGGCAGTACCATGGACATGGCTGGCTCTTTCCACCCTGTTGCAGAAAACTGACCTATTTATTTCTTAAAGGGAAATAGGAGATCCAAACACTCCAGTTTGATGCAGAGGCAAAGTTGCTTTCTAAGACGAGGGAAAGAGCAGAGACATTATGTAATGACATTATTTTCTGTTTGTTCTACTTTTCTCTGGTGTCATCTGACAGCAGAGCATCTGAGCAAAGCAGAACTCCAGAAAATGAAATGCAGGCATTCTGAGGTGCAGACTGATTTGTCTATGGATGTTACACTGGGTAACAAAGCATATCCCCTCAGATATCTAAAATAGCACCCAGATTTCATCACTTCAGTAAGACTTGACACTCAAAGTCTCCAAGGAGCATTCACTTCTCTTATTGTACACTCAGTTTTTCTCTATTTAGGATTCTCTCCTGCAAGTGGGATAATTCACAGGGCCATAAAAGTATGAAGATGTATTTGAACTGAAAAATATTGTTACACTATTTTAAATATTCCTTTAGATCATAAAGCAGGAATAGTGTCAGCATTAATATTTCTCCCATTTAGAACATGTTTCACTTATGAGAAACCTTCTCATAACTTGGCAGATTTTACAAACCATTTAAAAGAAGTGGGAAGACAGTTACAAAAGTTGCAGGACTGAGATCTTCAGGAGGCTGTCTATTCCTTCAGTGACCAACCAAATGGCACCTCAGCCATTGCCACAGCATAAATCACACCAGTTACAGAAAGAGAAAATAATATTTTTTCCCTGGTTTGAGTCCATCTTACTATATATTGCTAGAAATGCCTCTTTCACCAACAAAGTTTTGACGTTTCTTTTTTCCTTCCCATTATCTCTTTATAAAAGTAGAGCACTGAGCCCACATCCAGTGTGACTGGTGCATATAAACTTCGTGGTGATGATTTGTGGATGGAGGGAATACATTCTCACCTTCGTTTTAGCATAAATCCAGTGAGAAGATGAAAACTTACACATAAATTGCAAGTGAATCAGAAAAGAGAAATCAGGATCCCTCTTAGCACAAATACAGCCATGATGAACTAGTTCTTACAACACTGTTGACGTGTTCATTATGTGCTACTGACCTCTATTCACATTCACCTTCCTGGGGTGTGACACACAAACAGGAAATATGTATGAAAAGCTTGTCTGATGCTTTAATGATTCCAGCTTGAAACCCTGGTAGCTGCTAACCCATCCATAATGTGCTATCATCGAGGAAATCAGAGAACAAATTTGTCTCTCCCTTGTGCAGCAGAGAGAAACTTATTCAACTAATAAACTAGACCCCAAAGAACTACCAGTATGTACCAGTATGTATTTCTAGAAGAAGGATTGCTGTGGTACTGTATCTCTCTACAGAGTGTGATTTTCTTAATAGCAAGCCTAATTCTAGAATATTCTTCAAATGCATGAAAACATGCAAACAAATGTGTTTGAATTTCTCCTCTGAAAGGATAGCAGTGCAGCAGGCTATTTTTGATGGAACATTGGCTCATGTGTGAGTATGAGGGAAAGAGATGCAAAAGCATCCAAGGTACCACTCAATGTTAATTACTCTTAACACATGCTTTTTTCAAATTATTGGTCAGATTTAAAGATTGTCTGCCCCTAGAGACAAGATTATTGGTGGTTTTATGATCACTTCCCTGACATAACATTATTCAGGCCCATGAAACGTACATTTATACAGCTTCCTATTTGTGTTGCTGAAACCAGTGCCTCTGGATGTACCTAAAGATAAGGATACTGTGGGAAGATAAATGCTCTTTTAATCCAGCTGCTCAAGTGAGCCTTATGCTCTGATTGCACAGACACTTCCCTCTCCACCAGTGAACTCAGAATGCATAAGAACTGTGCAAAAAGTACCAAGAGTTATCAGTCCTTTTCTGGAACTAACTTTGAATGAGCGTCAGTTGGAAACAGAAGCAGCAGCCACCCTTCCCGTGGAAGCTGAACTGAGCTTACAGCAGCCCCATGCTGCCTCTCCAAGCCCATCTAAGAGTGGGCTAATTGTTCCCGTGCTTTTGAAAGCCAAACCCTAAACCAAACACTAATCCCACGAGGCCAGTATCTCCAATGAAACTGATGCAAGGCGCAGACAATTCCCTGGCTTTTTCTACACTAGAGTAATACAAATGATTGAACTGCAGCCTAGGAGATTCTACCCTTTTTGTTTTACCCTTGCCGTAGACTTAACTACCCAAATGCCTCCTCAAAAATCTGTGTAAATCTGGTACCATCCCCTAAATTTGGGGGAATAAATAAATAAAACTGAAATTCTTAAAAATGCTTTTGCAGAAAGATCTAAGTGTAAGGTAGGACTTATCACAACACCATTGACTTGTCCTAGCATAGAACTCTGAACACAATCCAGCCAGAACTGTGTCATGTATCCATGCTGTGAAACTGAACCACAACAATAAAAACCAGCTAATTCCAAAGGTAAAGTGTAAGCTATTACAGACAGGTTAAAAATCTTTGAAAATCTGCAGTCTGTGTTGCATTCTTTGTATCAGTCCTTTTCTGAAAGCCAATTCTAAGGTGCAGCTTTAAACCTAAGCAGAGACATTATCCAGGATACATTTTCCTAGTGCACACAAATGAAACGTTGACATCTTCCCTGCAGAAATACTCTCTGTCTGATGCACAGTCATTCCAAAGATAAAACTCCCATTCAGTTCAGGAGGAGTTTTCAGTCTGTACAAATGTATTTTTCTTGGCTAAAATGCACAAGCTTTGTGAGAATGTGTGTGCATGATTCTAAAGAGTAAGATAGTTACAGCTGATTTATCTTAAAAGGAAAATTGAAAATAGTGCCAAACTTATCAATAACTGTAAATCCATAGGAAAAATATATAAAATGTTTATTAGATAACATATGCCCTCAGTTTTAGCATAATCCTCTCTCATCACCATCCACTGCAATATTATCAAACAGAATAGTCTTTAAGAAGCACCATTTGTGTTATCAGCAGGGAAGAAGCTATTTGGAAGTTTTCACAGATCCTTAATAGACCCGCTCTACTGTTGACCTTGACACTTCAGTCTATGCCACCATCCCAAACTTGGCTCATGCCAGCCTTGAATTGTGCTTCCAACTGCATTAAGTAAAACCTCAAATGTGTTATCTATCAAGTGGCTGTGCTTCAGTGCATCCAGTGTACCAGATCTTCCACTTCTGCTTGCCACAAGGGAACTCCTCCCAGACAGCAAGGCTGCCCAAAGGAAGGGCTAATTAGGAGAGCAGAAAATAAAATGCCCTTTTGGAAGGAACATGGTTTCCTAACAGATCTTTGTGTCCATGACACTGTGTCTCCCTGTAGGATCTACCTGTTAGTACACACCAAAGGACAGCGGAAATCATATTAAACATTCCTGCATGCAAGCAGCTGCAGTGGAGCAGATTCACTGGGAGGCCCCAGCAGGACAACTTCCTCCGATGCAAACTGTATAATGAAACAACTGGATGCTGCCTGCAGTGGCACAATTCAGCCCTCCCCTGCTCACTAATGCCCAGACAGAGGATACATTTACCTTGAAGTACAGCACGGGCTGTTATGTTACCTGCAGGCTCATCTCTGTCAAAAACTACAGCACAAATTTGAAACAAAAGGTGTCAAAGGCACAAAGGGATTTGGTACAAACCCTACAGCTATTTCTGCCTTTCATTCTCTTCCAAGGCTGCACTAGGGAGATGTGGCAAACCAGAAAGCCAAGAGAACAGAAGAGATGAGTTTGATGATTGCTTATAGGGAATTTGGTGAACTAATAGGAAAATGCCCTCTCTCCCAAAACATTACTTGTTATTTTTACCTGATAATGTGTCTATTAATATCCTGTCCCTGACTTCGGTTCTCTGTCCTTCGCATTTTTTTAAGACCATAATCAATACTTGGCAGCATTTTGAAATAAAGCATACAGTTTACAAAATAAAATCTTTAGTCATCTCTGCAATGATTTCTGAACTTCTTTTTAAATCATGTCTTATTTAATGCATTTTAAAACTAGCTTCTTCTATCCAGAGTGCCTTTATAAATGAAAAGTAAGACCAGTAACAAACTCTACAAATCTGTTTCTGAGCTACCACAAACAAATGCAAGAATTGAATAAAGAGTAACTCAGTATTTTCACCCCCTACTTGATTCTCAGCTGGGAGGAAACAAAAGATTGCCAAGTCCCACAGGTGCAGTTGGGAGGCAGGCAAATGGGACACAGCTATGTAGTAAAATGGATGGAAGATAAAAATTCTTCATTACAAATTTAGATGCTTCTGTCAATTTAAATCACAGCTCACACTGCACGTTCACAGCAGCTCATCAGGGGCACAGTTGGGTGAATCCCACTCACCCTGATGGAAACATTTGTTATATACTCAGAGCTACTTGTGAGCAGTTACTGACCCTGAGAGGTTTCTCAGCAACTCTGAGCCATATGGTGGCACTTCTCAGGATATCATTCTATTAGTCACCACCCACCAAGGAGCATCAGCTCAGGGAAACAGATTCTGCAAGCTGGAATAACACTGCTTCTTCCTAGAGCAAGAGCAGTATCTCAGCTGCAGCAGGAGAACCCCAGGACAGCAAATAAGACAGCTCTGAATGATTTTAATGCAGCTCTGCTAAAAATTCTTAGACTTCCTTCGGCTTCTGAAGAGTGGTTAAATAGGCACTCACTGCCTGGGACATAAACTGTTTAATATCCACTGTAGAGAGACCACTTTACTCAGATTGTTAGATATGGACATGACCACTGCAGTGGAAAGGTTTTCATGAAGTTGAGGAGGAAGAAATTGGCAGTCAAACCCTGGCAAGTGACCTGGAAGCATCCAAGGGCAATTTGTCCTTTCCTTTGCATGTAACTGGGTTGCAGTACTCTGTTCTCACTTTCAGTGTCTTTCCTGGGGGTATCACACATCCATGCTGACACAAGTGACTGTGAATGCAGTTTTACTGAGCCCAGGATCCCAGTTCCTCAGTCCTGCAAGTCACCTCAACTCCCATGAACTTCATCCAGATCAGAACTTGCACTGCATCTCTTGCTGCCAGGAACCCAGGTGGAAGGAGGCCTGGATGTCTGGATGCAGGCACTACTCCATCCCTCCCAGCTACACAGCCATCCTTAAATGCCTGCAGGGCTGTGCTTAAAGGTGGCAAATAGGCACATGGAAGCTCAGCAATCTCTGAAAGCAGAGTAACATTTGTGCCACTTGGAATATTTTTTCTCTATTAAAAAGCCTGTGTTGTCCCAGCTGAGAAGATGGATATGGAGACTTGGAGAACAAGAGATCAAGACTCCAGCTCTGTGCCATGCTGCCAGGAGGCTTTTATGATTTAGGATTGTACTCAGGCTACTTAACACAAGGCCTGTCCTGGGTGCTGTGATTTCATCTGTGATTACCCTAAAGAGCCAGAACTCAACAGGCTCAGGCACAGACCATCTGAATCACTGTCTGAACACCAGAGTTCTGAGGCCTGAATTTTGAGGCAGGTGCTGTGTATGGTTTTTAGGGCTGCCTATGATACAGAAAGTTTTCTATAAAAGTTAACTTGCCATCTGAGTGTCTGTAGCATCTCCCTCCCTTTTGTACTACAACAAACTCAAACAGAGCATCCACATCAGAGGCCAAGGACACTCAGGAATCTGATTCACAAATTCTGCACAGTGTGAGAATACACAAATATATTGTGTATTCAGAAGCCAGGAAATAGCAATAAATCAAAAAATAGAGTTTACCCAACCAAACCAAACCCAACCACCCCTACTCTTGCCTTTATCAGGACTGGAATTTAGATAATAATCTGATACTCCCTGCCATGCTTTTGAGTGTCAGTGGATCACTACCATGTGTGAAGTCAGCTGATATCCAGAGATGTCTTCCAGTCTATGGAAATCCAGCATTACATTGTCTCTTTTCTCCCCTGATGAAATTCGAGCATTTAGATTAATGTCTCACACATTTATTTGCTGAAATAGATCTGATAAATCAAAGCTTCTAATACAGCTTTGCCAGGTTCTGCTTCAGATTCTTCAACCACTAAGACTTCAACCTGCCTTTTCTTAGTTCCAATCCCCCCACTGGCATTAAAGACATTTACTTCCATAAATGCAGTGTTTTATGCTGAATTTAGCTGAAGAGAATCCTGCTATGACAGATTTGAGATATCTGTGGCTACAATAGTCTAATTCCTCAATTACTTCTTTGACTGAGCAGTTCCATGCACTAAAACTGTCAGGTTCACAATGGAGATATAAGCAAAAGCTCTGCCAAAAATCTGACAGACTGATTATTTTCACATTTTTAGAACTGCCTTGTCACAAGACCTCAGTTTGAAGATCTCAGACTTTGACTCTTAGCCCAAAGGGATCTCCTGCTTTACTTCTCCGGCTTTACTTCTCGAAACAAATAAAAATGCTTCCTATTCATAGGAACAGCTCTATTTGAATAAATTCAGGTTTGCTTTAGCTGAAGTGCAGTTGACCATTGCAAGCTGTCTCTGCACTAAGGATATGTAAGGGATCACTTCCTGTTTGGATGAAAATTCTCTTGTTTTTCCCAGTGTTTCACCCTTGTTTCCCACTATTGCGCTGCTGTGCCCTGGTGCCACTGAAATACTGCACAGGAAGCCTGTAAACCGCATCACCTTACAGGTGTGTTCTCCTCACCTGTGATCTCCAGGAATCTGACAAGCTTAACACAGGGCTGCTCAGAACCTGAGAGGACAGATTCTGTTTGCAGTGATAGTTAAAGCTGGGAATCTGGTCTGCAAGGGTTTCTGGAATTCTTGCACAGAGCAGCTGGCTGGTGCCTCATGGGGTACCTGTCAGTCACAGATCCTGTTGAGAACTGAACACCACAAGTAACTGGGTGAGAGTGAGGGCTGTCAGGGAACTGAGTCTCTGTGGAATGTAATCCAACCAATACTCTGTCCCTTTTGAGGACAGCACAGTGTGGCACTGAAACAGAAGGACAGCACTATTTACTAATTCACAGCACTAACATCCTGGGTTTTCTTTCCCAATCTCTGAACCAGACTGAAATATTTGCAAGATTGTTTGCAAGAGCTGATGAAATCCTAGCTCCAGATGGGACAGCTACAAGCTGATGTGTCCAGAAAACAAACTTGTAGTAGAAAATGCTTATCTTTGGGTATTGCAACAAGGGGACACATATATGGTGTGAATATACACTAGGATCAAACCCAGGGGATCCTACCTACACCCACATCAACAGCCCCTGACTCACATGGACAGAATGCCAGTGTTTGTTTAGTCCTGGTGTGCAGTAAAGCCACCTGTTGCTGGCAGGTGATACTGTGGCATCTGTGTTCAGGTGTTAAACTCCCTGCTCTACCCTGAGCACCTCTGAACTGCACCTGAATTCCAGAGCTTGTTCTCACATGTGTACTAAGCAAAGCCTTTTTTAAGCCACTTGCCAGCAATCTTAGAGCACCTCTAATGGTTTACAATGCCAGCACACTGAAGGCAAATCTCTCAAGTCTTTGACAAGCAACCAGCTACCACCTTATTTCGTACCACTGTATTCAAAGCCTTGTAGAAACAAGTAGTCACACATTCATTTTGATCTCTGGATTCTCGTATAAAGATTTTTAATATATTTTGTTTGAGAAGTGTGATAAAACCCAATTAAATGTATCTGCTTCTAGCTTCAGCAACAAAGAGATGATGTGCCATTTTTTCTAAGTTTGCTGGTGAGCAGAGGGAGCAGACATGTAGTTTCACAAAAGAAAATTTAGTCCAAATCAAACAACTCAAGCAGAAAAATAAATTACGAGCTAATCCTCCTCTAAGAAAAGAAAAAGATGGAAACACATTTTTGGCAGCATAACAACATTAGCTGGAGAACATTAAATAATTAGTTGGCAGTGGTGAGCCTTTGATACAACTTCTTTGCTGTGAACGAGTTTTGTATTGCAAAGCAGGTTTGTAAAATTTAACAGCATTTTCACATTATAATTTTTTTTCTTATGTTGAGTATCTCAAAATTAGCTGGGCCTGCTGGAAAGCTGCTGCATATTGGCAAAATAAAAAGTGGAGGCTTTCAAAAGACACAAATGGGAGTTAAACACCCAAGTCCTGACCTTCAGGATGACTTCTGGAGGGAATCAAGTATTTAACTACTATTTATATAGGAAAATGAAAATTTAACATTTAAAGCATAGTTTTCAGAGATGCCCACATGCAGATGTGTCCAGGTGCCTGGACCATGGACATACAGTCACGCTAATCCCCTCCCCAGCTGCTTTTCCCATCTCTGGCTTTTACTGCAGCAAGGTACCACATCTAAGCATATTCTAATGCTTTCCTGACAAAATGATCAGTGAAATAAAAACATAATTCTGATTATTTCAATGGATTTGTGTTAACAGTGTCACTGAGATGTGCATGGCACCATATCCAAGAGGAAAGTGCCTCCAATGGTGACCATGCTAGCAGATGGACCATGCTAGAAAAAAGCCTCTTCAACCTGGCCCAGGAAGAGGCACACACAAATGCAGCTTTATTTATGCACTGCTGCTTCCAGGCCAGGGGAATGGGCAGCTCCAGGAACATTCCTTGCAAGGCAGTCAGATCTGGGTGCAGAATGGTCAAACAGAACCTCCCAGTCTGAAAACTGGAGAGCTTCAGATATTCATGCAAGGAAAAGAAGGCCCTGTTCCCTTCAACCTACAGCTCCTTCCCCTTCACTACTGTGAAGGCATCAGTAATGACCCCTAGGACAAGAAAACATTGAAAGGTGAATTCACAGCTCCCCTTCAGAACAGCATGCTTGATGCAACAAAAATTATACTTTTTTATACTTGTTCTCTGGGTCTACTTATATTTTCATTTCAGGACCATTAAGGTTTTGTGTGGTGAATTTTAAAAAGCCTGCTTTTCATTTTACATTGTGGTGACAGTTCTTTACATTTTGCAACAAGAAAGCAAAAGTCTCTCCAGCAGTTCTATTAATAAAAACCCTTACAAGTAATACAGCTGATCTGATAGCTTCACTAAGATTAAGGAAGCAAGCCAGCCTTCCAATCAAGATTTGGAAGGAAGCCTATAAATAGCCTGAATATTCATCCATTCAGCTGCTCCCCTTCTCCCTCCCTGCAAGCCCATCCCATGGAGTTGTCCTGTGTCCATACCAGGCAGTGATGCTTTTCAAATGTTTTTGGTTAATTCTCACTCTCAGACTCCTCAGCCACATTCCAGTTAATCTTCCTGCATAGGAGTTGTCCTTAGAAGTGTCTGACCTAGAGGAACATAGCAGGGAAATGTGTGGAGAGCTGATGACAGTGCATTGCCTCAGACAAAAGCCAGTCCTGTTCTGAAATGTTCTGTGTTGAGAAAACAAAGATTATTTCTAATGTGCTCACTTATTACAGGCGCCAAAGCAATTCCTGGTTATATCAAAATATCCCTCTGCCTTTGTCTCAGAATAGGGGCAAAAATGCAAAAGGTTTTCATTTGCAAAATCTCAACTGAATACTGACAAAGAAAAAAATCCCCACTGAAAGCAGTCCAGGACTACAGTTAGAAAACTGCAACTGTTACTTATTTGGATTTTGTATGGTTTCAATGATAAACTAACTTCATTTCATGTAGAAAATAATCTCAAAGCGTGAGTATAGCAATTAGATGTCATGACAAAAATATTCATAAACTGTTAAACATCAAAGGATTTACCTCAGCTTCATAGGATTCCCCGATTCCCCAAACAATCAAAGTTCTAATAATAAAAAGGAAAATTAACTATGATTTGGCTTATTTAATTAATTGACTGCTATGCATCTATAATATTTTTCCCCATTTGGTCTTGTCTTCTTAATGGCTTCACTTAAGCAAGACTTGTGTTAAGACTTGCAGTTGGTTGGGTGAAAGTACCTTATGTGAGGGCACAAGATAACAGCCTGAGGGACAGAGAATGCTGGCATAAATTAAGTTACACTTAGGCAGCTCTAATTTAAAGGCTCTCTGAGCCCAAGATGTGTAATCCCTTTTGAATGAAACAAATTCTCATCTAGAGGAATCCAGGAAACCACTCTAAGTACAGTGTCCAGAGAAGGCCTTTCTGAAATTAGCAGAAAGCTATTTCTGCCAGAGGGAAAAGTAAGAGACAGCTTTTTGTGGTTCACTAAAATACCTGTAAATCTATTTCTCTCTGCATCAGGAGTAGTGCAAAAGAAGACAGATTTTTTTTTTTATTATTTTTAATAAGAATCAGTGATTTAACTCTCTACAGGAACAGCTTTTTCCCCCACAGGAAGAGCTTCCCCCTCATCCCCAAGTCTCCTTCTTGTTGGCATTAGCCTCAATCAGTACAGTGCAGTCACCTGTTTTATGAATTATATAGTTCCCAGCAGGAAATAATGGGAAATGGAAAACTTTCTCAGGAAAAAAGGAGAAAGAAACTCAAAAAAAAAAAAAAAAAAAAAAAAAAAAAAAAAAAAAAAAAAAGGATAACGACTCAGCTTTTTCAGTAACAGTGATGAAATTTGTAATACAGACCAGCTGCCAGTGAGTTATTTTATTATCAGACAGATCAATTGAATGCACCTTAAGTTCCACACACATTGTTGTTTATATCCACAGCCTGTCAGTGCGTGGCTAATTCCCACTGAGAGGGGAATGTGATTTACTGGTGGCTGTGCACAGCTGCAGAGCCAGGAATGGAAGTGTTGACTCTCCCATGACTTTAAACAACTCCTCCACTGAAGGACTCTGTAGGCTTGAAGGTCAGACACACACAATGCAGTAACTTCAGGACAACAGCTCCCCAAAGTTACAGGAGCAGTTGAAGTGCAGCAATGAAGGAGAACTAAAAACCACTGGAATGTTTTTTCAGGATAACCTTACACTGTGCTGCTGGAAGAGCAGTAGTAGGCTGGTACGATGGCATCAAAGGAGAAGGATTTCTTTAGGCAGGGTAGGATGGCAGAATCAGGCCCACAGAAGGATGCAAGCAAAAATATTACGAGGTTGCATTTCAATGGTGTCATAATATCACGTATAACCAAAAGGAAATTTGGTGTCTATAGAGCCATAGAAAAACTTTGTTCAGAATGCATGAGTCAGTGCTGCAAACCAGCAATTGAGAGCCAAGATACAGCAAAAACAATCCAAGAGAGTCAGTCTGAACTAATTGCTGGGGTGCACAGAAGCTGGGCCAGCTGTGCTATTTGCTAACTGTAAGACACAATAGCTGGCTGATTATTCAGCTTGTTTGTACAAATATGATGAACTGTTTTAAAATAAAAATAAGACAGCATTTTTACTACGCAAATCCAAGAACGAGGCAACCCAGGCCACTTTTCCATATGCAAGTTGCTACTCAAAAGCAAAAGAAAGCCAGCAGAAAAAGGGAAATCAAGGAAACTCTCTCCAATACAAAGTACCTATGACAAGTGACTCTTTAGAGGGCTGTTGGCACTTATTGTCGCTGGTGATATCAATTTCCATGGACTCTTGCTAGGACAGTAAATTAGAGCAGTTTCAACACAAGAAAGCCAGGTTTTGAGGCAACCTCCCAGTGGAACAAGTAACCTAATTAGTTTAAGGATGAAGCCTGGTAGAGTTATGAATGGTATAGGCCACAAGCTCCCACAGGACCTGGATTTAACCACAAAAGAATCCCTGTTTGGTCCTGCATTGCTGAGTGAGAGGGGAATAATTTGTGTGCCTGTAGGTGCTTTGGTTGCTATTCAAGCCTTGCACAAAAGTCACACAACAGTAACAATACAGGCTTATACCAGGCTGGCTGAGTGGCAAGGCCCTTCTGGGGAGCTGGGCAAGGATAGTTCTGAACTGGAAAAAATGACTTATCTTTCCAGTGGTCTCTAAGCTCCTACTGTGTAGTCCTCTGCCATCATTCCCAAGCCACTTTTAAGCCATAAACCACCTGCAAATCAGTTTCTCAGTAGTAATACTAACATGCACATTGGAGGCCTCATTTCTGCAAATTTTATAAATCCTTGGGAGGTGCATTATGATCTATGTAAACAGCAGTGCCAAAGACAACACAACAAGGTATTAGATACTTTCATGTCCTAAACAACTTACTGACTTACTAGAATTTACCAGGTTTATCAACCACAAAAAATATCCTTAATATTAACCTGTACAGAAAATATCATCAATGAAACTTTACTAGAAGTGTGACCTACTAAAGACTCTCTTTCAAGTCATATATCCACTTCCAAATGTTTACCATGTGTGAAATAACCACGTATTATAAATGTGTGAAGAAAAGAACTAACATCTCTATACACTGATATATTCAAATTTTATCCAGGTTATTTAAGACCTGGGTCTTGGCTTTGTTGTTTTTTGTTAGAATTCCCACTCTGAATCATGTTTTTATATTGACTAGTCATACAAAACACCTCTTTCTAGTGTCTTACACCCTCATCTCTGGAGGGCAGTGACCTTTCAGACAGAGCTCTGCAAATGGACTCTGTAGGAAGTACAGTAGATAGTCCACTTGATTTGTTAATTCTACAACTTGCTGCTAGGTGCCAAATACATCTTAAGCAGAGTGGATCAAGATTTTCTGATTGACGATTAAGTTGAAATAATCAGAAACTACAAATGCAGAATGAACCTCAATCACAATAAGCTCAACAAATGTTACAATCCAGCCCTAAGAGCTCGATCTCAGTAATTTATATGTACATGTCTTTACACTTAGTTGCCTTAAAAAAGAAGTAATTCTCATAATGTTTCACATACTGAGAGAAAATATGAGAAAGCTCAAATATACTTCCTTTCCTGTCCTATGGGACTCCAGATGTTATTTATGAATGTGAATTTATGTGGTACTCCTGTTCTCTAAGTGCTATGACCCATTCACGGTTTACTGTCGGTGACCCTACTGTGCTGCACATAATTCTGGCTGTAACATATTAACATTATCTTTAACCTTCAAAGTGCTTTTTTAAGCAGTATCAAACTTTTCACCGTGTTAGAGACTTTCTGTTAATGTTAGGAGATATTTGATTCCCTGTAAACAAGGAAATAATCAGCATAAATTAATCTTTCAGGCATTAATGTAATTTTACCTTCATTAATTCTTACTGACTTCCCAGTAACCTGGAAAAGCTGAAGTGGGAGGTCCATGGAGGGGTGGAAATACAGCTGAGAGAACAATGACTGGAATTGCTTTGGCTGGTATGCAATTCCCAAAACACCATACCACTGTTTCTGCACTGAAATTCTTATGACTAGAAAAACAGTGGGAAAACCATGTTACTGTATGAAAAAAAAAAAAAAAAAAGCTGCTTTTGGTAGAAGGGGGTAAAGCTGCATCATGAAAAGACATATTTGGGCCGGAACAAATTCACCATTTTGCCCCCAGGAAGAAGTGCAGTTATTTACACCGTGATTAGGAGGGTTGGCTGGCAGAAAAAGCTCATTGTACACTGAGTCAGATTTTCACATTCATGCAAAACTATCAGCTTCCATAAGTGCAAATGGGTACTCTTCTATAGCTCTGTTTTCAATATTTTTGATCACCCTCAGTCCAGAGACCAGAAATGCCAAGGTCAAGAACAAGCCCCCAGTTTCAGAGTCGAAAGTTCAGAATGACCTTTTCCAAAAATAGACAGCTTTTCACCAGTCCCTCTGGGTCTCCTGCACTTACACTGCTTTTTCACAAGGAGCCACTTGGTAACACTTCAAATTAACAGGCTAAATTACAGCTGTGTTAAATCAGGTATTACAGGTGGAAATGCTTTTCTTCCCACTAACACTCCTAAATCTTCAAAAACTAAGCCAAGAGAAAACTAAATCAAGAATATTTGACTACATAATTTTTCTTACTTGGTTTGTAGAAAATTAATTTGCATGCATCAATAGTAACCTAAAGCATTCTGCATTAATTGGGGCCTGCTTAGAAGGCAGCTGACATTCCAAAGGTGCACATCTGTAGCTTGCACCAAGAGTCCTGCTCATAGAATCACAGAAGGGTTTGCGTTGGAAGAGACCTCAAGGATCATCTCATTCCAAACCCCTCTGCCATGGGCACCAGACCAGCTTGTTCATGATTAACAATCCTCAAGGTTACAGTAGTAATATTCATAATAATTCAAATTCCCTCAACATAATTCCATAGAAGACTAGAGCTGAGATTTTAAAATCATCTCATATTATCAGTCCTTCCGGTAGAAACACCTCTCAACCTACTTATGCATAATAAACTATTTTGAGAACACTACTGCTGAATTGTTCCCTGCAGTGAAGTGAGCTGATAACTCATTTTTCCTTGTGCAAAGCTCAGCTGATTTATACCTCCATTCTCTTCCTTTTGTCTTTGCCTTTATTTCATGTAAGAGAGTGAATTAGCTAGGGTGAGTATGAAAAACACTGTATAGTGGATGTGTCTTGTCCATGGCAGGGAGGTTGGAACGAGATGAATTTAAGGCCCCTTCCAACCTAACCTATTTTATCCTTCTCTTATATATGGCCCACCTATTATTTTTTAGGGTGACTTTGCTGATATTCTACTCTTACCCTGCCTTTAGCAGAGACTGCCAGGCTTCTTGCTCAGTCCCAAGAACGCTGTTTAGTCTGTCAGCTCAGGATGGTTGTGATATTTCTGTTGTAAGTTTTTGTAATGCCACTTCAGTTCTCTTGTAGGAAAACTGCTGTACTTAAATAATCCTGTTTTCTCCATTACTGCTTTTATGATCAAAATCTACAACTGAAAGAAAAACACAAACAGGCATCTTGTAAAGAGAGGTGCAGAGTCAAATTAGGAGGAGTTTTTGTTCCTTGATAACAGTTTAAAGTCACCCTTTATCCCTCTTACTTTCATGTCTGGCTCAAGCAAAGAGGGGCAAGAGTACACCAAGAGGCCTGGGAATTGCTGTAGCTTTGTTCCATCTCCCCTCACAGCTGCATGTGGACAGGAGGCTGAGGAGAACCCGGGTGCTGGGAAAGCTCCTCTGCTCCTTTGTCAGAAGATGCAAACTGGAAAGGTGGGATATAACTGAGTAAGGTGTTATATTCTGTGTAACAATGAACGCAGGGACTTAAAGTAGAAGCAGTTGAAAGTCTCTGCTTTTGCCAGATGCTGTCTCTCATCTCCTCTTCAGGAACAGGAAGCATGGCAGATACTGCCACCACATGTTGCCAACTCTCCATTTGAATAACAGGTTTTTCCACAGCTAGGAATGAATAAAGCTCAAAGTTTCACAAAGATTTATCTTTCTTGAGCTATTTGGGAAGAAGGGGGATGATCACATAATTTTGTCTTTTCTGGCAAGTCAGAAATCTCATGCTTCAGCACCTAACTCACCTTTCCATATCTGTCATCTCTAAAAATCCCATCCCTCCCAAATTAATTCTGATCACCTTTTTGTGGAGGGTGAGAAGGGTGAGTGACAGCCCAAGTGAAAAGCTCAGGTCCTGAGAATTACAAGAATGCTGTCCACAGAAATATCCCATCACACCTGATGGCCACTCCAGTGTCCCTGCCTTGCTATAAGGAAACAATCTTTTACCCTGAGAAAGAAGGTGATGGGAAGAAAATTTACTTCTGGCTGCTCTGAGGAATGCTGGCTCTAACTGGTTCAGCCCTGTGTGTCCATATGTGTATGTGGTTATAACAGAGCTAAGCTGCTCCTGCTCAAGAGGCAATATTCCATTTACATCCCAGCTATAAATTTTGGCAACGGTCTCCTCGGTTTACAACAATTAGGGACTAAGGCAGATATTCTTTTCTTCTCCCTAATGGGGAAAGGTCAATATTTTTTATACTGGTTTTGTGATTTTTTTTTTTTTTAGTATTGCAAAGAAAGCACTTTAAATCTTTGTCTGTTGCCTGAATGAATTAGGGAGTAACACTGGACCACCCTACAAGCAGAGCTGAATGGTTGTCATTTTTCAGTATTTCCCCTCAAGTAGTCTCTCTGGAAAATGTGACAATGATAATAGATCATTCTTGTTTCAAGTAATTCAAAGCAAATTGCCAAGTCTCTAAGCATATTCAGCATGAATCCAGCTGGAGTTCCCCAAATCAACTTGCAAGTCACTGCAAAGGCCAGAAACATTTACAGTGGCAGTGCAGGATAACAGAACTCTAAACTTTTGCTGCTAAGTGCACTCCAAAAGAGACAGAATGGAAACAAATACCTCCAGAAATGATAATAAAAGTAACTGAGAACTATCATGAAAACTTACCCGCTTAGAAACAAATTCTGCTTGCCTGCCTTTAGCAGCTAGAGGGGAAAAAAAGTTATTTGCACATCATTAAGAATTTTCTGCAGGAACAGCACTTGTGGGCAGTGAAAAGCTTAACAGCAGGATCTGTCTTCAACTATTTCCAGGGAATGAAGAAGGAAACTCTTCCCCAAGCAGACCTTGCTCCTGGATAGCTGAAAGACAATACCTTGGGAAATCCACTGTGACTTCTCATAGAATTCCTTGAAGAGTGACACATTTCTGGGAACAGATTCACAATTACTGGGCTTTCTTAGCAAGAAGAGAGTTATTTCTTCAGCATTCACTTTCTTTTTCTATCCAAAGAATAAATACAGAAACTGGGGAGCACCTTCTCTCAGGAGGTGTGCTCTCCCTTCAGCATTCACATCCAAAAGGCTCTTGCTGGTGCTCTTTTAGCCAAAATCTATCCTGAGATAATATCAAACAGTCCTAGGAGACCTGGCTTTTTCTCTTTAGAGGGAAGTGACCTGAAACATTTCTGCTGCATTCTTGTGGAGGTCTTGAGGAGCTAGAGAGAGCACAGAGTCTGACACAGCCCTGAAAAGTATCCATAATGTTATCTTCTCAATAGAAGAATCTAGCACAGCTGAACTGGGATAAAAATTCTGCAAAGTTGTACTTGGAAAGCTTTTTTCCCTTGGGTGAAAACTGCTGACAAAGGGAACACCTTTTCCATTTAAAAATATTGTTACATATCTAACCCCAAATCACAAAAACATAATAAAACCAAACCACTTTACCTACACACTTCTTCCACTCTACTTTTACCTGTTTCTTCTTGTTCTGGCAAGGATACTGCTTTCTATTGCTCTAATTCAGATGTGTCCAACTTCCAGATTTTTACGTTTTCCAGCAAAATTCTCAGCCCATAACTTGGCAAGGACAACTTCTCACCAAGTTCCCTTGAAAACTTTACAATGCCTACACACTTCCCCCAGTCAGTACCCCAAATCCTTGCTTAATGCAGAAACTCTCCCTTGCTACGTGCAAAGAGAAATGCACCAGAACATTCCCTATGCAAGCCATATATTCTCTCCTAACATCTCAGTGTATGACAACATCATTCTGTCTGTCCTCAGACACTGACAGAAATATAATGCTGCCAGAAAAGCATCATGTAGCACTGGACCAGGACAGATTCAGATGAACAATGTAATAACTTCTATTGTTCAGTCACAGTGATGAACTGCTTGAAGATATACAGAGAGAGAAAATAAATTTGACCACACCAAATGATTTTGACAATACCAAGAAGACCAGTTTTTGTCAGTCTTCTTCAGAGGCCATCAAGAAGTTGCAGTATTCACCAGCAATCCAACAGGGCCCATTACAAAACACTTGTTCTTTTAGCCAAGATCTTATCCATGTAGGAATAAACAAGAGATTTCCTTTGTGGCTCCACATCCCATAGTTCCACAAAACCCCCATATAGATTGGCTCTCCTGCATTTACTCCATGTGAAACACAATCACAAATAATCATCAGCTTATTTTAATACCAGCAAATCTTGCTTGCTGGCCAGTTACCTTTAATGTCAGTAATGTACTTTGCAAAAGAGGGATGTACTCTAGAACTCTGCTAAAGAAAGGACTCTGTAGTTTTCCTATTTAATTGTTTTCCCTTTTAAATACTGGTTCTATGTAATCTAGTCTCTAACTACAAGGTGACACTCCTACATTAAAGTATTTGCTGCCTCACATGCACTTGGGGGAATGACCAAGTCTCAAAACAGACAGCTTTACATTTTGGTTACACTCCAGACAATTCCAACATGCACATCCCCAGTGTCTGCTACAGGGCAGGATTAGGAAAAGCTACCAACTTGCAAACAGACACAGATAATGGAGAAAACTTTGCCTTTGTAGAGGTTTACCTGGAATTACCAGCATTTCACCATCTTGAGCTTGGCTTGGAAAGCTTCAACTTCACACAACCTCATCACTGAGGTGTCTGCAGTAGTGAGCTCAGTCTTAGGAGCATCCCTTGAAATATTCCATCTACACAAACAGAAGATCCTGTGCTCCAGTTTGCCTTTCACAGTTCAATATACCATTTTGTTTGCATCAATTTGCTCATGAAAACTGGATTCCCGTCCTGGCATTTCCTGCCTTTCACAGAAGCTGTGCAGGAAGAAAAGGATGTTCTGAGTCAGCACAGAGGCTGAGCAGCACATGCAAGATGAGGAGAGTGTTTGTCTTTGGAAGTACATTTTATTTTAGTGTAAAGTGCATTATCAAATTTAAGGGCTTTCCTTTGAGAAAGGCATCATTGTCAAGCCTCACGTGCTTTCAGGCTGCATCTCTGTCAGACTGCACTGCTGCATTAATGCCAAGTCATAACCAATTAGCACTTTAAATACACCTTCATTTTACACACTACCTTTTTGACCACGGCAAGCTCAACATACCCCTCTAGCAGAAGGGGCTGTACAGCAGCATGAACTTCAAAACATCCCCACAGACTTCCCCTGAGCTCTGCCCTGCCACAGTGTCTCCTTTGCAGGGTAAAAGATCAATTACAGACAACTACAGCTATGCCAGTTAGAGGCATAATTTCAGATGTGAAATTCCAGAGGACTGATCACCTCTAAGCCTGGCTGGCCTGGGTGCTAGAAAGTGTGGCAAGGTAAGGCAGTTCACAGTAACACCTACTGAAAGAAAAAAGCTGTCACAGATGTGCTGATTTAATGCAAGTGTTGAAGTAGTTTTGAATAGCTGAAAGAATCAAATCGGAGACATCAAACCTGCCTCCATATTAGAGGCTGCAAAGACTCAGTTCCAGAATACACACTGAGGGGAGAAACAGCAGTCATCAAACAAACCCCATGTATGCATTTGTAGAAAGATCTGTGAGGAAGCTCAGGACAGACTTCAGATCAAACAGCAACAATATCAATATCTATCAATGTGTCAGGTTAAAGGACTTGGTTAAAACCTCACATGAAATTAACCCTGAGCATTTCAAGGAATTACAGCCCTTCAGTTTTGTCAGCAGTGGCTTGTGCTAGCTGCCACTTCAAATGGACACGAATTTTGTGGTTGTTAGCTCCTGAATCTCAGTTGACACACTGGATCGCCTGGTTCTGCAGAGGTAACTGTGTTCAAATGCAACTGCACCAACACATACTGCTAAGCTTAAGTCATCCATTAATCCCTCCAAAAAGGCCATACTAAAGGTACAATATCCACACCTTATTTTCAGCTACTATAAAATGGCACAAGATAAAATGATTCACTGGGTTAATGAACTTTTCATTTTTAATCACAACTGTGCAGGCACTGGTATGTATCAATAATAGAAAAATTAAAAGGTGTACAGTTTAGCACAGCAGGCAACATTTGAATAGAAGCACATAATTTTAATTTGCTTTGAAGTTTAAAGCAATCCAAACAAAAAGTTAACTATATAAATACAGAGTAAATGCACATAGTTTACAGCCAACTACATGTATGCAAGAATAATAGCAAACCTCACGTGAGTACTGAAGTATTCTCAATCTGTCATCTGTGAGTGTTTAGCTATGACTCTGAGGGCATAGTTACGTTCACATATGCAGGGTAGGCAGACTCTTAAATAGAAGAACTGAAAAAACTTACATAACTCAGTTGAACAGACAAAGTTGAAAAAAGTAGTACATTTACCTAGGCACACTTCAGCATTCAGCTTGTTTTTCAAATCTGAACAGTTTAAACAGGAAGCAACATTTATAAAGGCTCTCCACTCTTGTCTCTGGAAGCATTCTTTTACAATGCTGCAGTTTGAGGAATGTATAAGAAAAACAGACTAGCAGAAACTGTCATTAACAAACAAACGATCCGCTGTCATTAACACCTCAATCAGCAAGGGAAGATGCGGAGTGCGTTATGTAAACAGAGATGGGGGCAGCGTCGATGGGCAAGTGGACAGGCGATGTCTCAGTTACAACTACAACAACCAAGAAAATTCCACAGCTCGCTCGTGTAGCCCACTACCAGCCACGCAGAGCAGAAATGGGCCAGCCACAGCGGATGTCCCCGTGCAGCGCTGCAGAGCCAGCAGGGGCTCCGGGCCGGCATTCCCGGTTTTCCGTGACTTTCCCTGCCGTGATTCCCGCGGGGGGCGCGCCGCCTGCCGGCCCCGCCGCGCACCGACCTCGGCTCTGAGCACAGCCAGGGAAACGAGGAACGAATTCACTACTCGGAGTTCTTTACACATCCTTTCCTCTAGTACACACAAGTGGGACATAAATACATGACATCCAAATGCAAATCAAGATGACCAAGTTTAAATGTACTGCATTCAGCTCTGTAGTTAACGGTTTTATTGAATGAAGCATCTTGCTATTCCTCTTGAGTTTTTATAATAAATATCAAGAAAAGTATATGAATAATTTAAAGATCTTTGGGAAATATATCAGAGGTAATTTTGCAGGTACTTGTATTTTAAAAACAATGAAAAATCCCAAGAAATTTTGGGGTTATGTTTGGTTATGCAAAGGAAGTCAAAATGATCACCCCTGAAGTTTAAAACAAAGCCAGAACACCCTTTAAAGAGGTGGAGTAATAAGCTGATTGTCTGCTTTTAGCTATTATCTCCCATATTCAACTGTACTTGTTAAAATGTCCTGCTTATCAATTCCAGGGGCTCTGCTCTTACCCAGAGAAGGCACACAGGCAGGACCCAGGGAATACCCAGGAATGGGAGACAAACACAGAACAAAGGGACAATGTATCCAGAGGAGAACTCTCATGAAGCCTAGGCTACTCCAAGTGTTCACTGTATTCATAAACTCCAAAGCTGAGTATGGTCTTTGCCAATTTAAGTTTTGGCTATGACTGCGTAATCTAGATAACCTGAAGAGTGACCCACTTTCTACATCAGAAAAGTTACAGTAAGGCAGTATTCCTGCATTTATTTATCTGAACAAAAGCATCCCATCAAGGCTGAGGTCAGCCATAAACAGTCCAGTCTTTTCCTAGAGAGACCACTAGAAAAAGCCCACTTTAAAACACATTTAAATTTGAGACAATCAAGTTCACCATGGTCACCCCTCTGACCATGCTGTCTTTAAAAAGGGAACATTTTCCAAGCAGGGAGGTCAATACAGCACTGCAAGGTCGATGTACTTACTATGGGTGGCTTTTGGAGGATAAGCAAATTAATACAGAGAATTACATGAAATACTCAAATACTTTGACACTGTGTGGAGAACATGACAAGGGTCAAAATAAAGGAAAGCAAATGAGAAAAACCCAGACTGATTGTTCTGCAAACTTTGAGGTTTTACCTAGAGCCTACAGAACCACTGCCACAGAGATGCTATGGATTTACAGCATAAACTCCTGCACAGCTTACACAGAAATCAAACCACCTGCTTTGTTTAAAACCAAACTGCATGTTTCAAACACGGTTTGATTCCAGATAATCAGTAACAGGAAGAAAAGTCATGAGCCCTAAGAAGGCTGCAAAGTGCATAAGAAGTAATTCTTAAAATAAAGCCATTGCACATGATGCACAGTTCAAGTGTACTGAAGTACCACACTGGAAGAGCTGAGAGCACAGTTCTGTCCATGCCAGTGTAGCAGCATTTATATGGAGAAAGCTATTGACCCCAATTTATAAGTGATCATATTTCCCACAAGGATAATGGATGCAGACTGAGAAGATACCTGTCTGGAAAGCTGTAAAACTTCCTGTAACATTAAACTGCTTGACACTCCAGTTGTATGATTTTGGAAAATTCTGTAAATTATGACAGAAGAAACCAGCTAAGCCTCACTTCTGAATGCAAGGCATTATTTTGCATTTGGCTTACAGAACAAAACCAATGCCTGAATAATCAGACAATGTGGAGGACAAGGTTATAGCTCAGTACATAGGCTCAAGCTGACAGAAGTGGTACAGCAATTATCAGGGAGAATGCTTTCAAGAAAATATCATTTACAATTTCTCCATCCTTCTGCACAGAGCCTGTCTGCACTGACAACATCTATCGCAACTTCAACTGGTTTCAGTTTTCTGGTCACCCCAGCCACAGTGATATGTGTTCTCCAGTACTCCCACATAAATACTGGTAATCCAAGACAGCATTTGCCAGATACTTAAGGGTATTATAGCTTGTGCTTAGGCAGCATGAAACTAAGTGAATCCTGTCTTCACAAATGGGAGGCTGGACTAGTTGAGATTTCTCATCACATTACAAATCTTTAAAAAGCTATAAAGTAGCATTCAGCAAGTTCTTCCTTAGCTGCGTGAGTGACCTGAACAGATTGGCAAGGAAAACTGATGATATAAGACAATGTTTCATAGGCCTCCCTCACTTAAGAAAAGAAAAGGATGATGCAGCAGGACCAGAAGTCCACATACACGAACATTAACAGACTGATAACCTGAAGAGTTGAACAATCAGACCCTCTCTCACTAACCTACAACACTGCTCAAATGTCAAGGAAAAAAAAAGAACAATCAAAACCAAACAGCTACAACAGGCATCACCTTTTGTAGTGAAAAAATAACTGTTCTAGGTCCCTGCACCATATTTTGTCTTGAGGTAGCAACATGGAAAACTTTACACACTTACCACTACCTCAGCATCTTTATGAATCTTCAGAGCAACTAAATGGAAGCTTCAGGTATAGAAAGCTATAAAGGGACTGTCTTGCCCATTCTTCCCACAGGTTACTATGCAGTAAAACAGAACAAAAACGATGTAGTTGAGAGCAGTCAGTAAGAGAGGTAATAGGACTGCCCAGGAACATATTTCATGTCCCCCTCCCTCACCCATTGGGTCTCTGAAGATGACTTAATGGCTTTGTCTAGATTAACAGATGAAAAGAAAAGAATAATTCTGAATTAAGAGATGTATGAAGACATTCCCTAAGGGGCAGTTCCCATTTGTCACGTTGACATGAGACCACACAATGAAGGCAGCAAAATTATTCAGAGTTGCCCACAATCAACCTTCTGTTTTGTCCACAGCTGCTTGTTCCTGATCCAACGTTCCTTTTGCCCACCACATTGGCATTGACATTCAGTGGTCCACTCCAGTCTTTCCATCTTCCACCTTCTTCCACCTTGTCACACTGCTATCCATCAAGTAAGTAGACTACAACTTCATAGGTGGACATCATGATAGCCGTGTTTGGAATCTGTCTGATCAGGTGCGTAGTTAAACCTCGGTAAAGGGAGCCATACCCTTCCTCTCGCACAAGCAAAGAGAGTGTCTGGAAGAAAGATCTGTATTTTGTTCCCTCTTCTCTTAGTCTTGTTCGTACAACCTCTGTACAAAGAAAATCAGTGGAAAAAAAGAAAAATTGAGTGGTTACATTCACCACTTCTCACTGTTTTTCCCAGCAAATGATCAGAGATTTTTACACAAAAATACCACTCCCCAAGGTCTCAATCCACAATTCTTCTTTAGAAAGAGGAGGAGGAAGACAAACAGAGTAGCAAACCATGTATGTGCAGGAAGAGAGTAAGTATTATTTGACTAAAGGCAAATTGATTTGCTTAGATACAATCCAGAAGAGGACTGTTGCTTGGGCTTACATTTTAGCTCAGAAATTGACATTAGTTCAGTACTCAGTTCATTAACAAACAATGTACACACAACTACTTTGCAGGATGATCAAGTGCAACTGACACACAAACTAGACAGCCTGTTTCCCTAGAAAGGGGGACAAAAACCTGCTGGCACATTATGGAAAATTGCTGAGTATATGGAAAGATTCCAACTGAAAGTACCTCTGAGTACCTTGGGCCATTCCCTGGCAAATCCCTTGGCAAAATAAACACTGCCTAAGAGAAGGTCATGCTGGATACCCACTGTAAAGCACTTCCATTTCTGAATACTATATTCACGTTGACCTGCTAAATCTGATATTTAGACAAAAAAGTATTTCTTGAGCAAGTAAACCAAAGTTGGCTACAAATCCGACAGAGAAGACTCCCTTTGCTGGACCTGACTCAGGGTCTCAGGTGCACGTGTCCCACTTACCATGGGGATATGCTATTGATGTTGCACACGTTTTGGAAGTGGCAGCAGCCATCATCATTCGAACAAAGTCCGATGCTTCTTTTGCTGATTCATCCTCATTGTCCATGGCAGAAGCAGTCTTATACTCCAGTAATTTTTTCTTAATACTCTCATAAATGACAAAGTGAATAACAGTCTCAGATATGCCTGCGTAGGATGCGGACATTCCCCGGTAAAAGCCTTTAAAGCCATCCAAGCGATAAACTTTGCGGACACAGTCAAAAGCGCTCATTCGCTTTTCTCCACGATTCCTAAAAAGGAGAAAACAAGTCCAAGTATCAACTGGTGCAACCAGCGAGACTGGAGAATAATGAAACAGGTTTGTAGTGACAAGAAGACTTAGGAAATACCCAGCACTGATGCTGAGGGGCACCATGTCACTTGACAGTCTCAAAGGCCTTCAGCACTAAACACAGGTAAAGCACTACATGGAATCCAAGCCAAACTTCACACAGTGACTAAAGAAAAAGTATCACAGAGAAACACTGAGCAGCTTTAGGCCTTCCCAACTCCCATGCAATAAAGGACTAAACTGCTGGGAAACAGACTCCCAAATGGGCTATCAGTGTCAGTGACTCATGAGAAAAATGACCATTTCCTTTTGCATAATGGATTTTCCCTAATTGTTGCCTCAATAAAGAGCTCCACAGCATTCAGTGGCTAAGAGTTGAAACAGCAGCCCTCAGCATTACAGCTCTCAGCAAACAACTGGCACAGCAACCAGTCCACCACTGGCAGCTGTTATTTGATTGAACTAAGCCACTGCTGATGTCATGGAAAGTGCTCATTAGACATACCTGTTTCAAGCGGTATTTGGCAAATGAAGCTCTATTCACATTTTGAGCTTGCTCACTGAATTGAGTTGTGCATATTGAAGTAGTTAGAATATTGTATACAACTATGCAAACCCACAACAACACTGCATGAGATGTGCTTCACTACAGCTGCAAGTGCAGGCACATGGATTGTGCCAGCAGAGGTCTGAGTGAGCAAGTCACAGAATAAAACAGCAGGTAACCTTCTAAGGAGTTACAATAACTCCTATGAACACATATCATGTGGCATCATACCACAGGAGGTCTGTCTTCCTTCCTGTTTGCATAAAATTCTACTTTCATTACAAGTTTCATAATAAACCATTTCTGTAGTCAATTCTGTGGTAAGTCCAACCAATTTATTGACTGTCCCATGTTAGGACAATTCCTGTTTCTATCCATGAAAGAAGTATTTCCCTTTTTATAATCTAGAACACACTGTATGTAAAAAAAACCAGCCACAACAAAAAAACCCACAACCTTGAGGATATTTAAAGCCTTTTTCTAAACATTTACTATAATACTGAATCCATATTTCAGGAATGTTTAGCTCAACAGTTAAAGAGAATGTATTACTGAATGAAAATTAAGCATATGGTTGATAAAACATGATTTTAATGAAACTGTTAACCTTGTAATTAATTCCAAATTTGCTGCTCAGTCTACTACAGTGCCTCAAGCATGTCTCAGAATGGATTTAAAAAGAGAAGTGATAGTATAACTTGTAGAGAGACTAGCATCAACTTCCCAAATCTGAAATGTTGAACGCTTAGGATTTCATTCTATTTCGGAATACAGAACAGATTCACACCAACAGCAGTGAGGTTTCCCACTGTCACTTTACCTTGCATCAAGCTGTAATCGTGTCTTTACCAACCAAATGGGATTAGTTGTTGTGATCGCAGTAAAGCCTAAAAAATGTAAAAATAACCAAGTTAGACGTGATAATATCACAAGAACAGCTGCATCTAAGTTCCAAACGCACATAGTAAGGTACAGTGGATGCAAAAACTCGGACTATACTGATTTTTCTGAAGTCCCCATTTTACTGACATTTTGTGAATCCATACAGCCAATGAACACTTAGATTGTTTTTAAATTTTACATTGAGTAAGTCTGATTCTCAGCGAGAGATGCCCCATATAAAATAAGCCAAATTAAGTACAGTTCTCTGCCTATCTAATACCAACCCTGTTTTGACACCACAGAACAGCAATGCCAACTAAACAAATATCAGCCAATTGGGCAAAAGTCAGTAAGAATGCATTGCAGAGACAGCAATAGCAATCTGAGATGCTATAAAACATTGCCTCAATTTAATTTGTTACCTGGAATACAATCCGAGTTTAAAAGCATGCAGACTGAATAAATACTACTTTTGGTGCAGTTAAAAGGCATTTATTACTGTAAATTAAGAGACCTTTTAATACTGAACTATAAAGAGCAGTTATATTTGAGTGCTAATCTTTTAATTAGTATTCAAAGCAGAGATTGTTGGCTGGCCTTGGGATACTTTTACAAGCATATGAGTGTTTAAATTGTTAAAGTAAATACTATGACTTCTAACTATTCAGACAGACAGCCACTACTCAGGCTTGCATGAGGGTTGAGGGTTAAAGCTTTGATTTTCAGTCCACTAAAGAAAACAGAAGAAAAAGAAAAAAAGGAAACAAAAAAAGAAAAAAGGAAAAAAAGAAAAAAAAAGAAGTAAGAATCACTCTTACTTCTGCACAACTGTGGAGAGAGAAAGAGAAAGCAGTGAAAGGTAGCTCTGAAAAAAAAAAATCAAAAAAATTATCTCAAGCTGTAATACCACACATGCACCATCAATGAGGTGTCATGTCTGCAGGAGAGAACAGGAAAAGGGAAGAGCTGGAACATGGCCAGGCAAGAGATGATAAATTTAGACACTTGCTCTCTAAGTGACACACATGGCTGGTATATCACTACAAAGACATACTGCCCTGCAAGGGGATGGACGGGGTGTGTGGGGAAGGACAGAGTTACCTTGTTCAGTGCATGGCTGGGGCACAGTACTTATCCAGCAACAGGCTATTGATCAGCTCATTTATCAGATCAGTAACAGCTCACAGAATTAGATTTAGCAGAACTGGTTGCATACATGTTACTCCTGTTCAATCACAATCTAAGTTTACATTGCACACAAAGGTCTGCAATACTCAGAAATGCCAGGGGATCTTAACTGTTCTAAGGTTTGTGCCCACCCACAAAGCTTAAATAGGTCATTATGGTTTTCAGTTCAAGTTCTAAAAACAAATTATCAGATTTGGCAGTGACTACGATTGATCTGGTTTTCTACACCAAAAGAATACAAACAGATTGGAGGCTTCTGTTCAATTTTCTGATTAAACAGATTTTTAAAGTGACTCAAACTTGTTAACTAAGCAACTTCCTGTTGTAAATAATAAAGGTTTGGAGTTGGCTTTCTTTTTTTCTGATTTACTACTCATTTTTCCTATATCTCAGTACTTATATAACCTTCACATGATGGAGTGAAATCCTAACACGCCAAGAGTTTTATATCTTTATTTCATGGAGGTAAATAATCATGTAAAAATTCACAGCACTGGGGAACTACTCTGCCATAACAAGGCATAGGATGTTTTTAAAACACCACATGGGCAAAACAGGCTCTGTAGCTCAAGTAGCCATAGCCTGACTTGTTACTCAATATCACAGAAACTCCACTGATTCCAGTAGCGTTTGAGCCCGAGTTCAACTACGCTGAAAGGAAACTTCATTCTTGCATGCTTTTATTTCTTTACACTGGCACTAATAAAGTTTTAATTTTGTTTGACTTCCAATCAAAATCTTTGTGGCATGAAGTGCACTAGGAAATGCACAAAACTGCAACAAAGGCTTTGAAATAAGGTGGGGAAAAATCACTCGCTCTCGCTACCAACACACTTTCCAGGAAAGACTCCTCTAAAAACCAAAATCAGTTCTTAAGTCTCTCCTAGTCCTTAATTACAAGTGAACAAAGCAAAAAAGCCTTTTGCATTCATATTTAAGTTGCACATTTTGGAATGTTACATTTTGTAACTCTTAAGACTGTAATATACAGTCTTTCTGCTTCATATTCAACTCAAAGTAAGGGTGTCTGCAAATCCTGAATCTGGAACAGGCAATGCATAGGTACCATCCGTGGCAGTGCCTGAGTGACAGCAGTGACTGTTTCCACACACAGCAGCAGCCTGATACTTCTAGGCTGGCTGGGACGAGTATATTGGAAATTTCCAGTGAAAAGTGGTAGGCACAGGATGCAGCCCCTGTTCTACTCAAAACTGCACTCCTGGGGTCACTCTAAGCGTTATTTAAATGCAGCACCTCCAACAGTAGGATCAGATACTCAGCAACATGACCAATGTTTTTCCCCATGGCTGTCACAGGCCTAAGTTGACAGTTCAAACCAAAGTTTTCAAATGAAAGGGCCTTCAATAATTCAGGTTTCAAGACGAGATGACTACAGGTCAGTTCTTACAGCTAATGTAGCAAATGCAGTTAGTGAAGAAGAAAAATAAATTAGGAATTGAGTGATACTGACCCCAAGGAAAGCCCTCCAAAACATGAAACATATACCATTTGGGATCCTTGAGAAGATAAACGTTGGTTTTTAAATACAGAAAATCTGTAGCAAAAATATCTGGTAAAACAAACTTTGGGGGCTTTCAACAGCTGCCATGAACTCCATCAATTGTTTCCTTTTTTCTTTTTAAAAGCCTCAGTGATCTCTATACTACTTCATAATGCCTATCAATGTGTTGCACCCTCAAGAAGGATCCCAGATTCATGACAAATTCAGATAAATTTGGCAATACTGCAAACTCCTGTAGTTTTATTTTATTGTATCCCAGTTTCAGACAATTATCTCAATCTACTTTTTCAGCTATCCCAGCTACTGACAGGTAAGATCCCAGGTATTCCTATTATGCATTATATTTCAAAGGATAGGGTTGGTGCTTTTTAATCTATAAGCCAATATAATTGATACAGACACATGTGAACATGGAATGATGAATTAAAATTTAAAAGTAGTGAAATAAAAACAAACCAAAAGAGTAAACAGAAAGAGACAGAAAGGATTATATACACATATTAAAAAAGAAAAAGAAAAGAGGTCTTCGAAATAAATGTGACAACAGAGAATATCAGCTGCAGCATTTTAAAGGCAGCTCTGGAACACTGGGAGAAAAAAAAAACCAACAAAATGCCTTGTTTAACTCAGTAGGGGCTTTCAGTTAGCCAGAGCTAAGTACAGTAGCAGCTCTCAGTGAAAGGTATTTCCTACCTTTCCCTGAATGGCACAGACAAAAAAAAAAAAAAAAAAATCACTCTAAACAGAGTTAAGGAAAAGTAATGTCTTTGCACAATGCACATCATCTGAGTTCAAGCTAGAAGTGTCTTCCCCTTAGGTTGTTTATTCAATAGATATCACAAACCCAATGTGTGGTTCTTACACTAGAGGCTGCAAGAGACGCTCAGTTCAGTACTCACGAGGTTTAAGTTAGTCCATATTGCTGCAGGAAGTGACCTGCGGAGGGGGAGCATGAGATGACACGATCTCACTCTTTTCACGGGAGAAATGTACAGTAAATGCCTAAAATAGACACAGGCTTTTCTGTATCATAACAACAAGCAGTGACCTCATCAGACACAAGTGTACAAATCAAATCCCAGCGGAAGGATTTGTCAGTTATTGGGAAATCTAACTGTTTGCAGGTAAAAGTTTAGGAAAAAAAAGAAAGAAAAATAATCAAAACAGGCCACAGATATTAAAATAGATGTGTAAAATGCACTGAGTACTGAAATTTCTGCTCATTTGCAGCAGTTTAATTTTACACCTCCAAATACTTACCTATATAGCAAATTTACAAGTGAACCCTCCTCCTTCCCCACTCCCTTGAAAATATTATTCACTAAAGCTAGCCTAGTCTTGGGACAGAAAAGATGCCTTATGAAATCTAACTTTCTAAGATCAGTGAACTAAATATGCATTTTATTTGGTATGAATTAACTGTGTACATAGCACTAAAAACTTACAAAGTAATGTATCTCTAAGCAATGAAGTGGTCCCAATTATTTTTAAATAAATAATAATTAAAAAAAAAATCTGCATTTGGGTTGGTTTGCCAGTAAAGTTCTAGAAAAAATAGCAACAGCATACAAGGCAAAGTAGTTTTGCAGCAGATTTGCAACCATGTTGTCTGATTGAGGCTGTGAATCATTAAAAAAGCAAACAAGAAAGCCATACAGGAATCAAGTATCTAATTCAGTTTTCTACAGCTTTTCTTCAGTGTGGTGAGAGGCTGAGTGCAATGAGAAGGCAGAGTTTATAGTGAATCTGAGAATTTAGCCTAACTTGGAAATGTCCAGAAATCAATCTCCCCACACAAGCAAACACTCAGTCTTGTAGCAAGCTCAGATATATTCCCTGCCCTCGATTGCAAAAAGAGAACCACAACATGCTGAGGAGTAAGCAAAAAGGATTGCTGACTACTTCTTCATGTCAACACAGGTATTTTAGGTATGAAGGGGATGTGGCTTTATATGCTGGAAACCAGCATAGCAAGAAGACAGCATTCACTTCTCTTTGCATAAGGCATCAGTAACTAACATCTAGATACTTCACTCTCCTTGGGATAAAACACACTTGGTAGAAGAATCTTAAAACCATAAATACATATTTTAAGAATGAAGAATCAGGCCTAAAACCAACCAACAAAAAAAATTGCTTAAAATACGATACCTCAGCTTTTCACTCCCCAAAACACCATGTGCATAACACAATCCTTATTTAACAATGAGATCAGTCTAGCCTGAGACACGTATTAGCATATGATACAAATAAACAGAATTTAAAGTTGACTAAAGTTCACTATTTGCAGTACTTTCATAAAACACTGTTACAATTGTTTTTTTTAATGTATTTTTGCATCATTACTGTATTTGGCAACCTACAGGAAAAGCTTTTTAAACACAAATCCCACTTCATGCTAATTAGGTATTAGACTTTATGAAAGAGAAAGGTCATATCCAAAAAAACACCAACCCACCAAAAACCACTAACAAAACAACAACCCTCATTTAAGACTGAATTACTCAATTCCTTACTGAAACCAATGGCAGCTGAAAAAGAAAAACACCAATACTGATTATTTTTTTGCTGATTTGGAAGTATTTATCCACCTCACCAATTTTGAAACCTTAGGTTCCAAAGCAAATATTGCAATGATTTTCTGTATTAACCTGTCAACCAAATAAGAGATCACATTTGATCTTGTCCCTGTTATTTTGCCATTTCTTTAAGGTGATTTGCATCATACAGCAATACAAACCTTGCAGGTAAAACTGTTAATAGCTGGTTTAAGTGCATTTTCTGAAATATATTAGAATTACAAAAACAAGGTTAGCACATTCCCAAGAAAGCACTGTTAATTTTAACTGCAGAGTCCTTTTCATATATCAGAATAACACCAGAACAGAGAATTGAAATGTTGTCAAAGAACCTGAGAACTTCTGTACTGTACAGTGCCAAAACCTATGGTGTGAGCCTGCACTGAGCATTCTGTTTCGCTGACTGTGGTTTAGAAATACAACTGCAGAACCTGGGAAGTATGAGAAATTAACAGCCCCAAGAGCTGTTCAATGCTAAAACTTGCACACAAAAGTAAAAAAAAAGGCAAACAGAAATTAAGGCTCAAATACATTTCCTCAGTCTACTGCAGCTGTATGTACAAATGCACAACACCACCCTTCTGGAAGGGAAGCAGCTAGAGAGCTCCATGACAAACTACAGCCTGAGGCTGCAAACACTCAGGAAAAGGCACTACAGCACATCTCCATAAAAGTGCTCTACAGAATGAGGGCACGAACTCCCAAAGATGAGGAACACTCAGAATCTTCACTTGTCTGCAGCACTACACGAGATGCACAAGTTATCTTCAATTGAGGACAGACATGTTTATATTGCCCACAATTCCTTGTCCCCCAATTAAGGACATGTTTTATTCCCTTGACAAGGACCTGAAGATTCTTCATCTTTCTTGATGCAATTAACTGATTAGGATGAACCCTTCATTAAATCCCCTACCATCCCATTCCCTGTGCTGTTCACCTTACAAACCACGCTCTTCTAGATGATGAAAAGACCCAAACACTGCATAGTCCTTGTCTGACTTGGGCAAAGTAAAAGAGCTCTTCTTACACCTTAGATTAAAAACTGTCACAACACTTCACGTACCAGAGATGAACATTAGTGTCATTTATGCATAAAGTTGCTAATGTCACTTATATTTTATATGCTATATGTATAGATTATTAGTAAGCATTACTATGTATCTCTATGTATCAGATTATTAATAAGCATTAAACAGAAAACGAATCTTACTCTTTATTCTGACATCACACCTTTATCAGTCCATTCCAGATTGCTGGTACTCACATTCTACAGACTGGCTGTAAAATTTGACAGGACTTAGAAACTTCTACAATTAAATTGTCAGAATTTGTCTGTAGATTTCCCATGACCTCTAAAAAACCTAAACATTTGGGTTTTTGTGCAGGAAAGGCACAGGCAACAATAGATAAAAGTGTTGCCAACCCAAGTTTTGATTTTCCCAGCACAAGTCCATGACCATAAGTCAGATTAGTTGCATTTAACTCTCCATTGTTAATGATCCCAAAGCACAGAATATATAAATCAAGCAAACAAGATTTGTAGCTGCTAAAATACACCAAAGTTACACTGTAGATATAAAATAGGAATTATTTCTAAAGAGATGAAAATACATGAAAACTATGAAAAATCTGCTCTTCTGTGACTCTTTAGTGGTAGAGCAAACTTCTCACAGACTGGTATATGAACAAAGGGGGGGGAGTGTTACATATAATTTACACAAATAACTGCAGGCACATTTCTGAAAGACAAACATAAGTCAGGTATACAAAGCTATAGCAGAAAGTGGTGGTAAAAAAACTGATTAGGAAGAATGAAACCAGAAGTCAGTGCAAACGCTGTTTATAGCTTACAGAGCAACAAGTTACTGTTTCAAAAGGTTACATTTTTCATTTCACAAATTTACAACTGAAAAAGCAGTCATGCAGGTTTTCTAGAGAAGACTGTTCACACACAGTTATTTATCACTTGGTGCAGTTTCATGCATATACTCTCCAGAGAGCCTGTTTAATGAGAGGCCAAGGCAGATAACCACTAAAAAGACATAATTCAATTACTGAGCATGTTCTGTTTTGTTGGATTTTTTTCCCATGTTTATTGTCACCTCTCATTTGCAGATACAACTGTAGGATGAAGCTAAAAAGTTACAGATCCTTACCTGCCACGCCAGCTGAAATCATGTGTACCTGGGTAGAATCTGGATTGAAAATATTGTTCAACTTCTCCTTGCAATTTGAGTAAGCAGCAAAATATATTGCTCTAAAATTAGAACAAAATCCATGTTATGTTTTTACATTTCAAAATCCTCAACGAGCAGTGCCATTAACTTCACTGACTAAAGATTATCTTGGGCTAAAACTTCCCTCCTCAGTAAAGAACTACTCCAGGATTAACTCTTGCAAAGTAGTGGGAGCGTTCTAGGAATGGAAATGAAAAATCTAAACATGACACTTGAACTTTTTTTTCCACACAACAACTCCAATTACCAGTTAGTGAGGGGAAGGACAGATAGTTCGAAATATGGCAGTGATTTCTGTGACACCAGGAAGTTCAGCCAGGGAAGAAAAACACTGAAAAATTTTCAGTCTCCTTCAACATTAATAATAGAACAAACTTCTTCTAATGAACCTAAACTCATTTTAGAACCAGAAACTCATTTTAATAGCAGTACAATTTCAAAAGAACTAGCAAGTATGTAGCTTCTTAAAAAAAACCAAACAACATTCTTATTACTAGCATTTAAGATTTAAGCATTGATAACTTGACATTATAAATATTTATACTTTAAATGCTAAACAGCTGTGAAGCTGTGATTCACGTTTTGTTTCCAGAGTTCTGTATTTATAATACACACTGATTTTTCTCTCTGAATACACCATGAAAAATGTTGTAAGCTTGTGCTACACAAGTCTGTGAGCTGGTATCCAAACAAAGCTAGACAAAGTCAGCATCTCAATTCAATAAACTATGAAAAATAGTTGCTTTCACTCATTAAAGCTAAAAAACTTATTTTAAGCACATATAAACATCACATTTCAGGTTGTAACTCTGTTGTTTTAAATCTACAGACACCCCTCTGCAAGAGAAAAAAAATGAACGTGTCACTTTTCCCAAGCAGAACATTAACCTCATTAGCTGTGCAAACATGTTTTTCTTCATTACAAAGAAGATAAAGTGCTTGCTTTATGGGTGTAATTTCTAAAATGGAACCTGAACTCAGTTAAGTACACGGGATGTGTTATGAAATATGCTTCTCTACAGCTTATTTAAACAAAGAGCTGATGTTAAATCCACTTAGCTAATGCTTAATTGAAATGAAGTACTGGTTGAAGACAGACCCAACCAGAGGGAAATGAAGATGTGCTTATAAATAAGGTTTACACACTACATCAAGTAGACATTTTTGGTATGGTGGATGGGAGGCAGTAAGCTAAGTCTTTCACCTAGGGGAAGAACCAAAGGGAAAGAGAAGATTTAACATATAATTAACTGAAAAGAAATTGATTTTTTTTTTTTCAACTGAGGATATTTTTCATGGAAGATTGTCACTTATGCAATGGATCCCATTCCTGGGTAAAAATTGCTATTAAAGTGATATCAATACTGAAGATTCTATAGAACAGGCTGGTCTATTGTACAAAAAGTACAGGCTCTCCAGACTAGGAGGTGCTGATGTCCCATAGGTGTCAAGATCAAAAATGCTACTTGGGTTTACTTCAGCTTTTCCAAGAGTGGTGCTAAGTTAGTGATCAGGAAACACCTCTGATATTCCTAAATCCTTAAAAAATTGCTAAAATAAAGATAATCTAATTCTTTAAGTTTTTTTTTTCTTATTTATGCAGAAGATCTAAAGAACATTACCTCATCAAATCTAAAGTTCAGTTTGTAATATTTTTCAGAAACCTCCAAATACCTCATACCAGAAAAGTTAAGATACTCTCCAACTGAGTGTGCAGGAGATAGGAATGTTTTCTCTTCAAACATAACAAATAAACAAAAGCAGGACAGTAAGTCAAAGAAAGAATAAAACCTTTGTGGAATGTATTCCCTCTGCATAAAGGCTCTTCTCTTAAACAGAGAAGAAAAAAAACATGAGCCAGGAAGCATCCTCATCCAGGCCTAAGGAATATATTACTTTTACACAGCTTTGTTTCTATACTCTTCCCATGTATTCTCCTATTCTTGGACTGAACTTCAGCTAACAGTTCTATGTAAATATAAATTCAAACTCTGGCATAATGTACTCCTGTCTCTGCCTGTCAGCAGCAGCTGAGGAGCTGAAGTATTTGTGCTGATGCAGAGCAATAGACAGCAGCAACACCACTGCCAACTAGATCAGATTTACATCCTCAGCCCTGCACTTCCCCAGTACCCTTTGATCTCTGTCCACTGATGGATCTGCTTTCTCTGGGAGAGCTGGTAAGTCCTCTCATCCTACCCAGTGTCTCACCCTTTTCGAAGTTTCAGAAAAGGCTTTCTCCTGCAAGGGAGCACCAGACTGTGCTTCACCAGAACTCAGGAAGGAAGACCCAGTGTTTTAAGGCTACAATCAAATAATTGTTTCCTGGAGATGATGGATTAACTGAAAGTTAAGTCTACCTTTTTATTTTCCAGGATCCAAACTTGTAGTTTACATGTGCAATTCCTTAAGAATTTTTCTTTTTAAGTGGACAAAGCTCTGCACACAACAGTAAATACTATTACAATAGCACATAGGATAGGAAATGCTGAGAGCTCTGAAGTACATAAATGGCTCAATTCCTCGGGCAAGAGGTTACTTGCTGCTAATTAAGGATTTACAACTCCAGATGCAAGACTTGTTTCAAAGAAACATTAAAGCCTTTAATGTATTTCATTTATTCTGCATGTTTGTACTTACCTGGAAGGAGCAACACCAACTAAATTAGGACCCAGCCCTCTGAACAGAGAACGAGGGCCTTCATTTTGCAAGATCATCCTAGAAAGCAAGAAGACAATACTGTAACACTCAGAGCAAAATTAAGGAATGCATTAAACATTAAAACTACATCATGTGAAAAACTTTCATAGTAACTGACAATAATACAGTGCTCTCCACAAAAAAATAGTAATTTCCTAGAATCAGCATAAAAAGTTACATTATTGCTCAACTTTCCATGAAAACCATAAACTAAATGCAGAAGTAAGACTTGAGATCTCAATACAGATTTAACTTATGTACAGGAACACATACATGTACAGAGCTGTCTGTTAGGAAAGTAAAGAAAGTGTCCTTGAATCAGGGAGAAAATACTAAGCATGGCAGTGTTCCCATTCACATAGGCTGTAGATTGTTGAGGGGGCAAAAATACTTTATTTATTCTATGCTACATTCCTTCCACCACCCATCAGTTCCCAATGTCAATGAACTTAATTTTGAGTGGGAGGGCAGGAAGCAAAGGGCAAGAAAGGAGAGGACAAAGACTTCAGAAGTCCAGTTTCCCTCAGTCATTGCTGTCTGAGAGCCACTCTGGAAGATGTTGCTCTACTGCCTACGACATCCAGCCAGGAACACCTTTGGTAATTTGTTATTATCTCCTCCTCTCAAAAAGAGGGAGACCTCAACATGACTTTGCATGTGCTACCCCAGTGTGATTCCACAAGACTCCCAACATGACACTAAGTTTCATGGCAGAAGTTTGTATCTGTGAGGCTGCTTTCCTATTTGTCCTGCCTTTCTCATACCCATAAAATACTGAAATCCACTAAGTATTCAAGTAGAAGCCTATTCTCAGCTTTATTCTTTAAGACATGGTGATTATTTTGACTATAGCAAAAGAAAGTTGAAGACTTCAAATCAGTTCTGAGCTGCTGTGTACTCCTAACCAAGCACTGCTGCTGGGCTGTGGAGCCAGTGGTTTTTTGGCTTTTGACTCATTCCAGGGAAGACAATCCTTACCTATCCATGCAAGGTTAATTCACTGATAGTAACTGAGACAGGAGTGTAACCCATGCAGAGTCACAGCCACAGTACAGTCCTCACATCTCCTGTACCATGTCTACCATAAACACAGCTCAGGAAAGATTGCTTGAGTGGTAGTAGGGTGTAACTTTCTGCATTTGTGGAATTTACAGGGATGCATGGCTACAAGCAGCAAGCTGAGACTTCTAACAAGGCATTTTAGGAAGAGCTGAAGACCATTATGCAGCAAGGTACAACTAGCACAGTAAGAGACTATGCATTAATATTCAGCTCTACTGAAATCAGTCTGCCTCACAACCTAGATGCTAATCACATTGTATTTTAAAAGGTATGGTAGGACATGGGAGGAGAAACAAGGACTACCTGCATCTCATTACTGGAAATTGCTCTAGCAATTGCTTTAGAACCAGATTTGAAGTTAAGAATTAACTACATTCCCAGATGCTACAAAACAGAACCCTGTGCTTACTGATTTAGAAACATTGGCCAATGCACACAAATAGTTCTATATATTTCTTCTTCAAAGAGCTATGCAGGTTAATGACAAGTCAATTACTCAATAAAGCAAACTACCCTTGTAGAAATGGCCATTTCGTCTGGAATTTACTATCAGAACAAACAAGTGAAAGCAATCTATAGCACTAAAGGGGATTCCAAGCCTTTTCTGACTTCTGCTAGCTGGTTCACCATTGCTCTGCTGCTAAATCAAACTGAAAGTTTACCTTTGCTTTCACTAAGCAAAAATAAACCAGTGGTTACCACTGCTATTTAGGAATACTGACAGATAATACTGTCAGCTTTTTGTCCATGACAATCAGCTATCATTTCACTATGTAGGCAGCACCGTTCCATAGCAGTAATTGGAATACTGAACACATACCCAAGACACTTCATAAATATAAAATTATATATAAATTATTTGGACCTGTCTGTCATCCTGAAAGCATTTTTATGCCTTTCAATGCTGAACCCAATTAACAGAATCTGTATCCACTTAAACCACTACTTAAAAGTCACTACCATGCCATCATGTGTTACACATGGATATATGCACATAGAGCTGTACATGTATTCAAAGCAGCAGGAATCTCAAGTGTCTTCAAAACTTAGGAATGAAGTGCACCAGGTCTATTTGCTTCTTTTGGATCTACAGACCCAGAATTGGACAGTGCAGCAAAGAGCTAAAGAGAGGTTGCAACAGACAGGATTATAATGTAGTTACTGATGCTCTTTTACATTCACAGACACCTGCTGGAGGAGTGCCAGAGGCTGCACTGAAAATCAGACACAAACTCTCTGCATTAAAGAGCAGATCCTAGGGCCTGCACGTGTTTATTGAAAGCAGTTAAGGGCAAATCCATGGCTGGAAGAGCAGGGCAAGTGCTCCATACAGCCTCAACTGACTTTTGTCACATGGAGAGACTGCACTGGGAGGCTGGTGAGATTTCCATTGTTAAGACCTCAGGTTTAAATTGTATAAGATGAATGATGAGAAAATGTAATATGACATACAACACAGACATTTAAGAAAAAAAGAATTTGCTTTTGTTGCCAGAGAATAGAGTCACCTGTTTTTTTGAGTTTGTTTCCTGACAGAGATGCCTTTGAAGTCACCTCCACTGATGCTTAAGATGCAGAAGTGATTCTACAGCAGTCAGTTCACTGAAATTCGGACATAATTTGCCTGAATCACTCTGCTTTTAGACTAAGTAATGTGAGCCTTGAGCACTGCACCAAATTTGCTATGACACAACCAAAGTCTGACAACTGTGAGTCAAAAAATATCTAATGACAGTAAGGGCATGACAGTGACAAAGGAATCCAGTTTTATTTCCCCCACTAAACGGCTCTAGTACTTTAACCAAGAGTAATAATGTCATTTGGGATTTTTTAATATTTACTGTATTTAAAGAACTTGAAACCCACACTTTGCATCTCAGCCCTTTGATATTGGCCTGAAAGAAAACACATCTCAGCAAAGAACAAAAGCAGCAGAAGAGACACGTTCTTGTATTACAGATAAACAGCCTGTGCAAGAAGGCAATTGTTAAAGACAAACTAACAAAACAAACAAGCTCAACCAATAAAGCTCATCATGGGCTACCTCTCCCTCAGCCTGAACTTGCTTCTGGGGAACACCAAGTTATTTTCAGTTTTAGGGATGCATTTTAAGCATAGCAGGCTTCTAGCAGAGAAGCATAACTAAAACACGTCTATTCAACCTGCTATTCATTGATATACATTCCTAAACGGAAAATTACCAAACATTCAGAAAGAAGCTGAAGCGCTCTACTTCCATCAAGAGAAGCCACTAAATAAAGCAGATCTCCTTGCTGGGCACAATCCAAGCCTTTCCTCCCCACATACCTGTTCCAAATATGTTCACTCATCAGACCCTCATAAAAAGGCTCTGAACCCAAACTTTCATGATAAGAATGATCTTCCATTCAAGGAGCTATTTGGGTACAACCTCCATTTAAGCAAACCCTATCCTCTAACCAGATTAAGTTTAAACCTTACTCTTCATCTGCTAGAAGAGGCTCTCTACAAACTACTTCTTAATAATTAGTTGAGAATAGAAGATACAAGTTGTCAAGACTCAACCAACTTTCTAATGCAAGAAGCAGTAGCAGGTCCTTCCTGTAGGAGATCTCCCCTCATCCCCCAATACTGAAGGTATCTCCCCTTCCCTTGCCTGGCTAACTTGAGTCCCCCAGGGTGAAGTGAGCCCTTCCTGCTGGGCCAGACAAGCAGTCTAACTGCAGCCTTACAACTTTCCTGCTGGCTCCTGAACTACACAAGCACTGCAAACAAGGAGAGGAAAGGCGGCCCCCATTCAGTGAGGCACTACATGAACAACACATCTCAGATCACTGCAAAAGCTGCCCTTAGCTATTTCTTACTAGTTCTAAAAGAATGTTACTAGTCACACATCCACCAGAAGATATTCAAAGGTAAAAAACTGTATGGGTGGTGAAAGTTGAAAGAGACTAAGAAACTAAGTTAATTTTACTTGCCTCCATATTCAGTAACTTCTATGATTTGGACACAAAACAGTTTAAGAAAGTCTTATACTAAGGCTTTTTCAGGATGAAAACAGGAGTCTGGCACTTAAGTGTTACATGTTGCCAGTGAATTTTGGGGATGCAGTTTGGAGGTGTGAGCTGTAGAAGATATACATTATACACACTCTGGCTACTGCAACATACAAGCTCAAGCATGAAGGACATTCAAAAAAATCAGAAACACAGTTACAAGGCAAAATATGGAAAGTCATCTCCTGATAGCATCATGACAGACATAAGAGTCTGAATCTTTTATACAGATTTTGACCTCCTCCCTCCCCAAAATGAACCCAAACCCCTTGTGCCAGGGTTTTGAACACTCACTTCAGACAATGGAGAGGTCCAGGAGACACTCTGGTTACTCGGTTGACGGTAGCACCATTCACAGTGTTGAGATGAACTTCAGAGATGTAAAGAGTCACAGAGGAGGACTGCAGTCGTGTTTTTACAACTTCCAGGGGACATGTCAGAATTGCACCAACAGTACCTCCACATCTGCAAAGATAAACAGGATCATCACGTTTTTAATTGCAAACAAACTGAAGGATACATTCACATAGAATTGACATTACAGTCAACACAGTCCCACTGCAAAAAGTGAAGAACCAATGGGAACGTGTGACAATGACAGTTGCTTGCCCTTGAAGGTAAGCAAACTGTTAGTCTGCAAATCTCACAACTTCAAGTGAAAATTTAAACAGACAAAATGCAGAGAAGGTGCAGAGTACATGCTGTTCAAATCAGTTCTGGAAAGTAGTTCAGTAGCTTAAATGTTTAACTTCTTCAGTAAATTTTATCTTTTTTTTTTTAATGTTTAGTGTGCTCCTGACCACAAAAAAAGGTGCCAAAAATCCTTAAGGGCAGAAAAGATTTATGCACTATGCACACAGGACTACATGTAAAAACTGGTAAAATCTGTGGTGTTGTAATTTAACAGCATCTTCAAAAGCCCAGTTGTATTTTGGTCATTGTACCATGAAAGCAGCAATTGTCCAAGTGTTTCCCAGGCTCTGCCCACTTCAGCAAGGCAGACCAGGTGCTGTAGAGTAGAACCTGCAAAGCCAGAAGAGCTCCTGTGGCTGACCAGGTGAAGACTTGCTGGGTTTGCTTCAATCTGTCTCTCATTCCTGAGAGCTAACCAAGGCAAGCCATGCACAAGTTGTGCTGACAGCAGTCCTGCGGTTCTGCTCAACCACAGTGCAGCCAGGAACACACTGCCCTGCACAGCTCTGCTCAGAGCTTTTCTGGACTTCTTCAGAACTCAGTTATTAAGATCTACATTCCTAGCTGTGCAACTACAGCCTTGGAGGGAAAAAAAGCAAATCCACAAATCCTGAGTTCCAAGACAGTCTCTTGAACCTTTTCAGAGATCAGTATTCTTAACATTGCTAAACACCTTTCTTAAAACTATGACCAGGATACTGTCTCCTTTAAAAACAAACAAACAATCCAACCTAAATAGCCAAATCTAGATTTCACTTCAGGTATTAATGCTAACTACAGCTCAGTCTGAAAATCACTAACACACTAATACAATTTGTACTAAAGTCAAAGGGCCCATATTTGCTTCCTCTAATAAATACATATAACAACATATATGTAACTAGAAGTGCTTAATTCTGACAAGACAGTTATCGGTTATTTTTTTTCTAGCACAAGAAGCTTAAACACCCCCAAACCCTTTCATAAGCCTGTTCAAGTCTTTTTAAAATGTTTTCCAAAAGGAAAAGGAGAGTTCAGTCCAAATTAGGAGTAACAGCTACAACGGAAGATATCCTATAAATTTTCATAGGAGGGTAGTCTGATGACTCTCTTCTACCACAGAGAATACAAAAAATACAGCACTGTATCCTCCAAACCCCACCTGTTTCTATGAAGTGAACTGAGAGTAGAGCTGCGAATTAAAGTTTGATGTTCACTTAACACTCCATTTAAACCCTGTGACCTAGAGGTGTCCTATTACTAAGCCTAAAGGCATCCTGCCCGTCCCTAGCTCCACCACTAGACTGAAGTCTATTCTCTTCCAAGGTTTAAATGAGGAAAGATATCAAGTTTCTTTGCCAGTCTGGAAAAAAGCGTTATCACAGGACGATGAAAGACAGTCTTTCAGTGTGTGCTGCACACATGCAGTTACAGCCTGACACAGACATTAGAGCAGCCTGCTCTGAATGAGCAATTCACTTGCTTACAAACAGACTTATTTTAAAATTAAGAGTTGCAGAAAGAGGGCAGATGTGCTAATATTTATTTTAGCCAGGGTTGGAAACAGCAAGAGCCTGTAACATGAAGGTTCAAGACACGAACAGCACGTGAGAAGCACAGGTAGGTCAGCTCCCAAACAATTTGACATGAAGCTACTGAAACTCTAGAGCTCTGAGACAGACAGAAAGTTGTCTGTGTCTCCTGCAGTTCAAAACAGACCCCACTCTGTGGTAATATGCCTGTGCTGGCAATGAAGGAGGTTGGCTTTAGAGTTTACTTCCTTTCCCACAACCCCTCCATTTCTGTTCTCCTTGAGCTTAGTCTTTTGAAAACTTTTGTGTGTTTGATTTTGGACAGGTTACACAAGAACTTGTTTTCAAGCAACAGCAATCACAAGAGAAAGCAGAAGATATGATTTATATTAATGAGATAAATGCTATGGGAAGTAGGGAAGAAATGAAGACAAAAAAAACTTGTCCTGTATTCTTGAATGGGGCTCAGAGTCTGGAGCCCTTAATTGCCCCCATGCCCCGCTACATAAGAGCAGAAAATTTTTCTAAAGTTGAAGATTAACGCTGACCTGGATCTCATGCCCCGCATGCTCCCCTGCACCACACCCAAATCACAAGGGATGCCTGACTGCAGCAGTTCTAGCAGACATTCAGGGTGGACGGGTCAGAAACCCTTCACTCAGCAGTGGATTACTGGAGAAGAGGGCTGATACACAGCTACTCTGTGCTTGCTGTTTTTGCCTACAGCAGGCACTGGTCAGTGACAGCCAGCAGATGTGACAGCAGCCAGCACCATGTTCACACGCATCCTAAAGGAGCAGCAGATTCACCTGCCTCCCTTCAAGAGCTTTTTCCTGCACCACATTCTGCCATTCAAGTAATTTCAAATAATCAGCACCTTTGGCAATTTCTTGTTGTTGTGTTTCTTTGGTTAGGCTTTTTTTTAAAATTTAGGATGTCGCCACTGAACCCAAGAATATTTTCAATGTTTCCCACTAACTACTGATAGTTTGAATTAAACTTCTTCGTCCCTGATCTTCAAGGTCTCAAATTCCTTCTTACAGATGAAGAAAGCGGAGAAGTTTTGCAGCGCTGTGTGGTTCTGTGAGTATTGGCAAAATCCCCAATTTCTGTCAAATAACACATCACTTTCCCAGCCCTCAACAAGCCCCATATAATACAAACAACATCTGAAACTGAAGGAGTGAAAGAAATGTCTTGATATGTTGAGGACCCAGAACTTTCTCAATGGTCACAAGATCCACTGAGTTTGAATTAAACTACTAAACAAAGGCATAATCCAGTAACTACTCTGACTTGTCTACTTCACTTGACCTTTAAGATAAACACCTCAAGGCTTGACAAAAATCTGTTTATGAAAAACTGTCAATAAACAGAGCTTGTGGGTAAACAAAAAAGAGAAACAATCCAAAAATATGCACTCTGTACAAATAAACAACTTCTAAGAAGCATAGCAGCTGTTCTGTTACAGCATCAATGACAGTGTATTTTACTTAAAAAATGTATTTCCAGCCTTGCTTATTTTACATGCTACTGGGAATACCATCAGAGACAGTTATGCTTTTGTGCTGGAGTCCTGGCAGGTCATTAACAGCCAGCCACCAGCTCCAGCCTACAACAAGTGCTCTATAAATTGCCAGCAGATTGCTGCCACCTTTCCCGCTCCCCTCCTGACAGGTTCAAATTAAGTGGAACACTTTTAGTTCATGCTTTAACACAAACTAGGAACAAGGAACAGTTCAGAAAAACTTTTTTAACAGTTTAAAAAATATGAGATTTCTTCTTGATAATGCAGGTGGGATTTTGTAAACTACTTCAGAAATTTCTACTACCTAAAACCACTCTGGGCTTGAGTTTCTCCAGTCATGCATGCACCAGGCCCCAACAAGTGTGACTTGTAGGAACATTTACTAATGTGTAACTTTTTCTCCAGGACTAGATGAATTTCACCTCCTAAAGTAGGTGAACAAACACACTCCTGCTGACACAGTGTAAATGGGAACTGAAGAACAGCAAGACCTGAGACAGTCCTGTGTCTGAATGCTTACTGCAGTTTCCAGTGAATGCTATTCGGAAGACCACTTGCTCATCTATCCCAAATGTGATTATTTGCCTCTAATCAATGTTTACTACAAGCCTTCTTCAGCTTTACCACGTGAGTATAAAGAAAGCTTGCAAATCCAACTTTCAGCAGAAACACCTGGATCATAAAAGGTTGAGAATCCACCTGTAGGCTCGAAGTAATTTGAAGGGCAGAAAAGCAGAGATCAGTAGGGAAATCCACAAAAATAAATGCATTGGTTAAAAAAGGAAGACTAAAATTCCACTACTATTAATACAGTCAAGCTAGAGAATTAGAATTTCAACTTGACCCCTCTTGTACAATTTAAGAGACGTCACATTCCGTGAAACAAGATACACAGCCATCACAAGATGCAGTTATCATCTACAGGATCATGATAAACCTAAAGAAAAACAAAACTAAGAACAGTTGTCTACCTCACATTTTTCTTGGACTTAAGGATTCTAGGAAGATGGCAATGTTCTCCTAAACTAAGGAGAACATTTCTTCTCCAGAAAGCATCCATTAAAAAAACCCAAAAAACCACAAAAGAAACCCCAACTACCCACAACACATTTAATTTTATCCCAGCTGGTGATTTAGAAGACTATCATCTCACTGGTTTAATAGAAACAAACCTGGAACTAGTGGGCTTTAAATTCTGCTAACTGTTCAACAGGTGACAACCATTTTCCTCAGACACACCTGTATTATTTGTGTTACACTCCAAGGAAAAACATATGCACATGCTTCAAAAACCTAAACCTGATTGGCATTCGAATCCCTGGCTCTACTTCCAGACATAGCTACACAAGAAAGTTTTCTCTTATTATTGCAAGGTTAAGGGATCTGCTAAGAGAGTCACTGCCCTTGTCCAGAGCAGCTAAGTATCTTCTACTGGTACTTTTCAGCCCTGCAAGTACCACCAGAGACAGCTCCAGCATGGCTGAGGGTCTCAAATTCAGCCACTGCACTGTCTAGAAATGCTTTAAAGCAGACTGATACTCCAAATGCCAGTGTAGGCTGACTTCGAACTAAAACTGTCAGTGCACATTTTTTAATTCCTTGAGATAATGATGAATTTATGAAAACAAAAGCCACAGCTGCCTAGTGCTAGTTTCAGATTCAACTTTCACAGTTTTTGCAACCACAGCCTCAAAGACTTAAAGATAAACCTTGACCCTGTTATCTTGGGTCTACAGTAGTTCATGTATTTTACCAGTACCTATCTTTCCTGTATGAAAATGAAAGTTCCATGCAAACCCTGGCTGTCAAAAGAAACAGCAAGTAAACTGAGCTCAAAATTCTGTCAAAAAAAAAAAAAAAAAAGAGTATCCAAGCCACTTGCAAACAGAACATCTTTTTACCTTTTCATCAGTTACTGCAGATTCAGGTCCCAAGTCTATCAGCAGTTTCATGGAGATGCCTTACAATCAGAGTAACTTCCACATCAACAAAGCTGCAGCTTTGGATATTATGGGTATAGTATCAGTCTTTAGAGAGTATAGAAGGGCTTTAGCAAGTACATCTTTCAGAAAAAGCATTCATTAATCCTCATAATTTTCAGAGTTTTCCTGGTATAATACTATTCAACTTGAATATTAGCAGCCACAAACCCTTAATCACTTTACTCACTGATCATGTTTCTTGGCTGAAACTTAGAAAGAGTAAGTTAAGCTCACATCCATAAACTACAAATACTAACGAAACTTCCCATGTCTAATGAACAGTATAAAAATAAAATCCCCTGATGTGCTGCCACATAGAAACTTACAAGTGAAAACAGGAAAAACACCACCCAGGGATCAAGCATCACTGGGTTCCATTATCCAAAACAAACATCAACATGAACAGTGTAGCTTCTATTAGGAGCCAGGGTAAATCAATATTTACAGTAACATTTCTACTAAGTAAAAGCAGATCAAAGCATCTAGAAAGAAATATGAGAAAAATACCAGTGGCACAGTTTCTCAAGTACTGACAACAATTTTCATGCCATTTACTAACCCCATGGAGCAAACCACAAGCTTTAAACAAACACTGTCTTATTTCACACAGAAATGTATCTGAAGATAAAAACAGTCTCGAGTTTGGGCAGAAAGGCACTAACCTCCTCCTCACTTGTTCTGAAATATGTCTAGGGTTATGCCACTAATGTATTTTAGGGCAGAGAGGAGCTGAGAGCTTGGCAGCTCCATTATGGCTCAAGCGGCTGTCTCCTGAAAGGGCATAAAAAAGCCTCCACCACCACAACACCTGCTACACATTATTAACAATCCTCTGAAATCAGAAGAGCCCAAGGGTCTCTTACCTTTACTTCATACATTTCAACAGTGTCTGATCTTGCTGAGAATTCAAACACTTACATTAAGTACATTTTCTGCACATTTTCTGCACCTTAACCATTTTAGCCACTGTAGGGATTTGCTAAGAACCTCAAAGTCACTACAATTACAGACCAATTGGAGACAGTTCTATAATCAAGATAAATAAAGAAGCTCTTCCTTATACTTCCTCACACATTAAATTAGAAAACAGCCAAATTTCTGCAAGAAACACCAAGAATGAAGAAAAGAAGCAAACCTGAGACTATCCAACTGTGAATCAAGAGAAGCAGCTGTCCACCTCCTAACTCAAATCCCTCCTTTTGCTGAGGAAACAACACTCACGCAAGTCCACTGCTCCGAGTGGAGGTTTATATGATACACAATTACTGTCATAAGCTTTCTGGAAATGGAGAATAAATCATGAAAACCTGAACACTATTTTTGTAGCCAACACCTGAATTTTCACTGTATGGTTGCAAGCCACTACATCCAAAACGTATTAATCATTCCTATAAAGCAAAACATTAAGGTTTTCTACTACATTTTAAAATAAGTCTAACAACTAAAAAAGCAACCATAACTTACTCCTTGAACTAAAAATGTTAATCCACATCCCACATTTCAATCACATGGCTTTTTAATTTAAGAATGAAGAATGTTCAACTGCATCCTTGATTTAGAATAAAAGCACCTGAGTTTATACTACCAACATAATGTCTACAGTGACAACAGCTGCTATTTGACCAACTGGGGGAAAAAGAGAAGATAGAAAAAAACACCCATATGGCCCAAGCAGCTACAGAGAAATCCCAGGATAGCCCAACTTATGTTACTAAACCAGCAGTGTCATCTGTCAAAGTTTCATTACAGAAAGCAAGAACTGAAGAATGAACTTGAACACTTAAAAAAAAAAAAAAAAAAGCACCAGCAGATAAAGATAATTATGTTGTTTCTACAGAGGCTCTGGTGCAACTTAAAGGCAAACAAAGCTTTTTTCCTCTAAGTTTCACTGAAGACTAAAGATCACTCAGGTGATCTGTAGTGCACCATGCTTGCAAAGTCATGAGATGACCCCAAAAAACTCTTCTACTGCAAAACGTGACCAAATACACAGTGTTACCTAGGTTGAACTAAGGTTACAGGAAACATGTGGCTCACACTCAGCCTTTTCCTCACAGCACAACCTCTGACCCAGCTGGCCAGCACTGACCCATCGACCAGACCACTCTGTAATAAATAGGAATGAGCAAGCTGAGCTGAGCAACCTGTATCTGGTCTCAAGTTTCAGGTTTATAAACCTGTTTCTGACATAACACACAAGTCTGCTCAGTAATATTCCCTGTGCAGAGTTGTCAAGCTGAAGGGCTACAATCAGGCACCACTCACAGAATCCTTAGGGATCTGTGGAGATCATATTGTCTAATGTCCCTGTCAAGGTAGGGTCACCTGGAGCAGGTAACACAGCAGGTAACATGTCCTGGTGGGTTTGGAATGTCTCCAGAGGGAAACCCCACAATCTCCCTGGGCAGCCTGTTCCAGTGCTCTGCCACACTCAAAATAAAGAGGTTCTTCCTCATGTTGAGGTGAAACTTGTGCTTTAGTTTATGGCCTCTGCTCACTGTCTTGTCGCTGGGCACTACTGAAAAAAGTCTGACACCATCCTCTTGGCACCTCTTTGAGAGATTCATATGCATTAATCAGTCTTTTCTCCAGACTGGACCTGAAAACAGGCCCAGCTTCCCCAGTCTGTTCTCATAACACAGACGCTCCAGACCCCTCATCATATTTGCAGCCCTCTACTGGACCCTCTCCAGCAGCTCCTGATCTTTCTTGAGCTCCTTCTACTGTTTTGCTGAATGCTTCCAAGGATGCAAAGTCTGAAGAAAACAGTACACATTACTACATGTGCTGCATAATCACTCTCCTCTTCAACAGGGTACAAGAAATCAAGGGGATGAAAAAGCCCCCCCACAGGCACTAGATCAAGTGTACAATACTTCAGTGTGCCTTAAGCAGAGAAAGTACTGACATGTATCCAAGTCACTCAGACTTGCTCAGAATCAATACATTATTCTTCCACCTCAAACACCTCAATTCAGAAGCAGCAAGCTCATTTTTGTCAGTGAGGAGCACAAAGGGGAATCACAGCTTCAACCTCTCTCATGGGATGCAAGGTGTGTCCCCTCACTTCCGAACAGCCATGTTCACTACCCAAATACACTACTACAATCAAGCTCATCAGGACCCCCAGCATTCCCTTTCAGGCTGGGGGAAGCAACCAGAGGCTTCAGAAATACAGCCCGTACATTTTGAAACTTCTTTAATAGCTGTGAAGGTAAAAAGCTACCTCAAACCTAAGGCTACATCTTTATTTCCAGGTACATTCTTCCCTCCCATTTCTCCTGCCTTCGTGGTTAGAGAGCTGCATGACCATGCCAAAGCCCCGGAGGGAAACGCAGCACACACTGGAGCGTTGAAATGCACTGCATGGACACGGTGGCCCTTGGACACGAACGTGACATTCCAGCCCGCCAAGCCCACAGGCGAGTCCCGGCAGCCTCTCGGTACAGCGGGGAGCCCACGCGCGGCGGGCCCTGCGCGCTTCCCCACGAACACGCCAGACGAGGGACAAGCCCAGGAACGGCGAGCAGAGCGAGGGGACCGGTTTTCCGGGAAGCCTCCACCCCCGCCTCCCCAAGGGCCTGCGTTCCACCCGTGACACAACGCAACAGCCAAGGCCGGGCCCGACCGCGCGCAGCGGGCCCGGAAGGGCCTCAGGGCACGGGGCGGGAAGCAGAGCGAGGCCCCCTCTCTCCTCCCCGCGGCCCGTCGGGCACAGAGCAGCGGGGCAGCCCCCGCAGCCCTACCGAGATGTCCCCAGGCAGCCGTTCCAGGCCACTGCCGCCCCCGCGCCCAGGCCAGCCAGCAATGCGCACGGGAGAGGGGCCAGACCCGCAGCCATGGGCGGAGAACGGGAAAGCGCAGGAGCAGCTCTGGGGGCTTTACCTACCCGCCGGCAAAGAGATGCACCAGGGTGTCTCTTTGACTCATCCTCGTCGCCTGCACCCGGGCGGGAGGAAGGAGGTGCCGGGCGCTTCCGCCCCACACTCACGGCGCCGCTGCTGGCGGGGCTCAGCATAAATACGGGAGGATCGGCTCCGCCTCCCGCTGCCGGCGGGGCTCCGCAGCCACACGGGCCGCGGCTTCCTGTGAGGGAAGGGGGCGGGGCGGGGCCGGGCCGGGCCCGCCCCTGGCAGCGGCCGCTGCAGCACGGACAGTGCGTGGTTATTGAATATGCATAAACGAATACGCAATGAGCCCCCGCAAACAGAGGCTGCTATTGGCTGCGGCAGCGTGACGTCACCGCAGGCACCGGGCCCGCCTCGTGAATATGCAACGAACCTCCGCGCCCCAACTAAACAGGCGCCGCCATTGGCTGCGGCACGTGACGTCACGCGCGCGGTGCCTCGTGCTGCCTGGCGAACGGGGCGGTCAGGATCTGCGTGAGGCGGCGGCGCCGCTTGTGGGTGCGGTGCGGGTGCGGCCGCCCTTGTCCCTGATATCCCAGAACGGCCTGGACACCGTGCTGTTCCCTGTGCTCTGGGATGACCCCACCTGAGCAGGGAGGTGGGACAGATGCCCCACTGGGGTCCCTTCCAATCTGACCCCTTCCGTTACGGCCGCAGCCGCTGGGCTTGGGAAGGTCACAACCAGCAAGTGCAGAAGATGTGGGGAAAAGGGTATGAAAAACAACCCGAATGCCCTCAGCACCCCCAAACAGCAGCATTAGTAAGGTGTGTGGAGGCCTTAGTTTTTGTTCCCTCTTATTCTTGAATTCTGGGTCATGCCCTTAGCCACTGAAGCAATCCATCTCCAGAGAAGCACCCAAACACTGCTCCTTGGGTGTTTCTAAAAGTATCCTGGCTCACTGAGTGGCTTTCATCTTGGTTTTCCTCAAAAACTTACAAATAAGTGATGTCTATATAACTTAGATCAAAGTTACAAGGTGCTTATATGGCATGAGTTATATCAATAAAACCTAAAGCATGACTTTTTATATATCTGTATAACCCAAATCATGAATTTTATACAATGCAATGGCTAGTATATGGTTAACTAGCTGCTTAATACTGAATAGACAAAAGAAGAAAAAGCTCACCAGGTGGAGAGCTTTAGAGATAGATAAGAATAGTACTAATAAGAAATTGGCAAATGTAAAGCCAATTAGCCACAAAACAAAGAATTTAGGCTGGTTAAGACCAGCCGGACCAAGGAACACCATAACTGCACATGCTCTGAAGAGAAAGTTGAGAAGTTGAGATGTGAAGACCTTGGAAGTTTTCATCAAAGACCCGTGATGACCCCTGAACTGGGGAGATGCAAGTGCAGTGCAAAATAACTATTTATAACCATGAGATCATACAATGTAAATTAGTTCTTGTGCAGAGGTGATGATGTTGTAGTGACACAGTAACACTAAGCAATACTTACTGTACAAATTTACCACAGCCCTTGACAAAGGTGGGTGAGTTAGGTAGAAATATCCCCCTCACCACTGGTGCTGTAATAAACAAATACCTGTTCTATAGACATTGGTCTATGGGGATAATTTCCAGCCTGTCTTTTCAGCATCATAAGGGAAAATAAATAAGGCTAAACAGGAAAATACTGAACATCATGTAAAATTGTCATCTGAATTAATATTTTGAAAACCCAAGTACCTAAAGGCAAATACATGACTTAGTAAAATCTTCATGAATATCCACAAAAACTTCCCCTACAAAAATATAAGCAGATATTTAATAATAGCAGAACAATTTTTAGTAAAACAGGACTGCATTTTCAAAGTTATTTCTTAAATGAGAAATGCTCCTCTAAGCAAGTGAGCTCATGTGGAAGAGAAGTTGGAAATGCAATGTGAGATTTTGAAAGTGCGGTGGGAGTTAAGGAGGAGGTTGGGTGTGAGAAGGCTTGGACAAGTGTGAGGTGTGGGCATGATGTGGGAGAAAGTTGTAACATTGAACTGAGACAAGTAAAAGTAGGACAATGATTTTGCAGCTGGGATTCTGCATTGCCACTCGACACAGCATGTAGCTGAAACTACTGAATGGATGAGGAATAATTGTTCCAAAATAGAAAGACATGCAAGACTTTCACAAGCCTGTAGTATATGTGCAGGAGACATATTCAATTTAATATTTAAAAGTGAGAAAGGATCATGTGCTGCTTTGCACAAGATTTCATGTGGAAAAGAGTAAATATATTCAGGTTAATTTAAACAGATGCATTGTTTTGAAAGTATTATTGTGCTATGTGCTAGATGAAAGATAGTCATATGCTAAATGCTTTGTGTGAGGTCATGGGCCCAATTTTTTATCAAATTCCTTCAGGAGCTTAAGAGAGAACAGAAGATGAGTTTTCTGCAGGCCATGTGATTCCATCCAGCAAGCACATGTCCCAGTAAACTCCAAAGATTCAATACCAGACACAAGCTTTGCTTTATTCTGTCTCAATACAGATGAACTCCTAATCTGGGAGTTTTTTAACTTCATCTGATGTGTTTGGCTTCCACTGTGGCAAATGAAAAAATGTAATGTGATTATTTTCATGAACAGTTGTTGAATAACTAGAATAAGCACAGCTATTGAAGCATTTTATTTACATAACTAGATGCTTTGTAATTTTTAAAAATATATGTTTTAATAGAAAATTTAGATATCCCATTGAAATTTTTAAGGCCCCAAAGTGAAATATTTTCAGTTTTTATTAGGAGTCTGAAGCACTTTGATTCAAAATGATTTTGGAGTTTTTCTTGAGAGCTGACTTTAATACCACTTCTATTCTCCTTGCTAGGCTGGGTTTTCTGGCTGGACTGCATATCCCATAATATATGATGGATATGGATTCTTAGAGTGTATTTTCCTTCTTCATCCATTAGGGTAAGTGTGGAGAGGAGATGCCATGTGGGATCACACCTGAGAATGCAGAACATAAATAAAAGCATCCAAATTGCATAAAGTCCCATTTTCAAAAGATCTTTTTCATAAAAACATTCTATTTTTTCCTATACTTCTATTGCAAAAACCTGAGTAACTCTCCTACTTAACATTCTGTCTTTTTTACCTCTTGATTCCTTAGAAATGATAATTTAAAATATAATTTGTTTGGGTGGGATTTGGGCTTAGTCTTCTATTCTGCTTGGTAACTAAGGGTGTAATAGAAGTCAAACAAAGATGTCATAGGAGAAAATGTAACAAAAAAATTGAAGATTTTGTTTCAGTCTTTTTCTAAGTTTTCCTCAAGATACACATAGCACGTTTAGAACTTTTCCTCAGGTTGGTACTTCGGGGCAGCTCAGATGAGACCTTGTTACAAGTACACAAAGTGAGATAAAGCCCAAGGACTTGGCAGCAACAAAATGTGAGTGGGCTGTTACTCCAAGAGGGAAAACAGCTGCTCTCACAAGGAAGTCAGGCTAACATTAGACTTTAAATTACAACTTCTGTGCTTTGGAAAAGGAGTAGTGGGTGATTAAGGCTTCCTTTTTTTTCATATTATTCTGTATTCCATGGAGGCATTTTTAAAAGCAATTTGATTCAACGTTGGTAAGTGGATGAAGTACAGCTTGTTAAACAGCCAGCATTAATCTCCTGATATGTCTGGCTTAGAAAGAGACTTGAGCTTATGCTTATTGATGACACTGAGCTGCTTCATTATTGCTAATGAAGGTGGAAAGGTTAAATTTAGATCCAGAGTAAGCCTCTGCAGAGAAACTGGACGGGTTTCTTTAGTACATGTTATATGAGATGTATATGAGATTTTTATTTTTTTTTTTGCAGGGGTGGAGGGAGTGGATTTTGGTTTTTTTTACCCCCTTTTAAATACAATTTTCCTGATACTTTATCTAGTTTGTTTCCATAAACTGTTCAAAACAGTGTTATGTTGGTTATGTTCTCACATAGTATTCTTTTTCTCTCTAGTATGTTCACAGAACTTTTCAATGCAGGGATAAGAATTTTAGACATATAAATCCCAAAATCTTAAGATTGTCCCATGAATAACTTGCCTTCTGACTGGTGCTACTCAGACTCCAGTGATAAATACCACCAGCATGAATGGTGAATTTGAGATTTTTGTTGCCAGGAGTTGGGCATATTTAAGGTTGCAAATTGGAATCATAGCAAGATATTACAAGGAGCATTTTAGCTCATAAAGGTTACTGATTCTGAAAGTGAACAAAATTAGTGTACTGCTCCTTTGAAATGGTAGACATGAATTTGTGCAATGGTGTGAAGTACAAGAGAATCACTCTATCCTAGCAAAAGCTGGCCACTGAGGGATTTAAAAAGTGCCTCGATTTTATTAATACACTTCTATCAATCTGTTTATTAATATATTTTTAACTCCATTTCACAAATAAGGAAGGAGAATGAGAAAAGACAGATGTTTAATCAAAACCATTGGACAGATCAGTGACAGATTTAGAAATAACCTTTTGACCAAGAAAGCCAGCAGGGAGGGTGTGATAAACAACTGTCTTTATACTTTGTGTAGGTCTTCTTTTGCTTGAGAATGGAGCAGCCTCTGTTCCTTGAGGACATAAAAACCTTTGTAATACACATTTGTAAACACATATTTGTAAGTTGCTCAGTTGCTTGTTTATTTGAAGTCTGTAGCTTACATAATGTTCAGAAAATAAAGTAGAAGAGGACAGGAAAAAAGGATAATAAGTAGGGAAAGAAGAAAAGAGGAGCAGCTGATCTTGAAGGAAGGTATGGGGATATCAGTACCATATAAATGAGGACTGGGAGAGTGGTATGTGGGCTTTACAGCCAGAAACATGCAGGTACTTACTACAGAGTAAAAGAAATAGTTAATTCCTCATAGTTGGCCCTCATGACAGCCATGGTCAGTGCTTTGCATGACAGGCTGTCAGTTTTTACAACCAGTTTATTCAGAGAATCAGGTGCACAGAAGAGCGATTGACATTATCTGGAAAATGGATGCCTTATCATATCAAAAACCACTTAAAAGATTTGTTTTGTTTAGACTGGGTAAACAAAGGCTAAGAAAAGGTATGACTTCTGCTGAAAAAATATGTCAGAGCAATAAACTATGGAGACCAGAGCAGTAAAATACTACATAAGCTAAAGGTCAATATTAGCAGAGTCACCAGGGGTCATGAATAAATTCAGGTAGAGAAGAAAAAGTGAGAGTCTGTGATGTGATTTTCTACAGTGTCTGGAGGGCAGAATGAAAGATTTCAAGTGTCTGCACCCTATGCCCAGCTCAAATTGTGACAAGTGGGTGGATTACCTTGTCGAGGCATCCCTCTTTTGAAAGGTGTGATCCAAGATGCAGTTCCATTCTAGCCCATCACCATAGCAGGGGCTTCTTATCTTACTTACTTGGAGAGAGCTGTGTAAACAATGTCTCATGGCTCAGAGAGAAATTTCCTGATGTGAAAAACTTCAAATATTTGAGAAATTTACTCACTTCTAAATGATACAGAACTTCTAATTTTTTTTTTTAATCAAAAGGCAGAAGGAAGTGTGACTCATTCAGAACAGGTGAATGTGTGACTGCATAGGTTTTGCAAATATGAACTAAGCAAATCCAGGGAGCTTAGCAGTAGTGTTCTTACTGCCTGCACCTCACTGTTGTGTTTCTTGGGAGAGGCTGGGTCTCAGTGCGGAGGAGGGATCACAGCAGTACACGTTGCTTTCTTGGCTGTGTTGGCCTTTGGTGTTTTGTATGAGCAGCCTGCTTTGGACAAGTGAGCAAACCCAACTATCCTAGATGTGCATGGAGGCTATGGAAGGGTTTTCAGGCCACTGGCAGTCACCTAGGGAGTCAGTTACCTTGCTGCTCTCCCTTGATAAATGTGGTTTAATAATTAATGTCCATCTGGAGGAGATGTTACTTCTCTGGCTTGTCTAAGCCTGGACAAGGAATTTGCTGACCCAGGTGTACATTAGAGGCATAAGCTTCATTATTGCTAATGAACCAGTTAAAGAAAAATTGCCAGGAGACTTTTTTTTTTTTGCAAGAGATAATTCATTGGAAGTTTTGGTGCTTAGCTGTGCAATGTAGTTTGTTTCCTGGATCTTGTGCATATGACACAAAGCTCAGTTAGAGCCTCAGTTTTGAAGTGTAGAAGCCATAACTAGAAGGAAAACTGTTACATCAGCTAATGCTACAAGGGGAGAATGTTGAGTATTAACAGGTTGTTTATCCTAATGGGGCAAATATTATTTCAAATTTTATTTACCCTGTATGAAGTTTCAGTGTCTCCTGTAGGCTATGGAAATGTCTTATCATGTTCCAGATTCTTCTCATTTACTTCCAGAAATGGTGGGGGAACAAAGTTTATTTGGGTTTGTTTTTTTAAAGGGTCAGATTGTAATTGATTTTCTGCCCCTGAAAAGCCTGTGGAAGTGATTTCTTTGCCTAGAAAAGGCACTTGAAGAAATGTAAAGAACTTACTTACAGTGTTAAGTGATGGCAGTTTAAAAGATGTTTAACAAAACAAAAAGGAACGTGTAGGGATACAAAAGGAGATGCTGCTGAAAGCAGTCTCCCCTCTGATATGCTACACCTGTGTTAATCATCCTAGAGTAGAAACAGCCTTGCCCTCACAGCCAGGGGCATGATAAAGAGTGAGTTAGCTGGGAAGAGTTCAGTTAGAGTCTGCTTGCTGTGCTGTGAAGACCTGGGGACAGGAGGTCGTGCAAGGGCCAGAGAAGGTAAGATATTATTGTACATAGGACAGACAGGGTTAGGCAGCCGTGCTGGGGCAGGACGAAGCCAGACCCAGAACTGAAGAAGAGAGACAGAGCCAGGGCTGTGTGGAGCTGCTCTTAGAGGATATAGAAAGATATGGGAGACTTTTTGAATAACAAGATGAAGATACTTGAAGCCTTCTGATAATTCTAATGAAGCACCTCGAGTGCAGTGTTCATGTTGACTGCCACACGTATATCGACTGCGACAGGAACATTTACAAGTTGCTCTATTTTACTTGAGACTTTGTGGCACACTTTACTTTCAAGGATCCTTACAAGGATTTTATTGACCTTTAAAACAAGTTAACGAGATTATGATGAGCAAGTAATGGCTCTGGGACAGGGCATTAGGTCAAACAGGTGAAATCCGCATTTATTCTGGAATTTATTTAGCACCAGTAGGCTCATGTAAGTTCTGGGGATACTTCACAGTCTCAGATATAAAGCCCGTGTAACTCTTCCTTTCTCAGTGCTGTTATTTCCTCCCCTGTGAAGCACAAGCTCACTTATTTTTTTAACCTGTTCTCTAATCAAATGCAGTGAGTTGTTTTTCCATAGTTCTTTGAAAATACGCTACAAAATCTTCTCTGCATTATTTGTAAGTTTAGACACAATGAACCTCAAGTAGTTTCATTCGTGATATGCTGTATGTGCCTTAGCCTTGATGAAATTGCTACTTGGATGACTTTGATCATCTGAGTGAGAATGAGTGTGATTTGATGGTGGTGGCTTTGACAAACTAATCTCTCAAATTTTGACTGGATTTGGTGTTAGATTGTTAGTCACGGTGGTGGGAAGAACTATATTTAATTTTTTCCTATGGGATGAAGTGATGAGGAAACAGAACTTATTTTTTTTCATGATAAAACATGATGTTTTTATCCCCATAAATGAAATGGAAGTTCTGCATAATCCAATGTCAATGGTGACCTAGATTTCAAGCCCTCTATTTTTAATCATACTATGAAATTTTCTGTCTCTCTTTTTAAAAAGGCTCTTTTCAATTTCCATCTCTCAAAATACAAGAACTTCTGGTAAGAATATACTCTTTATTCTTTCTTCCAGTTATATTTGGATCTTATCTTGATTTTAGTGTGCCATGTGTGCCAAGCTGAAGTCTACGTGTTCACAAAGCCAAGTCTGTGTGAGATTATGCAATACATATGTGCTTAAAGTTTCTCCAAACAGAATTCAGTGTTCCTAAATCCAGCTGTGTGGTACAGCAGTGACTTTGTTTTCTGTACTCTACAAGTCCTGAGTTCAAATTAGTGGAAGTTTGATTCCTTGCCTGTCACTGTATTTTATCCAGAATGGAGCACAATGTTGAATTTCTGAGATACTTGACCATATTTTTTCATGAAATGGGGTCTGAGGGGAGCTTTGCAGTGTAACTTGGGGCTTATGTCTGTCTTCTGTTAGAGCAGATGTTTTGCATTATTTTTTTAAAGACACTAGCAGTTATTATATACCAAGTTATCTTTCCTAACCACCATCTGTCACTGCAAAAGGAGGGAAGGGACATCCCCACTGGAATAAAGGTGGAGTAGGAGCCCAGCTCTTGGTGCTCATTCCCACTGTCCTTCACAGTCTTTTATTGATTTTTATGGTGTCAAGAATAAGAATACTCAAATGAAGAAAGTCATCATTCTGGATGTTGAAATAATCCTCAGAAATGGATATGGACAATTCTGATATCTAAGGGAGGATGGAAGAAGGAGGCATTACAGCTTCATTCAAGGAATTGTCAAGTTTATATGTTAGACCCTGCATCTCTGTTATGGCGGTAGAGATACTGATAGAGGGCTTCTGAGATAAATGTTGGTTACAAAATGACAGGTTTTCATTTTAACAATATGTAAAGGTCTCTGAATGACTTCGACCTCTGGGTATTTTTGATTTTTTTATGTTTTTTTAAGGAACAAGCACTGAATGACAGTACTTGAGTAGTTGGCTCTCTTCTTAAAAATCTGAATTTGTAGCATTTGGAGGAAAAGTTATTTGCCATTCTGCAACAATTAATTCCAGAAAAGTAAGCTAATGGTGAGTTGGAACTAAGGTTATTATGTCTACTATGCTTCCTTCTGGTAAACATAAACTTAAATTAAGAATGTATTATTCTCAGAGCCTCACAAGTTCTGAGGATTTATCACAAAAAGAACACTGCCTTCCCATTGTTTATAAAAAACACTGGAACAAGGCCTTAGGTTATAATTCAACTCTCCTACAATTATCAGGCTGACATTTATAAAAAAGCTATTGATGGAACCTTCATTTAGAGTGTGTTCAAACCACCTTTGAAATACAGATGTGAAAAGCAGTTCAAAATACAGTGGTGAGCATTACAAGAAAAAGAGTCCATGGTATTTACAGGGACCCATCATTCCATATCATGCAAGAGAGTTACTGAAACCCAGTGCAGTGATACGTTGAAATTATTGGAGGGGTGAGGTGGGAATCCTGAGATCTGAACATATGTTAAGTGGTAGAAGTGAGACTTTCATTGTTACTTAACTTATATTTACTGTGAACAAATGGGATTTTTGTTTTCTAATTCTCTGAGCTGCCTTTAGGAATTCCATCCTAGACCAAGTCAAAGATACATTTTTTTTTTTCCAGTCACTTAGAAAAGACTGAAGGTGTCAGGATATATTGAAAATTGTTCTCTTCTGCACTTCTTGCTTGTAGTTATTAGTGATATTTTCTAACTGGAGGAACTGTAATTAAAACCAGATGGCAAATATATCCTGAGATTTTTATGCATGAAAAACTTGCCAGCACTGCCAGCTGCTGATACCATTTCAGAAACATAGGTTTTTTGGTTGCTATATCTGAATGGGTTGTTATGGAAGTTTATTTTAATCTCAGCCTTCTGGAAAGAAATAGATAGAATACTTAGAAATATAGCTCCAACATTTTCCTCATTTTCGTCTGTGCTTTAGAAAAAAAGAATATTACAGCTGGAGTTGGATGTTGCTTATTGATTTTCAAACAGTGTGTAATGCTGGAAAGGAGCATATACCATGATGATAATGATATGCAATAAGGTAGCAGTCTGTAAAAACCCCCAAACCAAAACTATTTGGTGATTAAAAGACAGGCTTATGTTCCACCAGGTCAAATAAACATATCCCCTATTTTGACTACAGTTTCCAAGAACTTCAGTAGCTGAAATTTGGGATTGCAGTGTCTATAGAGGCTCTTAATTGGCTTTAATGATCTTGGGCCAAGTGACTTCTCTCACTGTATTGGATGTGATGCATTGGTGTTTGTGTGTGAAGGAAATTCTTCAGTTGGAATAAAAGGGAGCCATTCTCAAACAATGTGACATTTCCAGCTCCTCAGACTGTACTGGAACCTAATTCACACAGAATGTGATCAGTTACACTTCAGTGTTGGCTAATCTTCAACTGCAATCAATAAATCAGCCAGGGCAGGGAGAGAGTAGGTGAGTCAAACATGTACTGTGGTGTTTGCTTTTGTAGCCTTTTTGAGAGGTCAGATAGTGGAGACATCAATTAAAAGCAGGATAAACAGCAGGGTTCTTCCAGTGCAATTGTGTTTCCCTTTCTTAAATAGGAGAGTGAATTTAGCTTTAGAGGAAGCAGCCAAATAGTTGGTTGTGCTTATAAGCAGTATAATTCAGACATGGCTGGTGAAAATTTCAGTGCTCAAACTTTTCATAGAACACAGAGTGCAGATTTTGAGTGAATATATCAGTGTCCAAATCTTCTTTACAGAAAACAGTGGTTTGGTTTTTTTCAACCTCATTAATTTTCCAGTGTATTTTTCAGTTTTTTTAGCATGACTTCAACACTCAAAAGCTCATTGTGATGCACAGATGTGTGAAGGAAATACTTGAATTTGGATAAAACTGAACAAATTTCAATGTGTCACTTCCAGTCTATAATGAAACCTAAGTGTGCTATTTCCTAAGTGTCTTTGTCGACAATGATCTTTTCTATGGTGGGTGAGACTACAATATTTATCCGTTGACCTTTATTATTTGGGCTGTTCTATGCAAATATTCCCTTTTCCTCCACTGTCTTGTAATCTAATAGACTTGATAAATACCATGGGTTTATCTCTGTTTTTGTTGTATGGATGTTTTGGCTCCCAGTCATGTTTCATAGGCCCCAAGCAATGATATCTCCAGTAGTTAGAGGTGCCATTGCTGAGACTGTTGTTTAACAGGAAAAGAAAGTGCTTAATCAGAACAGCTGTTGAGAATTGGCAGGGAATTTGTCCTCAAAACTAGGAAGTAGGTCGTTCTAACTTCAAGAGCTGGTAATCTTGGGCTGGCAGAGGAGAGAAGTACCTCTTTATGGGGTTGTGTTTTGCTCAACAACAGATGTGTTCAGTTGGCTGTAATTCAAAAGATTTACAGGAACCTTATTAGAAAAGTCAGCCAAAAGGCAACACACTCTGCTAGTTGATGGTGATTTCTTACATTTCACTGGATACTGCACAGTAATTTTGCAAGAAGGCAGAGCCAGCTGTGAGATGCATGGAGCCATGTATATTTCCACACCCAAGAGAGAGGTTTGTGTACAGAATTAGAGTCAGGAATAAGGCTGAGTGAAAGATATTAAATGCTATTCACACAGAGGTGTCTGGATTTGTAGATAAATTCACTTGGATTGGTTGTTTTTGTGTTAACTTTGACCATAAGAGTTTTATTGCATTGAAGTCTAGAAACCAGTAAATAGTGAAGAAGTACTTGAAGATTATTCCATTCTGAACTCAAGAACCTTGTATGACTTGTGTTTGTGGTATCTTTCCCAAATTTGAAATGGTCATACCACTGTCTTCCCATTTCCCCAATGGCACCTTGCCACTACCACCACCCAGAAAATCTTAGTGTGAAGAGAGATGCTGTGTTTTTCTCTTTCACGTGCTGCAGCACTGAAAAACTATACAAGATGAGGTTAGAGCTTCTATGATGCTGTGCTTCTGCAGCAAAGCAGGGAAGACACCAGCCAGGCTCCTGCTTGCTTGCTGTAGCATGAGGTGGAGGGAAGAAAGTTCATTCAGTGGTGGTTGGATTCCAGGTAGCAGAATCCTTGAACTGGAAACAGATCAGGGAGTGCCAGTATCATCACCCAGGAGAGCTGGAGCACATGACATCTCATAGCCAACATGTGTAAAAGGAGTGCTGTCCTCTGGTGTCAGTAAAAGGAGGTTTTTTTAAAAGTATTCAGATTGTTATTCTCTGTTATAACTTCCTCCTTTAATCTTCTGTGTTTTTAGAGACAATGGGACTAAAAAGACTTCTCTGTATTTTAGCCTTATTAAGTCTCTTATGTGAACATGAGAACAGTGCTGTGGAGAACTGAGCTCCCAGAGTGCACACAGCTAAGAGCTGTTGAGGGCTGAGTAAATACACTAAAGGTAATTTGCAGACAGATAACTGGATCTTCCTAACAAATTCCTTTTCCTTGTTACAGTCAGTTTAATGTACCATAACAGTCTTTCTTCCTTTTTTGTAAGTAAGAGAAAAAGAAATCACTGCTGGGATTAAAGCAAGGACAGGGAATTTCAGATGAGGGAGAAGACTGTGAAGTTTGTGAAGCCAAATGTTGGTAGTCATAATTGTAAAGCTTCCATTCCTAGGCTACTCAGTCACTTCCAAAGTGACTTTTAAAAAAAATATAACATTTGAGGACAGATGTATATCTTTTCTAGTTAATTCTAGAACAAATCACATGCATATGGCTCATAATTTGTTTCTATTTCTTTGTTATGTATCATATATATTTCCTTGAGGAGAAGTTATTTTTTAGAAATACTAAACAAACCTTCAATTCATGCTGAACAGCTGCAGATAACTGACACTGCTAAAATGTAGGTGCCATTGTCTTGGTGAAGATTGGTTTGTATGAGATAGATATTACTGCTATCAACAAAATAATTCAGACAGTAGGGATCCTACAGGCTGAGGGATTCTGCATGTTTTGTAAAACAAGTTCAAGAAAACAATTTAAACAATTAAAACAATTTAAGAGTTAAATTAACTCTTAGCAAGTTGTAAATGGTTTGGGGTGGGCTGTAAACATTAGGATATCCAGCCTATTAGTGAACTACTGCTGAAAAGTGGTCACAATTCCAGAAGATGAGTTAGGTAGGGGTGTCCCAATTTGGCTGTGCATGTTCTTCCATCCATGGCCCAACTGGAAACAGCACCAATGAGCAGACACAAGAATACAGATTCTGCTGTTTGTGTGACACTGGCATGTCACATGATTTGGAACATGTAGGGGTCCTTCCTTCCATTGCAGGGTTGTCCTAGAGAATCAGCCAGGCAGGTTGTGGTGTTTTTCCTGTATCCTGGAATGTGCATTATTAAGTACTTCTGCGAATAAGAGACCAGATACAGTGCTGCCTTACCTCTGTGCTAGATTAGCTCACTTGATTTCTGATCAGGATGTGTTGAGCACCGTCTGAATTGCCCAATATTAAATAGACATATGTTGTTCTCTGGATACATGAAGTTCTGCCTACTTCAGGAAGAGCTGGTAGAAAGGTACCCAAAAGATTTGAATCCCTTTACTCCAGCCTATAACAGAAAAATAGGGGACTGAGCACCTGATATTTTGGCACCTATGTCTGTTCCTGCTTTCTACCCTTTTGGCTTCCTCTTTGTTCCTGCTGTGGTCCTGTGATGACAGTAGTAGCTAGAGGAGCTGGGATATTCATTCCCATTTGGCCTTTCTGGTAGTTGAGCTCAGTTGCTGTTGCAGTAGCAAGTCCCACTGCCTGCAGCTTGCCCAGAAGAATGGGAAAGGCAGAGCAACTGGAGCTATGAAATGCAGATTAAGAAACATCCTCAAAATACTGAGCAATATATTTCAACCTAAATGCATTTCAATAGATTTGCCACAATGTCAGAGGTATTTTAAATGGCACTTAAGGATGTAGTTGAAGTCAAACAAACTGGACATAAATCGTCTGCAGTACTTTGAATGCTTCACTAGAACTGTTTGACAGAACGAAATGATCAAACTTTACAGGGCCAAGTGGGCGAAACCAGCTCTTTGAAACTCTTTGAGGGACAGAAACTCTGTCCTTCTGTGAGGGTGCAGACAGTGCCAGCAGAATACCAGTGACAGCAGTGTGACATGCTCCTGCATAGCACCTCTGCAGAGCCTGCTTCTCACTTTGTTGGCACCCACAGTTTGCCATATGTGCACTATCACCACACATGTGAGGTAGCTCTTCAGGTTTTAATTGCAGATAACCAGTGCATGTCCCAGAACTGAAAGAAGCCCTGAAGGTTTTCAAATACCACCAGACTGCCCACTTGCTCATCTTCTGTTATTGAGAAGTGTTCAAGAAACAAGGCCAAAATTGTCTTTTTACAATACTGGTAAAGTAGTAGTGTTTCATTGTGGGCATCAGGGAATGCCTCTAGAGGAAGATGTTTCTTCTCATCTGCTCCAGATAAGCAGGTTGGAATGAGAGTGCTGATGATATCCAATATTTAAGGTGAACTTCAGAAGGGAGTGGTAACCTTTGGAATGATTAAATTATCACCCAAAAATGCATTTGGCATTTGTATATGAAATACACATCTGACAAAGTATGTGAAATACTTACATGCCATAGGGCAGTTCAGCTGAGCCATCTACTACAAGACTAATTCTGCTGGGCAAGACTTTGTGTCTGGTATTGCTGAAAGCTTCTTGCTCCTACAGGAACCATATGAAAAAGCTACAGCTGTTTCAAGAAAGACTGCAGTGGCTGCCATAATAATTTCCTATAAAAAAGAAACAAACAAACAAAACCAAATGAAAACAATAAACCCAACATCCCAAAACAAAAAACCAAACCACAAAAAAAAAAAGGAGAGAGAGAGAGAGAACGTGACAGTGAGGTTTAGGTGCAGGGAGTCTAACCAGTGAACTTTCAGTTTTCCATGCCGAAGGGCAAAGTTACTAAATGTTATAAGAGAGGAAAAGAGGAGGACAGCTTTTAGGAGGTTCTAAATTTACAGAGAATTCAGAGTGAAGTGAGACAACTAAGATCAGACCTGACATATTGCTTATCCTCTTTTCTTGGCATTTACTTTCAGATAAAACCAGCTGGATTGAGAAAAGTGGTTCAGTGCTAAGTGTTTCCATGACCTGGAACTGGAGCTGTTGTAATTGACAGCAGTTCCTTTGTATTTATCTTAATAAACAAAGTCTTTTTCCTCTCAGGGATGTTTCCAACTTCTCTAGATACACTGTTTTCATCAATATCTGTGGCTGTCCTCCTTGGAGCCCTTTGGACTCTGCACCACTCCTATTCACATGATGATCTCACATTCCTCCTGGAGTCAAAAATGTGTGCTCATGCAGCCAGAGAGTGGAAACTTACTGATTGTACAGAGCTTGGCAGGAGCTCCTGTTCCAGCCTCCTGACAAGAGCAGGGATGGGCCACATTTCTGTAAGTGCTGAGCCAATTAAAGCCTTCTTGTCTCTGCATTGAGGCTGCTTCTCTCCGTTTGTTCCTTTCTCCATGCTTATGACAAGTATGCAAAGCAAGAAAGCTGCTTTTTTTCTGTGCCTGATCAGTGCTGTAGGAAAGGTTTGGAGCAAATGCAGACCCGTTGTAACAACATTTCTGCCAGAGCCCTGCAAGCAGAGCTGCCTAAAGCAAGTGCACAGATCATGTTTTATGTCTGACACATCCATCTTTTAACATATTAGAGCAGAAGATGGAACAGTTCCTTTAGAGTCACCAAATGAATCAGCAGTGCAAACTGGCTTTCTGCTGCCTGAAGCTCTGTCTATGCTCCTTGTTTTAACTCTTTGCTAGCCACAATCCAGACCACAGAGAAAACTGCAGTAAATGATGAAGTTCCTTAATGCATGAACATATGTTTTTATTGTAGTATTAACTTACATGAGCTATTGCCTGCAGTGGGAGTGGGTTGCAAAAGCAGCATCTATGTGTGGCTATATTGGAAGAGAATAGCTCAATGCATAGTATTTTTTCCCATTTTCCTTTTTGAAACATTCCTACTAGCAAGCTTTAAGGAAGTAGTTCTAGCACATCTGATGACCCCAAAGCCGTAACTGTGCAGATGCTTTAGGGGAAGGCTTGGTGAGTTACTCCTGAAGGTTCATAGCAAAGGCAGCCTGTTTCTACCTTCCTTTCACTGCCTGATGCTCTTCTTATCAAGTCTTACAGAACATGCATTTTGAATGGGTCATATTTTGGGCACTTACACAGTCAGAGCTTCACAGTGATTTAATGACCAGCATTAAAGGTATGTCTCCAAATTTTCATCAAAATATCCAAAACTAGCTTTGCAACTGGGTTATGATAAATTTTATTATTCAAGCATGCATTTGCATCCAGTATGCCTGAATTTCTAGTATATTAAACCTACCAGAACAAAGACTTAGCCATCTGTAATGGTGTCATTAAAACTGCCAGTCTGATATTTTGAAAGTCTAAAAGCAAATATAATTCTCACAGGTTAATAAGGAGTTCTAAAGAGCTAAATCTGAGTCTGGCTAAGCTGTAGTGCAGTACTGAGTATAAATACAGTCAGTAGATATCTGGTGGGTATGAATGTCAAGTGAGAGGAGGATTAGTCCTGTACCATTAGTTATGTTGAGATATGCTTTGAAGAATGTGAAAAACTGTTTTTGTTATCAGCAAGACCTGTAAGGCCTGGGTTCAGTGACAAGCTTCTGCTTTCCTTAGAAATATTTAAAACCCTATTAAAGACAGAGAACCAGCTTGCACTTCCAAGAAGATAAGACAGATGAGCTAATACGTTTCCCTCTCTATCTTTCTGTTCTCCTGCTTGGCTGCTGACTGTGGCCATGCTGTGGCTCACCAGCTGTGCATGGGAAGTGTTTGGGTTGGAAGTGAGTGTAGGACAGGTGAGTGCTTGGAGACTGTCCTCACACTCACACTTCCTCAAGGAAGTGCATAGCACATGAGAACAGTCACTGCACTGCTCTGCTGGACTTAAAGTTCAGGCATGTATTCACAGAAAGAAGGCACCAAGCGTGGTAGGTTTTTCAACAGGACATTGATAAAACATTGATTTGTTCCAGATTTTCCCCTTACCCTTGCTGCTTTCCCTCTTGTATCCACACACAGTCATTGCCTTGAGTCACAGTGCATTTGTTACTAAAATCTGTGCTTGCAGCACTTCTCTAAAAGGCAGTTTCCCTGCTAGTACTTCTTCTGCTGAGAACCCCAAAACTTTATAGACTGTAGTAATTTCTAAGTGATGGGATTGCCAGAACGTGCAATGATGAAGAGGCCAGCTTGGCTAAAATTGGGTAGGATTGGGTTAAAACCTCTGTAATCCAAATAGGAAGAGAGAAAATGTCAAGTAGTGAATGGACAGGAAGTCAGGTAGCTTAAAGCCCAAGATGCTGGTTTTTTACTAGCATTGAGTATTTTCATTTCATTTAAGTTTTTTTTCTTGTTGGTAAATTACTTTTGCATTGTTTGCTTTTTAAGAGAGAAAATATTTTTTCATGGAAAGCAGTGAGTGGACTTTCAATTTTTAACACAAACAAAACTTGTTTTATGGAGCCATGACCAATATGAGAGATTGTATATAAAAGTGGGTTTTTTAGCTGAAAATCCTGAGATCAAGTAAAACTCAGAGAAAATGGAGAACTCTTGGATGCAAAGAGCAGCTAGAGGCCTTGTTTTGGTTAACTTGTTTGATTTCAAGATCAAAGAGAGATTTATGGAGAACAGTAATGCTATGGAGACAGTTGTTTGAACTTTGGATTTGCTAACACCAACAGCTGCTGATATCCTTGAGAGGAAGATTCTTGGTAGCAGTGCAAATCAAGCTCGCTGCTTTCATCTGCATTGGGAAAAGCTTGGCTTAAAATGTCACTGCTGTGAATAGAGGAGCAGAGAGAGTGGTTATGGGCTGCCTGAAAAAGTCACAGAGGTGAAGAACAAAGTGTTCTCAGTCTGATACTGACCAAGTTAAGATTAAGTTTCATTGGATTTAATTGCTCTGTGGTGTGGTGACTTCCCTTAAGAGTTAGATTGCATGTTTGTGTAAAGCTTGTATTTCACTCTGAAGTTAGATGGAAATGTTTCTCAACATTTATAGGAGACATATCTTAGAGCTTATCTAGGAAAAACACATAGTGATGGTGGGAAAAATATCAGTTTTTCAAAAAATTGCAAAATGAGAATTCAGAAGTCCTAGTTTAGGCCAGAAATAATGTTAAAGGCATACTGTAGTGTTCCCCTCCTTTTCATATGTAGAAAGATTTGGATTTGGCCTTTCTTTATGTTCTGCCCCTGTCTGACCTGCAATAGCTCTGAAGAGAATTGTTGTGTTGACAACTCATGATAAGGCAAAACAGAATTTGTCCTGGAAAGAGTGTTTTTCAGGAAGTTATCAAATTATTTGTAGCTTTTCATCAAAGCAAATGAATCTACAGCAATATGAATCGAATATGGGAGTTGATCCTGAAGTTAATTTGGGTACTGTTGAAGGGGGGCTTAAAAACTTAGTCACTGAAATAAATCCAGTTAGGAGGATAGATATTCTAAAAGGCAGTATATGACTGGTGCCATGGGCCCTGCAAGCTCAGGGTAGTTAGGTTTCATACTTCTTGCAGCTGAGCTGTAGCCTAAGGGACAGCAGAATTTCCTCTAGTGTTTATAAATTCAGTCCTGGCTGCAGGGTCTCTGGACAATTCATTTGGCAACTTCCCAATATTTTGTTTTTCTACTTCCTTAATACAGACCCTAAAACCTTACAGATATTTTAGTTTACTGCAGCCACCTCCTTTAAATCAAGAAAATCAGTTATGTGACCTTCAGAGAAGTAATCAGACCTTCTCAGACTTTCCTGTACTTTTTTTCCTAAAAGTAAAATGGAAGTGTCTTTAAGAAAGGTTATAAATTTAGCAAAACAATTCCTTTCTGTGAAGAACATTCATCAGGGAAGGATTCATGCCAGATCTGTGCAAAGCCACACACTTGGGTGCAGTGTGAAACAGACAGAAAATGACAATGCTGCAGATACAAGATGTTGAGAAAGTCTTGGAGCTGGATCTCACTTATCTGTAAAGAATCCACTTCTCTGTGGGAGAATTTTTTTTATTTCCTATACCCAGCTTTAAAAAGCAGAGTCAGATTTCTTCAAATAAACATGTAGAATGCATGTTTTAGAGGAAGTGAGAGCAAGGCAGTTCAAAATCAAATCAGTGGCACTCAGTAAGACTTCCATGGGAGTGGTTTTCAGCTCAACTAGTTGTGTTCCTCTATCCTTTTTCTATCTGAGTAATTAATATCAAATAGTATAATTTATTTGAAAACAAATGAAAGGGACACTGTTGGTTTGGGGAAAAAATCCCTTTACTCCAATATTATTACCCCCTTAGAACCTGTTCTTTTTAATTGATTTAAGCTAGTAAGATCTAATTTTCATGAAGCAGCCACACCAGTATGAATTAATCACAGGCTGTCAGGAGCCAGGCTTGAAGATACACTACTCTTGGGAAGGTGCATAAATAGGACAGAGAAAGGGAAGGAATTAGCAAAGTTAAGGTCAATCTTATGCCTGTAGGAATACTTTCCTTTTATCAAATAAGGTAGCCAACAATCCTCTCTGCTATGTTAAAGAACAGAGGACAATGGCACTGGTTGTAAAAACTCTACATGATCACTGTAGCTCTAGGAATTATGCACACCTAGGAAACATGGCCACACATCCTTCTGATCTGGTTAGTTTCTCTTATATTTACTTTCTGTTAATTATTTTGTGTCTTTGGGATGCAGAGACCATAACTGCATGCTGTACTTAATGTATGGGTAAGACAAGGATTTCTACAGCAGCAAAATGATACTTTTCAAAATGTTTTCTCTTTATATTCACTCAGATATCAGAGTCCTAGAAAAACAGATGTTTACACAGCTTTATTTCCTCTGATTCAGATATAGGAACCACAAAAGCATTTTGTTTCCTCAGATTGAATTAGGAGCAGTTATGCCTCATGTTGTCAGGCCTTACATCAGTAATTGCAGGAGGAGGTGAAGTAGCAGCTGCATTTTTGCTGTACTTTGAGTGACTGCTTCCTCATGAGTGCCAGTGGTGAGATCCATTCTGTATTGCACTATTTCCCAGCAGAGCAGTCCATATCATGAGGCATCTGGAAGATAATATTTTTTATTTTGATGAAAGTATTCCATGTACAGAGAACACTGAGGTTCATGGCTGTTCTGTGGGGTTGAAGCAGCATCCCACACTCCTAGTGTGAAGAACGGGATCACTAAAAGTGCAAGTCATCCCTGTTTGCACAGCCTGTCTTGATGGAGCTGGTAATCAATTATCTCTCTGATCTAGGAACGAGTAGTACAGTAGAAAGGAGCTTAGTACCAGCAGTTCCTGAGAAATTTGCCGGTGAATTATTAAAACCAGTGTTTAATTAAAAGATGCACTCAATCTCATGGCCAGAGAAGCTCTAAGTAGGACATGTGAATGACTGAGAGCCAGTTCAGACCAGTTTTCTCAGAGCACCACTCACAAAGGCACTGGTAGGGAAATTATTCTAGCAACACTGCTTTGTAAAGAGAAAGAAATTCCATTTTTTTCTGATCAGAGCAGGGCCTGTTGTTTTGCAGTTTCTGAAAACTCTTTGCCCCTTTTGAGGGACTAACACATCTTATGATTAAACATATCAGATAACAATAACATAAATACATACATGTTATTGTTAAACACATCAGATGTAGTTTATTTTGCCTTTACCATTACTACAGGAACCAATTGGAATGGAAAACTTTACTAAATTGGATTAAACAGGACTTCATCTCAATCCAGTCCTCCTCCCTACACTGCTACATCCAAAATTTCATTCCAACTGATCATTCAAGCTCACTCTTTTACACAGGTTGACTGCCCAGTGAAGTCTTGAGGGAGCATCTGCATCAATTCCAGGCCACTTTCCTTTGAGAGGGATTCTTCTATCACTTTTTCAGATGCAAAACATCTATTTATGTTAAAATTTTTCCTTCTGTCTTTTTTTTTTCCCCCAGTACTTAGGATGGTGAAAGATCGCCCTTAATGGGCAGCTCTGGATTTACTTTTACATGTCCAGAGTCTCTGTAGAACTTCATGTGTGGACACAGAAAGCAAAAGTGTAAGAAAGGAAATTCAGACTAATGACTAAAATTTCTGTGTTGTTTTTATGTTGGTTACAGAAAATGAATGAACAAAATTATTCAAGGAAGACTCAAGCCTTAAAACCTTGATTAATTTTTAGGTAGCACTGGAGGAAAAAATTTCAGGTGATATGTGTTGAGTTACCAATTATCACTGATTTCTCTCTACTTCTGTTGTATCCGTAAATATTTATTGGCTTATCCTCATCTGGGGAGAACTCTTTGAGGTGAAAATATAGGTGAATTCACATTTCACTTTTTGATGCTGCCAAAATGCCACACATTAATATGAATAGCAGTGAAGGCAATTGGTCTCTGTAAGTGAGGACAGCCCTTCTCAGACTGTGCTGCTGAGAGAAAGGGGAAAGTCAGGTTGTCCAAATGCTCGTGGTCTGTATACGTGTGAATGTGGAGGGAGGGAAAAATCCTTTATTCATTTATTGTGGCCCTTAAGCAAATACGTAATAATGGGGGGGGGAAAAATCTCCTTACATCTGTGCTGATCTGATTTAGACTCTGCATAACAGACAGGAATTGTGCGTAGAAGCTCTGTTTATTAATGACCTATTCATATTTTGAGCATTAATTCGTTAGCAAAGAACAAAATATAGTGTACTAAAACTATTTTCCTGAAGTTGAGACAGACATGCATCTGACAGGGCATTGTTATTTATTTACAATTATAAAAGAATTTTATTCTAGTTCGATAACTTTAGAATTACTGAAAAATGCAGACAGAGAATCTCAGGCTAAAGAACCACAGAGTCACAGAATCACTGGGTTGGAAGATCATCAAGTCCAACCCACCCCTAACACCTCAACTAATCCATGGCACTGAGTGCCACATCCAATCTTTTTTAAACACATCCAGGAATGGTGACTCCACCACCTCCCTGAGCAGACCATTCCAGTACTTTATCACTCTTTCTGCAAAAAAACTTTTTCCTAATATCCAACCTGTATTTCCCTTGGCACAGCTGAAGACTGTGTCCTCTCGTTCTGTCAGTTGTTGCCTGGAGAAAGAGACCAACCCCCACTTGACCACAACCACCTCTCAGGGAGTTGTAGAGAGTGACAAGGTCACCCCTGAGTCTCCTTTTCTCCAGGCTGAACAACCCCAGCTCCCTCAGTCGTTCCTCGCATGGTTTGTGTTCTGAGCCCCTCCCCAGCCTCACTGCCTCCTCTGGACGCGCTCAAACATCTCAACGTCCTTCCTGAACTGAGGGGCCAGAGCTGGAAACAGCACTCAATGTCCTTCCTGAACTGAGGGGCCAGAGCTGGAAACAGCACTCAATGTCCTTCCTAAACTGAGGGACCAGAGCTGGACACTGCACTCAATGTCCATCCTGAACTGAGGGGCCAGAGCTGGACACAGCACTCAATGTCCATTCCTGAACTGAGGGGCCAGAGCTGGACACTGCACTCCAGGTGTGGCCTCACCAGTGCTGAGCACAGGGGCAGAATGACCTCCCTGCTCCTGCTGGCCACACCATTCCTGATCCAGGCCAGGTGCCCTTGGCCTTCTTGGCCACCAGGGCACACTGCTTGGCTAAAGAAGATGCATGGTTTCCGAAGATACAATTTTTGTTTTGTCTGAGTTTTGAGGACTATAATATCTCTTTCCTATTTTTGTAATCTTCTGGTTTTCAGGACACTGTGTACTTTCAAAATTAATATCTTGAATGTATTTTTCTCTTTTTAAGCAGTTCTGTGAGAGCATTTTGCCCTCTAGTGGTGCAGTGAAGTGAGACTGAACTCAGCCCTTGCAAGACCTTTTAAAAATAATATTTAAAGCCATTCATGGTATTTAAACACTGAAAATTCAGCTCCATAGATCATCATCATTTGTGACCTATGTTTCAAGCCAGGAGAAATAATGAGTTTTGGAAATGTTCTAAGTACAGTTGATTGTTTTATGCAATCAATTGTGAATGTTTATATATAATAATGAAAATTTTTCTTAAGTGTCCAAAGTGCTTCGGTATTCCCAGTAATTTGTTTTCCTTCTTTGTTGTAAATCAAAGTGAAAGGCTGATAACAAACACCCTTTAATCTATCCTAGAAAGAAAACAAGCATAATATACCAGTGTTAAAAAAAAAGGCTTTGGGCTGGAAAAAGATAAGTTTAATCAAATTGTAGCCAAAAGGTTTATAAACGCTTCCTTTGAAAAGCCTCGCTCTGAAAGATTAATATGTTAATTTAGAATAAATATAATTCAGTTAGTCAAACTCAGAATTCAGCTAATTTACACTCCAATGCTTCTTACTTTATGTGGTATTTTTTAACATCTCTTCATAATCAGAGAGGCATTAGAGAAACTCCAGCATTACTGAAATGCTTTTATTGCCACTTATGATGCTCCTGGCCTCCACAGCATCCTTTGGCTTATTCCAAAATTTTTTCAGGCTTGAACAAATCCAAAGAATGAGTTGCTGGGGCAATCCTTGCAGGAGGTGATTTTCTCTAAGCTGTGAGGACACGTTGTGATATGCCAGGGACAGCGGTAACCACAGGGAGGCAGGGCAGGCAAGCGTTGGTGAGCAGGGAAACACTGCAGAATGCCAAGTGTTTCTGCACTTACCACATCCTAAAACACAAAAAGTTGCCCTATTCCTACTGATGGTACATTTTGCTTGTGCATTTAAGAAAGACACAGAAAATGATTGTAAACAAGTGATCAGAGATCTACTGAAGCAGTGAGATGCTTGATTTTTTTTTTTTTTTTTTTAACAGACCTGAACAGTAGCTGGTGTGCGGAGGAAATGACACAGATGAAGCAATGGTGATGTGCACTGTGGTTTTCAGGACAGCACAAAACCAGTCCCATTCAGTTTTTCCATGCCATGACCTTCAACAAGAATTTAAAATTTACATGCAAGGAGAAGCAATCCAAAGGGAGCTGGGGCCGAGGAAGGATTCCTCCCTGTGCAAGTTTTTCTTTATTTTTTTAAACTCTCTGCTCAGTATGATTGCAGCAAACAGCAAGGTTCCCCCTCACACATCATACAAATAACTACTTTTAGAAAGTACAGTTTACTCTATATTCCCCTTAGCTAAATTAGCTATAGCTCTGGTGTTTCCAGTTTTAAATTGAACTAAGGCCAAGATCTGTAACACATTGCCCTCATGACAGTAAATCAGATGCCATTAAAATACAGCCTCTTCCAGAGTAGCTTCCCTCAGTCTATTGGGAAATGACAACCCCATCTAATGTTTTTGAAGATAGTTCAAAAGTGCCATAGTGTAAGGGTTTTCACTTGCAAACAAAGCAGAATCAGACAAAACTGAGAGTGGCCTTCAGCTGGTTCACTTTTCCCTGTAATTTGCTTGTTGGTCTGAGAATATGTGTTTGGCAGAGGGATGTTGCTTTTGGGAATCAGTGCTGGTAGTTGTGACAGGTCCTTCTGCCTATATTAATGCCATGGAAACTAATTGTTCACTTTTTTTTCCTAGGCTTGAACACAAAGGGCTTGAGTTGTGGCACTGAGATTTTTATCTCACTAGTCAGTTAATGTTACATGTCTAACTTTATTTTATTCACAGTGAATGATGGGAGGGAAATAAACTGTTCATATGAAAGAATCCCATGAAACTTCAGGCAACAGGGCAGGGTGGGTTGTATAACTAGAAAATCAGTTTTGATTTACCAGAGGATTAAAGGAATTGTTCAGTTAAGTTTTGCTTATGTAGTCCTTTGTAGCTGTTGATCTCATTAAAGAGAGACAAGACATACTCTTTTTATGGAGCAGAAAAAGCTATGGGTTTATTTTACACATCCCTTTTTACAGAATTTTACAAGTATCTTGTGTTTAATTGGTCAGTAATAAGCTGCTACTCTGTAATGATTGGTCAGTTCACTCGAGGTGTGCATGTGCAAGAATGAGTTTGTTTTGAGATATTGTTTTTACTCTTTTACTTGATGGTTGGCTATAATTGATAAAGGTGTGAGAAACAGTCCTAATCTGTAGAATTCTTTCTTAGGGAAATAAGTTGTTTTTTATTGTTGTAGGATTTTATTTTTACAAAGGGCTGGTAACTTTCTCACAGCTTATGTTGGATTAAGTCAGAATTTAGTCTGTGTGAGGCTTATACAGGCTTGCTGTTTAGCCACTACATTACTTAGTGTTTGGTGTTTTTCTACAGGCACAGCAACATTTTAACCTGTCTCAGGCACAATGGACTAGGGAGGTGTTACCTGAGGATTGCTCTTATAGATTGCTCTTGCAGTCTGGGGGTGTGTTAAATTGCACTGGTAAGGAAAACATCTTGACAATTAGAGCACAATTCTTTAAAGTGTTTGGACCCACTGCCTCAGGTCTTTCTGGTCTGGTAAGAAGATTCATGGTAGAGGTCTAACTTGAATGACTAGGGTGCTAGTCTTTGTTTTAAATCAGAGAAATTTCACTTCTCCTACATCCTTTTTCTGAAGCTGGCAGCTAGCTTTCATTCACAGACTTTAGCTACCTTGGATATAGTGTGAATCCTCTTAACCACATAAAAAATCAACTCGCCAAAGAACAAAGACCAAACTAACCAAGAACAATTTAAAATGTTGCCTAAAACCTACTGTCTTTGAAGAGGAATATTTACTCTTGTGAAAAAATTTCACCAGTCAGAAGCTGAAAAAACTTCTTACAAACACTGGCTGGTAGTTTTTTCAACATATATTTACAATAAATAGTCTTTTTAAGCCTTTCCATGCATGATTTAGTTCTAGAAGTGCCTCTTCATGTTTACCTTTGCTTACAGCACTGAAGTTAAAATAGAGTTGCTAGGTGAATAAGATTTATTTTACAATGAAATGACAGTGTATTAAGAGAGCCACAGAAAATATTGCATTTCTTCTTTTCCTGGTCTGATGACTTCAAATTCCAGTAGTTATCTATAAATTTGCCAGCTTCTAAAAGAAAAGGTGTTTCCTACCTCAAGAAAGGATAAATAGTAAGGAAAATGGACAGAGTTCTGGTTCTCACTTCTTTTTCTGACTTACTGTCTGTGCAAATTGGTCTCACTAAGGAAGGCCACCTACATTCCTCTCTTATATCCAGATCCACAGTGCAATAGGACATTTTTATATTTTTCCTTTAGAGCCAATTTCCTCACAAAAACCCTGCTCACTCTTTCATCTCATCTTAAAAAGTGGTTACTTTCTCATTTTCCAGAGAAATGTTTCTCTTGGTTAAAACACAGCAGAGTGGCTTCTACTTTTGGGTGGAGGTTGTCAGACTGAGTGATTTACCACTTTAACAGTTTAAAGTAGTAGCACAGAAGCTGGCAGTGTAGGGCCATGGGAGGTTGTCTCCTGTGCTGAAGGACAATCCAGACATTACCCCAGCTGAGGGAGAAGGTACTTTGGGAAATGGGTAGACACCTTCCTCCTAGCTCTGCTTTTTTCTCATCTTATAGAGCAAGCCCCAGCTCCTCTCAGGGCATTGCTGGTAGAGGAGCGGCTGTTCCTCACAGAACTATCGAAGAGCAAAGAGATGGAGCTCCAGGAGAAGCAGTTATCTTATCCAAGTCGTTTAAAGCCTTCTACAAACCCCAAAAAACTGGGTGATGACACAGCTCTTGTCTGAAAACTTATGGGTTGACTCTGCTGTTCACAGTTCTCTAGCTTATCTCAAAGTCCCAAATGAATCCTTTTCATTTTCCATTTCCTGTTAAACCCTACTGACCATTTCTGTTCCATTGGCCTTGTCTCAATGCCACCCCAAACCAGCTTTATCACAGCACTGAGGCTTTGCTGCTCAAAGGGGTTTTGGGCCAGCAAAACAATCTGTTCTGTTCATTTGGGAAGCTTTGAGCTTGCTCTGACCTGTCAGAACCACTGTCTCTTGGAATAACCCAGCTCTGCCTAGGTAGCTGTTATTCGGGCTGTGAAACAAAAGAGAGGCCATTGGCTGATGAAGTCCAATCATGTATGTTTCATGCAGACTTCCCATGTGTGCTCCCCAGACCATTCTCCTTCCTCAGCTTGCCATTCCTATGGAGGAAGCCATGGTTCATGTTTTTCCTCACCAGTAGTGTAGCAGGGATGCAGGAGTTTGTGTGACACATCCAGCCCTGCGCATTACTAGAAACGTGTCACGGTCAACAGGGCCCCTGCTCTCTTCAGGAAAGAAAGGCACAGTAAACAAGGAAAGTACTCCACAGGGTTTTTTCTGCTTCACTTTCCACCCCTCTACTCTCAGTTCTGCCCTAGAAGGACAATTTGCTCAAATTCTGAGTTCCTGTTTTCTGCTCTGTTGGCCCTCTGAGGGACTAAGACATAACACAACTGTTATTTCTGCTCGTTTCCTGCTTATAGTACTGAGGCCTTTCAGGTTCAATATTCATATTTGCCTAAAGTCATTACTGCATCTGCTAAGTAGTGAATAATGAGGTTGCCAATAGAGCAGCACTTTACTCATTTCATGAAGAAAATCTGCACTGACACTTAGCTGGGAGTCTATTTTGAATTTTTCTGGCTATTGATCCACATTCTGAAGTGCACCCCAGACCTTCTTGACCTGACTATAATTTTTAGTCCTTCGTTTACGAAGAATTAAAAGATCATTTCCAGTAAACCCAAGTATCCCCCTGGAATGTTGCCTAATTTGCTGGAAAGTAGTGTAACTGCTATTTGCAGAAAGACATTTGGACTTACAGCCTGAAACCAAAGACTTAGAGCCAAATTCTGTCTTAAGTTGCACCATGGTAATTCTAATATAATTATTCTGCTTGTAGTGAAGCTCCTCTCTTGTCATCCTCTTCCTGTTTGGGATTTGCAGAATATTTTTCAGGAGTAGTAACAATTTCCTCTGAAAGATCTCCAGGAAATGGTCAGAGTGACAAATCTTGCATGGTCCATAGATTGGTCATAAAAAGATGGAGAAATCATTGGCCTCTGGTAAGTGCTTTGTAGCATTTCTCAGAAACTAGAGAAATATTATCTGGCACTTCTCTAACTCTATTTTTAGCAAAGATGCTCCTTCTTCATCCTCATTAGATTCTTAATTCCAAGCAAGAAACTCTGTCTTCTCAGAGGAGAGGAAAAAGGAGAGTTGCAGGGATGTGGCTGGGATATCAGAAAGCACTGCACCTCAGCTGAACAGTGATGAGTTAGCACAGATCCTTAGCTGTATTTTCAAGGTAAATAACTTTGACTGTGAAGGGAAACAGGGTGCCAGTGCAGAGGGCACTGACAAGCCAATGCACTCATTAGAATTCAAAGCACTCCTGTGTGCCTTCTGTCCCTTTGAGAGTAGGCCACAGATGGCTTGTAAAATGTACCTCAGCCTTTGGAATATGAATTTAGAGCTGCCAGCTGATGCCCTGCTTCCTGCTGTTGGTTGCGGAATCTGGTTGGTGGAGATCAGACAACATTTACAATGTCAAATTGCCTGATATACCTCCACCACATGCTTGCTCTTTAAAAAATACCCTCAAAAGCTCTGATGTAAAAGTATCATCACATATTCCCTGGGCTAAATCATTGCAGTTAGTGAGCGTGGCTAAGAGAGCAACTTGAAGGGTTTTGTTTTCCCTGTCAGAAACACTATTTTAATTATATCTTCTGTGGCCACGCAGCACCTTGAATACTGACTTTAAACAAACATGTCAATTGAGGGTTTTAAACAAATGCTTGTAGGTCTATTTTGGCTCTCTCCCTGGCATTTAAATGCAGGATTTGCTCTGATGTTTTAAATGACTCAGACCCTACGTGGGAATGAGTGGTAAAAGTTTTATTGAAATCTAATAAAAAATCCACAAAGCAAAAGGGGCAGTACTGGGAGCGTGGCCGACTGCCAGAGGCTCCTCCACAAAATGGAGACTCTGCCTTTTATACCCCTGGTGTTGCATCAGCCAAATACATTTTCATGTACATATGTTGTACATATTCCAACATTTTCCTTATATATCCCTGGCCCCTCCCAGAGTCTGCCAGTTGACTCTTCTTTGCCATCCATTGATGGAGACCTTCTTGCAACTTGTGGGAGCTGAGGTGTTGTCATGCCAAGTCCCCCCAGTAAGAAGCTTTCCTCATTCCTGGCTGCCCCATGCAAGGGGCACAGGTACAGCCCTCCCTCCATGTGTCCCTGACAACCCAGGCTGGTGGCAACAACACAGAGGGGAGAAGAGACAATTAAAGAGAGAACAAAAAGGGGTCCAAAACCAACATACAACAACAGAGTCACACATCGAATGAACTTTAAACCTTAACAAAACTTCTTTTAACACACATCATAATTAACACACATTAATATCCATTCCTCATTTGCGAGAGCCAATTATCACACAACTCAGCTATAAAATCTGATAATGTTTCTAAGTTTTGTTGCAAATCCTTGAGAGCTTGAAAAGTTCAGAAATGCATTAGCTAGCTCTAGAAATCTGGAGGACCCTGGAACCAACTTAAATTCACATCACTGCCTATGGATGGAATACTCCATCATTTTTTAGAAAAATACAGCTTGTAAAATTGGACACAGAAATTTCGACTCCCTTGTAATGGGAAAAAGAAACTGGGTTGAAAGAGAAAGGAATGGGGTAGTGAGACTACAACAGAGAGAACCCAGCTCTTTACACATGACATGGCAGTGGGCTAAGGGAAAGGGCTCATTCTTAGGGAGGGAACTGTGCTGCTGGGAAAAGAAGCACCCAGGGAGGCAGAAGAGATTTCATTGTGCCCATCCATCATAGGAACCAACCTGGCCAAACCCAGTTTGTCTATTGTAGTCTAGGCAACAGCACAGGGGTAGAGGTAAAGCTGCCTAAAATCCTGCTCTGTTGTAGCTTACCCCGGCTTGAAACAGGAGCAAAACTAGTTAGTGGCTGTCCCTGCATGGATATAGGCAAAGTGAGCTGCAAATAAAATCATTTATGAGATGAAAATAATTTTGAACAATGTTGACAAGAAGTGGCAGAAAAATTTTTGTCTTGTACAGGTGATAAAGTGGCCCCTTATTTCCTCTGTGTGCCTTATACCATCCCTGAACAGTCCCAGCCTGCAGCAGACACCTGGCTATGCCTGGGGACCGCCCACATCCTAATGCCAGTCTGGAAACTGGAGTGCCTCATGTGGAGTCCTGGCTGCTGTCTGCTTGCTTGGTAGGGAGGGCAGTTCTAACCTAGCCAAAACCAATTATATTCTCTAGGTTTGGTTCAAGTTTTAAGAATTTTTTTTTTTTTTAAATTTGGGAAAACCATTCAGTTGCGTAAGGGAGGAGGTGATGCCAAGACATGAACTGCACTTCAGCATTTGGTTTTATCAAAGTAACTGAAAGGCAGGCATCTAAAAATTCCAAACTAGCAAACTAGTATTGTTGGTGCTTTTTGTGTTAGAAATTTCTGATGATTTTTAGATCTGCTGTTTTAAAGGCAGCACTGTAAGTGGATCTGTGTACCAATGCCTGTCTCATGAGTCCTGGTTGTCTAAAGCCTGTGTTTTGTACAATCACAGCTCTTTGCACTTGCTTTCTTTGTTCTTTTCTCTCCTCAGTCCCCATCTCGCCCCTGTCCTCAAAATGCCTGCAGAATGCCAGTTGAAATGAAGACTGCTAGGGAGGTAGGAGTCATTTCTAAATACACTGTTACAATTTCGTGGTGTGAAATCCAAGAAGATTCAGCCAATAATGCTACAGCCTACATTTGCCATAGACAGCAAAGTTTAAAGCAAATTACATGGCCTAAATGGACTGAGCCACAGAAACACACTTTGTCCTTTGCTGTTTTTCTAGAAAAAATAAAATCAAGGTAGTTTTGGGATGTAAAACTAAATAGCTGCATCTGGCAATTAGGAGAATTAGAGAAATGGTGGAGGATCTGAAAGAGAGCCAGTCTGATGGTCGCATTCTTTGCTGCTTTTATTTGCTGCTGTTATAGAGATTGGAGCACAGCTGTGCTTAGCACTTGATTACCAACTCAGATCCAGCTGGGGAAATGCAGTCAGTGCTCCCAAAAATGAGAGATAAAGTTTCTGATTTTGATATACATTCTCTTTACTAAGTGCTGAAGGTCTAAAATTCCACCTCTCCAAGGTGTTTTCTTCTTTTCAGGTGAATTGCACTGAAGATTTCTGACATCCTTTTGAAGGCTTCCTGCAGGAAAGATGAAATTTCAAACCTGTATATTACCTGAACCTTGATCTCATCCTGTCTGCTATTGAAATATATGACCCAAAGATGCTTCCCTATGAATTAGGCACTCATCATGCATTTTAACCTTCTTGGAGAAAACTATGCAGGTCTCTGGGTTGCCTGCATGAGTTATCTTTTATTCATTAGAATCCTAAATGTTATTGACATGCATTCTTAATTATTCCCTGCTGGAAACAATAGTGTTCCTGAACAAGTATTTTGCATTTGTTATGTCCTGCTGCTAGCATAGTTAATAATGTATATAATAATAAAATAAGAAACTATCAGAGCAGAATAAGAGAACTTATTAATATGTTTCAATATAAGAAAATTGTTACTTATGACTTTCACAGCCTAACAACGACATTTGCTGAATACTTCAAGCATGCAAAATCTTTGGGATAGGTCTAGCATGGAAATGACACTGCCAAAAGGAAAGCTGGCAAGATGTCACCTGCTGTCCCTCCAAAAGCATTAACTGGAGTAGCAACTTCCTTAGTGGAACTCAAGATGTTACCAAAAGCTTTCAAAAGCAGTATTTAGACATGTGTCTGGAATTAGTGGCTGTTTATTTAAACAGAAAATCCCAACCCAAAAAATTATATTTGTGCTTCAGTGTTTCCCCTGTCTCCTCTTTTCCCATCTCTTCCTCTGTGCACACACATATATACTTTTCTTTTGCTTTTTGGTGTATGGAAAACCCAAAGGTTTCTAAAAAAATCAAAAGCTGGTTGTGAAAAGCTGTACAGTATTCAGGGTTGCTCTCTGGTAAGTAAAAAATTACAGCCTTTTGTTGTGTTGCACACCAGATAGAGTGTGAGTGATTTGCCAGCATGTCCACATCCTTTTCCTTAATAATTTCCAGCTGGTTGCAATTCCTTAAATACATGGCTTTGTGTGCTGTGAATTAAATATCTTCCAGTTTCTATGCTGTCATTCCAAAGATTTTTCAGTTCAGTCTGTAGGATATTTCAGTCTTCTCTGATGCTGATAACATATCCCACCTTTGACACTGACAAATACCACCTTCTGCATCTTTTTAATGATAATGGCAAAATTAAATATTAAAGAGATGTAGTCCTAATTTCAGACCTTGAAAAGACCATCTATGAACTAATTTTCAGCCTTCTCATTTTGGTATGATTTATCAGTTCTTTGGTTTAATCAGATCCCTTGCTGCTTTATACTTATTGCACTAAATGTTTTCCTCAGCCTGAGAAACCTGAACTGCTATTTAATCACAGCAGGTCTAAACTTCCTGGAATTTCTTATCAAAGAAAATACTAGAATGATCTCAAGGGTGTGCTACTGGTAGTCTGATATAGGATATTATCTTGTTTTCCATTCATCAGTTCATCTTCACTATTTCTTACCTTTAAAATGTATCCTAAAATCTTAAAACCTTTTAAAGATAGGCATCAGGCTCATAGTTGATTAGATTATCTTGCTGTTGTTTTCCAGCCATTTGCAGGTTAACTGTCAACAGCTCCCTGTAGCTTTTCTCCCTGTACCTAGAAATGATAGTGTCTTAGAATAATTTGGGTTTCATTGTGACCTCCAGAGGCCACCTAGGCCAACTCCCTGCTAACAGTAAACCTAATGAGATCAGATTGTGGTGGCATCTGTCCAGGTGAGTCTTAAACACCTGCAAAGAGGGAGGGACATTCCACAGCTGCCTGGGCATTTGAGTACTTTCATGGTAAGAAAATTTTCTTTCTAATTGCTTTCCTAAGTTCCTTCTTGTGCCTGTTGCCTTTATCCTACTGCTGTGCACTTCTAGGAAGAGTCTGACTCCACCTTCCCTGCACCCCCTGATCAGGGAAGCACAGACTGCAGTAAGGACATCCTGTGAGTGTTTTCTCTTCCAGGCTTGACAGGCCTATTTCTCTGTGCCTCTCCTCTTCCATCATGTTCCTCAGCCCCCTAAACCATCTTGGTGGCCACTCGCTGAACTCACTCCAGAATGTGAATATCTCTGCTGTACTGGAGAGAGCAATACTGGATGTTACATCCCAGAGAGGTCTCACAAGTGCAAATGGAGGGAATGATCACTTCTCTCAACTGGTGGTCACAGGAATACAGCCCAGGCTAAAGCCTCCTGGGCTCCTGTGATCCAAGGACATGCTGCTGACTGATGTGAATTTGTCCACCTGGACTTCCAGTTTTTTTCTACAGAGCTGCTTCCCAGAGATTTGGCTCCAGCCTGTCTGGGTTATGAGGGGTCATTCCATCCCAGATGCAGGAATCTGTATTTGCTTTTGTTGTTTAACTCCCCAGGTTCCTGTCAGCCCATTTCCCCAGGCTGTTCAAGTCTCTCTGATGAGCTGCCCTGCCATCCAGCATGTTGACAGCTCTTCCCAATGCTGTGTTATCTGCAAAATTGGCAAGAGCGTAGTCCCATCAACCAAATCATTAATGAAGACATTAGTGCTGATCCCAGCACTGATCCCTGAGGGACACCAGTAGTGCCTGACTGCCGGGCAGACTTTGCATCAATAGTTATTATTGATGGTTTGTCTCTTGATATGCCAGGAACCAGCAGATCTGGGGGAGATTTGTGTGTCTTATTCACATTTGTAGTGAGAGCAGCAGTGGGAAGACAGACACAGTCCACAAAAAGTACTGGTTACTAACAGTTTCCCAGTGGAATTTACTTTGAGTACAAAGTTCTGAGAACATCATTCAAATTACACAATTTATGTTCTGAATAGAAAACATTGTCTAAAACTGAAGTCTTCAGACTGAAGAAGTCTTTCCAATAATGATTTCTCATATTCCATGCATTAACATGAGGTTTTTTCAAGCAAAATATGTAAAATTAAAAATATTTCCATACAATTCAGCTGGAAATCATTGAAAAGGCCTTTAAAATAAAACACAGCAGTGAGCTGAAAACAAAATATTTTTGTAATTTGCAGTACCAAATGATTCTCTTTACCATTGTCTTGTGAAGAAAAACAAAAGGATAAAATGTAAGAGGCAAAACTGAAAGCAGAGCATGTTGTGTCCCCTGTGGACACTTAGGTAACTTTTGAGATTTGTTCTCACAGCCAGAATAACTGGCTGATGCTGAAAATAATGCTTTGCCAGAGTAACAAGAATCACTAGCCTAAATTTTTTTTTTTTTTACAGCACATTTTAGCATCAATATTATTGGCTCTGGGACTTGTGTTCTGTCACTGGTTTTGACAAAGAAGAGAAAGCAATTATAGAGCTGAAACATGTTTGCCATCAGTTGTACTTGAAAAGCCTTTAAGTTAAAAGTGTGTATGACACCAGATTGGGTAATGTGTTAAAAGACATTTAAAATGTGCAGGAATAAAGGCTGAATTAAGCTCTTTTCTTACAACACTCTTCAACTTCAGGAAGCAGTCAAACTAATCCATACTTGATGTTAAGTAATATTTCTGCTCTGTATCCATTCACAAATTACCTGAAGGTAAAACTCTGCAAGATGACATAGACAGGAGGAGTTTGGTGACCCTGTGAAATTCTAGGTTAACATAACAATGTCTCAGCTGTAACCTGTATCAAAAGAGTGAAATCTTTTGAAGAGAAAATGAAATAATTAGAGGCAAGACTGAGATAGTAAGGGAAGTCTTTTTTTACACTGCATTTTAAAGAGAAATTTTGTAGAACAGCTGTTTCAGAGGTACTACCTGGGATCTTATAAGATAAAACAGTAACCTTGTGGGCAGATCTGTCTGACCTGACCATGTTCAGATTTTTAGAGCAGTCAGACAATGAATGTCTTTCTCTGCAGGCAAGAAATTCTTCAATGTACCACTCCTGTGCGAAGTTGCATCTGTGTTTTACCAGGGAGCTCAGTAATGAATGCCTTTGTGCCCACATTCTGTTGACATTGAGGGCAAGAACTGGACATAATCACATGTGACAAACAGAGTGCAGCTCCAACAGGAGTTTGTCATGTAATAATAATGTTTTGATGAGCAAAGGCAGAGGTGTTGTAATTCAGACTCTCTATTTGGTGGGTTGATCTTTCTTCAATTTCTCCTAAGTTTTGGTTGGATTTTTTGTTTGTTTGTTTGTTTTTTGTTGGGGGGAGGGAGGCTGGATGTGTATGTGTGCTGGTTTACACTAAACTGTGCAACTTCAGACCCACTTTGCCAGACTGCAGTTCTAATCTTTATGCACCGCTGCTGTCTGACACAGAGCAAAGTCTTTAGGGGATGAGATTAAACACACCGTGAATCTCCATTTCTGATGAAAGCTCCATGGGAGCTCCACTGGGATCCCTGCTACTTTGCTGCAGTCCAAGTTGTATGAGCCCCTGTGCCATCCCTTTGTGCCTTAGGGACACAGCAGGATCATGGATACAATGAGCACGTTCTGCTTTCACGCTTTAGGGCATTCATCGCAAAGAATAGCAATGCTTTCCTCGTCCTCAAAGCCACTTGTTTACCCACCTCCTTTGTTCAGAAATGAAATATTTCATTTGAAAACCAGAGAGGAAAACTGTCATTTTTTTTATTTAGTTGCTGTAGGAAAGTCACACAAAATCACTGTCTCTTTCAATCAGCTTATTTGTTTAAGCATGCAGGGTGGTAAATTAGCTTTCTCTTCTCCATGTGGTTTAATACCCCACCCATATATTGGCTGAGAACAAAACAGGCCATAACTCAGTTTTGCCTGCTGTGACAAGTGCTGAGATTAATTAAATCTTAAAGGCCTGAATTGTGAGATTCAGTATCACAAGGACCTAAAGTGTAGTCAAACCCTATACTGACTGGACTATGAACTGCACATTTGTCATAAGAGTGAGTAATTATGTACGTTTGGGAGGGAAAACAATACACCCAAGACTGTTGGTGCTAGACTTTTAGGAAATAAAGTCTTTTACCAATTCTATTGCTTATTTAGCAGTTTCAGTGAGAAAGCTGTTAATATACTGAAGACTGCTACAGTTAATTAACAGTTTATTCAGTGTAAAAGTTTGAAGGTGCCCTGGTTTCAGCTGGGATAGATTAAACCACATCAGAAGGTATATGAGAAGTCTACAGTTAAACATTTTCACCACTGCAGAGGGTTCCTAATCTGTCAAGAGTAGAAAAATCCAAAAGCAAACACAGTTACAATGCACTGTAAATAGGGGCCTCTAAACATTAGACAGTACCCTTCAATAAACACTGATTGTTTTATAGTCTGCTAAGAAACAAGCATTTGGTCCTGGTATGCAAGATAGCAAATAAAAACCCATATACAAACTGTGCAATCTCATTTTACTCAGAGAAGGTTGAACACATAAACCCAACACTTATACAGTGGTTTCATTTATAGTTCTGTAAATACAAGCAGCCAGAAAAAGAGATACTAAAGTTTCATAGCATACCCTGTGCAGGTTTTAGTTGTCCTTTTTCCCAACTGTACATGGTCCCTCTAAAGGGCCATAAAGTCTTAAAAGGATTTACTGGAGTCACCTGTAATAGTTGGTGTGTCAAGTACTGGTTGCTTTTTTGAGACACCTCAGGTCATCTCCATAATTTCCCACCTGGCTTGGTTTTACTTCTCGTGCAGGGAGGTGGAATAAAAACTGAGAGCAGAATAGGAGAGGCAGTTTGCTTTATGTCTGAGCCCATTTAAAGGATTTTTAAAAAAAGGTCTTTTAACATGTACCTAATATGAGCAGAATTCAGTAGAACTCAAATCTGTATTAAATGGAAGAATGCTTTCTTCATTCAGAACTCACACTTGACTGTGGGCAAGAGGCTTGCATTGCTATCTTGCTTTTTAAAAGAACTAATTCTCCTCCTCTTATTCATGCTGATGTAAACCTGAAATAACCCCACTGAGGTCACTGGGGAATGACAGAACTCTTTTTGTGAGTCTGAAATCAGCCTGCAAAATAAGCACAACCAATATGGACTACTTTAAAAACTCTGAGCATCTACTAAGACTGCCATTGCATGGGGGGAAAAGATCACTTAAATGTTGTTTCAAATTCAAATTCAATTTTAGAACTTCAGTTTTTGAGGGGAAAAAATAGACAGATTTCAGTGGCTAATACTACTTTCAAGCTTCTGAAAAGAAATATTAAACTACTAGGAGTGGGAAGGGTAATGAAATTCTCAAAATAGAAAACTCTCTTCACTTGAAGGCTGTCAGGAAAACAAGCCCCTGATTTCCTGCAGCTGCAAAAGCAGCCAGAGATCACTTAAATTACGTCAGTGAGAGAGAGGCAAGTTGCTCTACTTTCTCCACATTTGGGCTGCAGCTTACAATGTATACAGATGTTTGGTGTTGGGATACACATCCAACCCCCAGTTCTCCCACAGCACAGACATGGAGAGGAGGTTCCATACTGGGAGTTGTCTGTAAACCTTTGTATAAGTGTCAGACTGAGAGTATTCATGCCCTGCCTGTCTGGTTGGTAAAGCCCCTGGCATGTATTCCTTACCATGCTATGTGTAAGGAAGTATTTTGGTGGATCACTCAGGTCTTGATCCTTAGATAGGACCTGTGATCCCTCAGGTGTGTTCCCCAATTCAGTTTTGAGGGGACCTGCAGCTTTTTCTGAGTAGTAGTAGTAGTAAAATTCTCCCTGTCTGTCCAATAGCTGAAAATGAAGCTCTTCAATCTGCTGCAGCTGGGTCACTCTTCACTTGAGATTGTGGGATTAATCCTTCCTGACATCACCATGCATATGGATATGTTTGTTTTCAGACATGTACTTGAGCTAATGAGCTTTGGGGCCGTTGCTTGGCTAATTCTTTTCATTATGGGCAATCTGATGCTCATCCACAGGACTTGTGCTATTTAGCTGCTCTATGCAGTGACTGTGATCAAGTGGTCTCTTTTTATCATCACATACTGCACAACATTATTTGCCTCTCTCACATTCCTGACTCAGTTCCCTCCCATCTTTGCTTGATCTTGTCCTGCCCTTGAAACATGCTAGTTAGCTGTATGCAAAAACATGCAAGACAAAGACATCAATTTTTCTGAAAAGGAAAAAAACAAGTGAATCCTCAGAGTGACAATGACAAATGATTTACACTGGCAGGCACTCTTTATTAACACTGAATGCTGATAGTCTGCATTCAGCAAGATAAAGGTGACCTCTAGGACCATAATTTGGCTTGATACTTGTTCATTTAACCTAAAAAAATTACACTGTCTTTAATATACTAAAAACATAAAAAATAAATTTTCCCTCACAATATATACAATAAAGGGTAATCTCCAAGTAGCCTTTTTAGAATCTATAGAATCTAATTTTACAGAGCACTCTAAAAGTTACTATTTTTTCCCAGCCATCATCAGACCCACTGAGGTAAAATTTGCTGCCATCACCTTGCACATGCTGGATCTTAAGTTGGGGGAAAGTGTCTCTTTCATGAACATGAACATGAACATGGAGTTCTCCTGACCCAGCATCATGTCCCAGCTCAGCATCCTGACCCTTGCCTCTCTTGTTTGTGTTTGCCATGCTTCACATGTATCTGAACTGAGTGGAAACCTTGTAAGACCTGATTGCTGAGAGCCAGGGATGCTCTTTGTAGAATATTAAAAGAACTGATTAATACACCACACAATTCACTGAGGAAGGTGCCTCTGTAAATGGCTGTAAACAAGAAATGTTGCTCATATTGAGAGGAAATAAGTGCTGTGCCCCTAAGGGTGCTAATGGGTCCTGACAATGCTGCCCAGCCTCACTGGTTGCCCCCACCCAAAGGCAGCAGAAGATTTAGGAATTAACTGCCTAAAGGTATTGAGTAGAACAGGGGACTTTCCTTCACAGAAGGTACTCAGCAAAGATCTGTAAGAACAGGAGCAGCCAAAAGGAATCAGACAGTGCTACAATTGCAGTTTTTTAGATATTCTGGGAATACTGTCTGTTACCTGCTTGTAACTGCTGTTCACAGCAAGTTCCTCCAGGCTGAATCAAGCATTAAAATATGGCTTTTTCACTTCCTTGTCTGAAAGCTAAGACTGGAGCTACTCTTAAGGTTACTTGATTTGTTCCTTTGACAAACCTTAAAGTAGCAAGGAGGAAATTAGTTCTTGAAATCCTCACCATATGTGGGTATAAACCAGAGAAACCTGGCTTAGCCACACTGACTGTTTTCTCTGACACACTGAGAAAATACTCCACAACTCATTCATCTCTCCATTCTACACACTTCCTTATTTGTTCCTACACACTGGGGAAGTGCCTTCTCTATCTTAATGCTGGAGAATTGAACCCTTAAAGTGAGGTGTATTCTGACATGAGTATCAAATGCAGCTAGAAATAAATTATATTGTAGTGCCTGGCTTTATAACTGCTTAGTATGTTGCTATTCTTGCCTTGGAGCAATTACATGTGTTCATACTGGAAGTTCATCTAGTACAGCAGGATGTGCACGTACGTGTGTATAAGTCTTCTGCTGATTCACAATATGTCAGTCAGTGTTAATTATAAGCAGGAAGAATTAAAATTTTGGGAGGGTGGATCTTGCAGTGCTATTTATCTCTACTTAAACTAGGACATAGCTCCAGACTATATGTGTCTTGCATTCTCAGCCAATGGATTTGTGCACAGAAATAGGATGCTAAGATACTCAGATACCTAAATTATTCAGTGTTATTCATATTTCAAATAGCAATAACTTAATATTCTTATTTTAATGTCTTTTCTTCTTCATCCACCCATGTTTTCTGTGTTCATGTACACATTGTTTCCTGATGGAGCCTCAGGTCTGGGTGCCAAATGGAGCTGTTACCTGCTGGCTTTGATGCAAAGCAGTGTTAGTGCCTACAGCCAAAGGAGACTGACATTCCTGTTCCATATGACTTCTTTGCTTCTCTGGTGACAAAGAATATAATATGAAAGATATCTGTATGTCAGCACCAATTTCTGTGTGTGTCCATAAAGCATTCCAAGGCTTTTCCCACTTCACTTTTTGGACAGCAGTGTGGGGCATAAAAGTGCCCTTGATATTGATTTTAATGGAAGAACAGTGACTCAGGAGGAAACAGCCACCACTTTTCATGTCTTGCTGGCGTCCCTCATGAGCTGGTTTGATGTGTATCAGAGAATGGGGTAATAAGGAAGCTGGAAGTGATGTCGTCCTTGCTGAAGACTATTTTTCCAGGTTAGGTTTCCTAAATTTTACTTTTAAAGTTAGCAGTTTCCTTGAGAACTAAATACAACAGGGAAATAATATCACGTGCTTAAAATTTTCCCAACTTTATGGACAACTCTTTAGTTTTGTACTGCCAGAAAGGTCAGAATTCTTCCCCAGCAAGATACCTGGAATTCCTCAGAAGCCAGGAAGCATTCAGACACTAAAGCCAGTTTTGCTGGCATCTCACCATCTGATCCTAACTCACCCAGCAACAGAAGGGCTAAGAGCTGTCACTCGGAATAACTTTACTGCCTACATCTTTGGCAAGTTGAGTCTGAATTTAACTAAAATCACAGCTTGCAGCAAGAATATTTATGAACTAGGAAACCCTCCTGTAAGCGTATAAGGGCAATTTTTTTTTATACACATATATATATTTGTGTGTGTGTATATATATATGTATTTTCACACCCCCTCCCCTTCCTCCTATCTTCATGTTAGCAGCCAGCAATGTGGCCACTCTGGTTGCCTAGGAAGCTGATTGCTGCTCCTAAAGGATCTGTTTAAAATTCTGATCTGGATTCTAGTCAGGTATGTGAGACCCTGGGAATGGAGCTCTTGAAGTGGTGGGTACTTTCCATTTTTCCCCCTCTCCTTGGCTCCTCTGGACTGAGAGAAGGCAGCTGTGCTGCTTTGCGAGACAGAGCAGCTGGACTTGGTTACCCCTAGAACCAATTAAGTGCTGGAAGAATGGCTTGCCTTATTCCAGGGAGACAGAAGGAGCTGTTTGGGATCATAAATGACACTGGAGAGTAGCTGTGTATGTATGCAGTTATTTAAAGGGTTGTTTGGAGGCTTTTCTATGCACCTGCCGCCTTTTTGGGCATTTGTACTTTCATCTGCATTGTTTGAAATGCAAATAAAAGCAATGATACATATTCAGACAATCTGAGACCTGTGTTTCGGAGGACTGTGCTGAACCCTTTGTGGAGTTTCTTTTCAGAAGCTAATTCTAGTGGAAAATTACTAAATGGAGCTTTAAATAGGTGAAATAGTAAGCTGGCCAAATAGTGCACCTATCAGAGAGGCAGAGGAGGGTGCTCTCTCCAAGTCAGTTTCCATTTGGAGAGACAAAGCAGGGTTTCTAAGAGGAAAGTTCCTTAGCATTTAATTTTGGCCTAAGGCTGTCCCAAAGTTGTCTGTCACACCTCTTTATATGTGCTGTTCAAACCTAGATAGGCATTCAGAATAACACCTGGATAAAAGTTTATGAATACAATTACTGATTATCAATGCAACAGATATTCATTAAAAGAGATCTTAGATGGTAGCAAAAACTAGAGTTTGAGTCACTTGTTTATGCTCTTAAATAAGTGTAGGAACTCATTTAAAACTGCTTTGAAGAGTGAGTTATGAACAGGAGCCCTTTGATCAGAACTGAAGTATGATGTGTCATAAAGCGTTATGTCAAAATAAAGAAGCCACCTAAGGTTTTTCTCCAGAGACACTGAGCAAAATGAGACCTATGGTTCCCCTACTGTGTCTCATGCTAGCAAGTCCATGCTGGAGAAATTGGGCTATGAAGATTACTGCTGAACCTCTGCAGTGGGAAGTGGCATTTGGTTTTCTACTGGGGAGAAATCAGAAATGCAAAATATAAGTGTTTTATTAGTGCATTTATAAAGCCTATTTCTGTTGCATACATTCCTCCCTGAGTGTGGTTCCACATACTTCCTCTTTCAAAAGCTTCAACTTAAATTTGTGGTTAACTTGAACTTAAATTTGTGGTTACTGCTGCTTACAGAAATTTCTTCATAAAGAAGTGACAACAAGCTCTTTTCTTCAAAATGTCACTCTGCACACTTAGAAAAAGCACAACTGAAATGTGATGGGCAACATTGCCATGTGGTGATTACTGTCCCATGAGTGCTAAACTGACTTTGTAGGTAGCTGACTGCACTGCTGTTGGGTGACTCACTGGTCTTTGCCATTCTGCCATGCACTGGCAATACTTTTGTGGCTCCTGCTGGGGTAAAACACAGACCTGCTGGGATCAGAGGCCTGTATTTTAATCCAGTGGTTGATCTGCATCCAGCTTCATGGCAGTGGGATGCGGAAAAAATAAGGAAGAGAAAGTAATAGGCCAGACTAACTGTCCAAGTTTCATTTCTCAGAGGTCCTAATTTATTTTTTAAATCCTGCAAATAAATCAGTGATTTTCTAAATGAAGGGGACCTCCAGGACACAGAGTTATAATTCTGTTCACTCTGAAAAAAAAATGGGCTTTTCTATGATGGGATCCAGAAGAAAGGGCAACATTGGCATGTGCAGCCAGATAAGGCATATTCTTCTGTATCTTTCTTCACCTAGAAACAATGTAGAATTTGTAATTATTATTTGGGATTTAATCAACCTGTGAAAGAGGAAAATAATGAGGTATGTGGTAATATTCCTAGTATGTACTTTAATTACTGATTGCTTGATTACTGCTGAAACTGATGAGACTGAGTGTGATGATATTATCAGGAAGTAAAGCTTGATAGCAAGAGATGAAAACATAATATTTAACATGATCATGATATTCTGCAAAACAGCATCTTTGAGGGTTGGATTGAGTGACTCCCTGCAGAGATAATTTAAATGCTGTAAAGCCACATATGTAGAAATGCTGATGAATAAGATAATAGACAGCCTCTAAGGAAAACAGAAGCTCATTTAATGCAACAGAAGAGTTACAGAAACCTCTGTGAGTGGCTGTGGAACCATATCCAGATCAACAATTACAACATTATTAAAAGATTCCAAAAGATCCAGTGAGACTTGGAGTCTGGTAATTTAATGGGTAATGATATTTTCATCTTAGGAAGTTACAGGAATATAGTTCTTAAATATACATGAGTCACCAAGGCACTCAAAGCTATAAGATCGGGGTAACTTTGTCAGGCATTGGACAGATATGCCATATGACACCTGGAATGACACAGGAACATGCACAAAGCAGCTGAAAGAGGTGACATCAGACTTTGGGTACGTGGTGGTGAAAAGAGGCATAAATAACTGTTTTCAAAGGGGTTTCCTTCCAGTTCCTGGAAGTTTCTGTAATATACTTAAAAGCAGCAGGACTGAAACACAAAGCATCTCAGCCAGTAATTAGAAAAATGAAAATAGTGCTTGCTAAGACTGCCACCTTTTACTAGATGGAGAGTGAGGACTCTCTGAAGCATCCAGGTGTGTAGCTGAGAAATCCAGCCCAAGTCAAACAGTGGAACTGAAAGAATGCTTCAGATCACTGAAAGTCCTCTGTTCCTAAAAGAAGAAAAAAACCCCACCCACAGACTTAGAAGGTCTGAAACTGTTCGTGAAGAAATAACCCTAGAAGTGAAACAAGCGCATGCAAATATTACTTCATATAAAATACTCTCACACAGTTCAAGGATACAGTAACTTAGAAGTACCCCAAACCTTTCTTTATGCACAAAAATGGCTGTAAACGTATCTATCAAGCAGTAGATGGTATCTAGCTGGTATTTTGGGTAAAATCTTTGAGCTTACTCCCTGATTCTCATTTCCTGCAGAAGTATTAGCTGTTGAATTAAATAGAAAAATGAATTATCTTATGCTGTGAAATCTAATTGATTGTGTACTATGTGTGTTAGAATTTGTCTGCAGGACAGTTATGAACTAACCCCTTTGTTTCTTCCAAGGATCTCCAATTCAAAGCTGATAAACAGAAAGATGTGAAGCTTCTATGACTCAGTGACTAGAAACAAATGAGATGGAGAAAAAAAAACCCACCCGGCAATGCTGGAATATACATAATATAAAAAAACCCTGGCAGTGTTGGCATATACATAATTCCCAAAACAACAACAACAACAACATTATGACCATGAGCTTGAAAATCTAAGTAAACAATTAGTTTACAACTGTCCTCCTGTCTTGGTTTGAAAGACAAACCTAAAACTATCTAAACTATCTGCCAAGGAAGGTGAGAACCTCCCTTGGAATGGAAATTATGACCCCCTTCCCTCCAAATTGTTATAATTTTGAAATTAAGGGGCTTTCAGGCAAAGATATGGGCGAAAAAATAACAGTTCTTTACTAGTATGTGTATGTATAACAGGGCAAACAACCAACAACAACGGCAGCAACAACAAACAAGAGCAGAAAACCCACTGAGTGGTCTCTTCCCATTCTTTAAGCACTCTCCCCCTTGGTGCAGTTCCGGGCACAGCCACCAGGGGCACTGCTGGCTCCCGGCTGGGCAGGGCACTGCCATGATTCCCCCGTGGCTGCAGGGGGCGCTGTGGCGCGAGCTCGGCTGCTCAGACAATGGCGGCTGCAGCTGGCAGGAAGGGACGGAGAAGGGGTTTCCTTTTCGGACCCACAGTGGCAGCCAGTCCTGGGGCCCTCTCTGGGTAGCAAAGGGGCTGTAGCAGGGAGCTCAGAGCAGCAAACTGGGAAGGCAGGGATGAGCAAAGTCCTGGAGTTGTAGATGGGATGTATCAGAAACTCCTCAGCTGTAGTTGGAACGGCAGGACGTCTGTGCGAGGCAGGGGGTGCAGAGCTATAATGGAGCAGAAATTCGGATCAATGGCAAAACCCAGCAGAGCTGGGTAGTGGCAGCCAGGCTCCTCCACAGCAGCTGCTGCACACAGCTGGGGAAATGCCCCCTCTGGGAGTGGGTTGGAGTCCCAGCGGTTTCTCCTGAGGCACCCGAACAGATGGCAAGGGTCATGTTTTTGCTGAGGTGAGGTGTTAATCAGGTCCAGTGCAATGGCCACTCTTATGAGCAGGGCTCCACAGTAGAAGAAAGCAGAAGACAGAACCCCACAGTGATGCTGAATTCTTCCCACAAGGCTGCAGCCTCCTTCTCCTCCGAATACCCAGAGAGCAAGAGAGCTAGGAGCTACGCACAACCCCATTTTCCCAGTCCTATGCTCGCAGTATCTTTGCCACTCAGAGAAAAAAAATCTCAGATAAGAGAGTAGCCAGCTGCACCCTTCCCAGGGCAACTTCTTTTTTCTCTCTCTTAAGTATTGATAGAAGAATTGATTGGTTATTGTTTCCTAGCAACCTATAGGATAAAATTCCATGAGGGAAAAGAAACAAAAGGAAAGATCTGAACCCCCGACACCTCCCTGTCTGGTGAGGCTGCATTTCACCATGACCTATCATCTCTAACTCAGGTTGTCAATTTTCCTCTCGGGATTGAGGTCAGCCAGAGGAACACTGCAGTGCTCTGACCATATGTAACAGTGGATTGTCTCAGCCGTGGTTCGTTCATGGTAGTGAATGACCATACACTTCGAACATACAGACATGCTCAGGGCTACTGTCTGGTTAATGCAACAGAACTTTTGATAGTTTGTAGCTAATTTGTAGCTACTGAAAGGGCAGAAGAGCAAATCTTGGCACTATTAAATATTATTTGCACTATCATTTGATACATAATGGTATTTATAGGAGAAGGTAGATCCATTTGACCAGAATATCAAGTGAGGTGATATGGTGGGGCTGTGAGTAACTCAGAGTCTGTCCCAAGGACAGGAGCTGCAGTTGCTCTGCCCTGTGAGTATTCAGTTTGCCTCCTCTAATTTTGTCTTTAAAATCCACGTGTATGTGGTTCTGCAGAGAAATTTTCAGGATATTAACAACTTTGGAGTACACAGTAATTTGTTTTATAAATGTCATAATGACTGTCTCTAAGGAAGTTGATTTCTTTTGTGTGTATAAGCAAGCATATTTTATTTTCCAAAGCAAAAGCATCCTTTGAAGAAAATTAAACCCTTTTATTCCATGGAGAACAGATTGACAGTTTCTGAATCCTAAATCCTTTTTGAACTGCACTTTGTTCTGGAGGGATTTGGAAATGCAACTGCCCTGGCAAACATTTGCCATCATGGCAAATCACTGTTTCCATAGAGAAATAATTGTTCTGCAAAGTATGTCTTGTCTTTCTGGCTAGGGGAAGGCCAAATTTCTTTGTGCTATGGTTGGGCATTTTGCAATCTTAAGATGTTCTAAAGTGATCTGGTGAACTGCAGTCAGAACTCACTGTCCATTTCTAGGGGGCCGTAGTTTGTCTTCCACTCCTCTACCAGCCATTCTTTTTCAGATGGTTGACACTGGTTTTATACAAAATAAGAAAATTGTTGTGATCGATTAGCTGTAATCTGATGTGATGCTGGTAGCAGGGAAGAACAGCTGTGCCTGCATTTGATGTGCAGCAGTCGTTTGCAGGCTGCTGAGCAGCTCTGGGGTTGGCTTTTGGAGAGCAGCAGTGGGTAAAGGCTCCATTCTTCTGATCTGCAGCTGAACAACCCCCTCCCACACTGCTCTGCAGTCTGTTGGTTAAAACTAGATTAATTCCTACTCCCTATCTCAAACAGAAAGAACCTCAGCACATTTCCAGGTAAAATCATACCAGTTGTGCAAAAGTACAAGTTTAGCCAGGAAACCATGCCCAGTCTTTTTCCTGGGTATGTTGACTCTGTGGATGTGCAACATCAAAGAAAGAAAATTTGGCTGCATGCTGCTGTTTGCAGGGCTGTTGATCACTGGTCACCATGACCCAAGAGTAGAGGCCACAGAGATCAGTGTGTCTGCTGGTCTGGCAGAGCAGTTGGAAGCTGGCAGAAGGATCCAGGGCTGCAAGTGGAACCACAGAGTATGAGAACCACAGGAATTCTTTGAGGTGCCTCCTTACTGCAACAAAAGATGCTGGTGCCAAATGTTTAGTGACAGTGCATTGCTTTTGTATGGAAAATCACTCTAGGAAAAGCCAGTGTCCATAAAGGAGACAGAGGAGTCCTGCAATTTTATTCCAAGAAAGGGAGAGAGTCCACTGGGCCATACCTCCGTGCAGTTTATCTCTCGAGGTTTCTGAGGGTGCAGCCTCCTTTTATCCTCAACTCCCGGCTTCATGTTACCCTCTTCCTTTCCTCATTAGCTGAGCTGCTAGGAAGGTACAGCCTTCCCGAACTGCTTACCCCATATTTCCCTCTTGAACCTGTCGTTTTACCCCAAAGTTTGGAAGTTCAGCCTCGTGCAGACCCTTGTGTTTCGAGAGTCAAGCTGTCTGGGCCCGGTAAGGAACCTGCTCTTTGAAGTTGGCAGAGACATTAAGACCCATTTCAAAGACGTTAACACCCATACTTTCACCCACCGAATTGTTTGTAAAGACATTAGCACACATCTTTCCTATCACTTTTGATCACCCAGCATTCACATAGGCCCTTCATTCACATGCTAGAATAGGTGTATAAAGGGAATTAGGGCATTCCCCAAATCTGCAGAATTGATTTTAGAGTCTGGTTTAGGGGATACATGAAAAATTGGTGTATTTGCAAGGTGATCAGCTTGCAGGATTGAACAAGCACTCCTGCTAGTGGAGCAGAATTGGTTCCTGTGAAAGGGACAGGCTGGGTAGCTGGGAACTGCTTTGTTTGGAGTAAATCCTGGTGAAGTACTCTCCAAGTTATGGAATGAATTCACTTTTATCAGCTGCACGAGAGAATGTGCTTGTTATATCTCTGTACTGAAATTTGTAGCATTTCTTCCAAAGGACCGTGACAGCTTCCAGCCGGACTCCCGGTGGGTCAAATATCAGAAGAACGTGCCAGCGGAGTCAGCGGCAGTAACCACCTCGCCCAGCTGCGGGAGATGGTCGTGCCGCATCTCCGGGGAACTGACAGCCATCCACTTCAACGCTGCAAGCTAAAGGCAGCGGGAAGTTGAAAAACAGGGCTGGGGCGTGGGCAACTCGGGCTGGGTGCCCGCTGTTGGCCCCAGAGCCTCTCGCTGCTCTCCGAAGCTGTGGCTGCGAAAGAAGGCGGCTTCAGAGGGCTTACACTCCCCGGCTCCGCTGCGGGCGGGCCGCGTATGCGGCGGGCGCAGCGGGCACCCCGTCCCACATCGGCTGTGAGACCCGCCCGTCCCGTCCCGTCCCGTCCCGTCCCGTCCCGTCCCGTCCCGTCCCGGCCGTGCGGGGCTGCTCGGGCGGTGCCGGGGAGGCGGCGCTGACGGCCGGCAGGGGGCGCAGGCGGGCGGCGTGGCCGGGGGGGCGGCGCTCGGGCGGGCCGGGCGCTCGGCGGGCGCGGAGCCGCGGCCGTGGTGTGGCGGCTCCGGCGGCTCCAGCTCCGGCCCCGGGAGGAGACAGCGGCAGCGGCTCCGGGCCCGGGAGGAGGCGCCGAGCGCGGCGAGGCAGGTAAGGGGCGGCTGCGGGCGGGGCTGGGCCCCCGCCGGGCAGGTGGGACACCGCCTGTGGCGCGCCGGGGAGCGCTGTGGCCGGTGTCCCGGCACGCCTCTGCCGTACCCGCGGAGCTCCGCTGCCCCGGTAGGAGCTCGGCGGAGCAGGCGGGCGGTCGCTGCCGACGCCCGGGGACAGCGGGGGTGCGGCCCGCGCCCGGCTCCGAGAGGGGCGGCGGGAGCGCTGCGGGCGCGGAGCCGCGGCCGGGCCGGCCTGGCGGGCGGGGGCTCGGCCGGCGGCCCCTCCGCGGGGCCTCGGGGCGGGTCAGCCCTGCAGCCCCACCGCCGGACAGGACCCGTTGGTGCGAGCCGTCTGTTACTCGGGCTGTGCGAGCCGGTGTGTGCGAGCGGTGCAGGGCAGGGGCTGGCAGGGGCTCGTCCCTCTGCGAGTCCCCGTGTCCAGAGCCCGGCTGGCGTGTGCCCGCCTCGGCTGGCAGCGAGCGGCAGCGGGGCTGGAGCGGGGCCGCTCCGGGTACCGGGACTTGCTATCCATGGTTGGCGGATACGCTGTGGCCGGAGTGGAGCTAACTTCGTGAATTCACCTGTTTCCTGGTGCCTCTTGTCTTTAGAGTGTCCCGTGGCATTCTTTTTCATCGCACATACTTAACCTAGATGTTTTTAGGGCCTTGAACAGATTTCTTAAGTGTATTTCTGTGCTGTAGGTTCCTGAAAAATAATCCTGAACGTTTTGACAAGCATGGACTTCTCACTGGAAGTGTATTCTGAGGTGGACATTGTCTTGGCCTTCGTGCAGAGTGTGGCCCTTAAAAAAAACAAAACAAAACTCTGTGAAAGTGTGTTTTAAAATGCTGGGAAGTAAGGGCTAAACAATGCATTTGTAAACACTGTAACCTGAATTTCTGGACTGATCACTTTACATAAAGTCTTTGACAGTGGAAATGACAGGGTAAGAAAAGCATGTGTAATGACTTTATGAGCCTTTTATTTTGGCTGGCATCGTAGCCTCAGATGAGCATCTGAGTGCAGATCTTAAATTTCCTCTTCTACAAATTTTACAAAGATATTTTTATGTGTTGAAAAAACCAGTACTGAATAAGTGGCTCTATCTTTGACTAACTGCAAAAGCTGTCACATATAATAAGTTATTGTGCCAGTATTACAATAGTAATGGGATATTAAACCAGCACATTTTGGCAGTAAGTAGCTGTAATACTTATGCCCTGTTTTGATGTCTCTAGAAGCAGGATTAGCTCAGACAGAATTTGTAGTGGGAGGATGTGAGTGAGATGAAAAGCAAAAGCTGCTTAATTTTAATCTTCTCAAAAAGGTAACTACAAGTAGTGCACATGGCTAAAACACATATGCTCCTCTCTCTAATGGCTTTTAATTGTAGTATCTTGCATCTGTTATGTAAACTCAGTAGTGCTGAAATACTACTTTTTATGGGATTCAATCCACACTGAACAAGCTCCCTGTTCTGGGGCAAAGGAAGCATTGAGAGATAGCAGGGGAGGTCTGACCACAACAGACTGTAAAATGGCTTTGGTGTAACTGAGGCTGTGTCTGTACCTGTTTAGAGGTGTGCCTCGGGTTAGGCTGCAGGCATTTACTTAAATTGTTTAATTTTTATGATTGGGAATTTCATTTTCTCTGAGAGGTGTCTTTTGTCTTCCGAGCTTTTTTTTTTTTTTTTGTCTAATTTTAGAGATGGGCATCTTGGAGCGAAGAAACAGAAAAAGCAATGCTTCATGGTGTGCAAAATCACTGTTCCCCATGAAGTGTGCTTCCTCCAGTGGTTTTACAAGGGGGTGTATATGTTTGCACACTTACCATGACCTCCTTAGAGAAATGAAACATAAAGTGTCCTGTGAGGTTTCTTACATAAGTCTTTTTATTTTCACAATCTCATAGGAGACCTTTGAAACTAGACTTCCATTGATTTTTTTGGATGCTTTTCCTGATGAAGTTGCAAGTATTAAAAAGAAAAAAAAAAATTCTTTTACATATAAAGGCTTCGTACCTTAAGTGTGTCTGCATGTTATTGCCCAAAAAAATGAATGGTGGTTCTAAGTGTGGCTTTTATCTGGATTTCTGGTCAGTTCTAGTTGCATCTTCTTGTTATCTCCCCACAATTTTGTCTTTTGGCCAACAATGGCATATTGGCAATTAATTAAGTGGAAAGCCACTGTGAGATATGTGTTGCTCACAAGCACACATCACATGAGCATAGGAATTAAATGTTAAGCCACCCACTAACATATGCTTTTATGATTTGGATTTATGGTTTATGATGGATGCTACAGAGGAGATGGTGGTACTTTAATTGTTTGAGAGGGTGGAGTCTTCAAGCCTGCCTCTACCAAAAGGATGAAGGTGCTCTCTCAAGGAGCTTGGGAGTGTGCACAAAATGCACACAATTGCTTGGCTGTTAAGAGAATCATTTGGTGAAGGAGGTATGAGAAGATTAAAGAAGATGGAGTTTGTTACAGGGAATACAGGAAAGTTTTGGGAGTTACTGGTAGATGGTTACCAGTAACATGCAGGAGAAGATATTGTGGCAGCCCAACTACACTGACAGCCACTGCAGCAGCACACACACAAATGCTGCCAGACAGCAGCCTCAAGGGTGAGAAAAGAGCTGCTTATAAAGAGCCTCAGTGGTCCAAATGTTGGACAAAGAGTGTAGTTTGGGTCAAAACTACATTTTGACCCAAAAATACATGTCCCAGCAGTGCATCACGTTCAGGAAGTGTTTGAACATAGCCTTTAGTCTTGACTCTCTGGGAGAGGGAGGTGGTAAGTGAGCCATGCATTGATTCACATTCAGAAGGGTGCATTTAAAAAACTCTGGCTTGGGTTGTAAATTATATACCTGTATTATATTTCTTAAAAAAGAAAACTTAAATTTTGCAGCAAAAAGGGAAGAAGTGTCAAATGCTTGGGAGGAGACTTAAATGTAGATTTCATGCAAGATTTTTACTTGCATGGGTTTGTGTGTCATGGTAATTTTAATGGCCTTGTATTAAAATATTGCAGTACTGATAAAATACTGTGCTTCAAAATGCATATTTTCGTTTTTTCTTTGAAATGCTTTTGAAAATCCTTTCCGTAACAGGGAATGGAAATGCAGGGCAGTGTATGGCATAAATTACACAGAAACAGAATTGGAAACAGTTGGTCATAAAGCTATGTAAAGGATGATGACGACTGAAGGGTTCTGTAGCAGTTCTCCAGGATGATACTAGGAATGCTGTACAGACTGTGACATGCTTCATATTCTGTTAAAGTCAGGCTGCACTTTGGTGAATCCCAAAGTGAGCCCCCTGAAGCAAGCATTTAGCTTTGCACACTATTTAGGGCAAAAGAGTTTGGGAAATTTTATTGCCTAAAATTTGTAGGGGAGGGTACATGAGTCTTGACTTATGTCAGTGTAGGAGTACGTGAGGTTTGCCCATATGGCTTGTTTTGTGCCATTGGGTTTAGGTTAGAATTCAAAATTCATGTTCTTATTTGTCTTGAAAATATTAGATGTTCTCTGATTACAGCTGGGTGAGGCATTTTCTTGTTCAGTGAAGAAATATAAGAGTGGGAAGGTGTACTGTGACAAATGGCATTTATGATTCTTTTTAAAAAAACAGATAATGCCTGAATCATCAGTGTAATGGTTCATCCTAAGCAGCAAGAAAGAGCATTCTTTTTGCATTGTGCAGGCTGATAATAGAAACATTTGCCAGGAGGGCTACAAAGGTAGATGGTAAATGTGTGATTAGGTGCTAAGTGGTTCTGATGACAGGCAGAGGATTCAGAGCATGATTGACAGGCTATTTCATATTGATTAGAGAAGTTAACTGGGTTTTGAAAAGCTAGACAGCTGGCATATTTCTTAAAAGTAACTGATTTTTGGAAGCTGAAATAATTAGGCTTGTTTGTGCCACATGGTAAACACTTTCAGAACGGCTGTCTGGAAATACTAATCAGTGGCTGTTTTTCAGCTGATCCATTCATAGTTTCTACAGCCGCCTAAAACTTTAGCATGAACCAAGAATGAGGTCAGTTTCCCTCCAAAATTGTCACATTCATGATTTCTCTTGTAAAAATAAAGAAACAGACACCAGAGCTTTGTGTCGGTGTCTGCAATAATAAATGTCACAGTTGTGTAGTGGAAGATGCTGAACTGTGCCTTCCTGATGCTTGCAGTGGCTGACTGGAGACTCTGCAAACAGCTGCTACCCTCTGTGGTTAATCATTGTTTAAAAGGACAAAGTAATGCTGGCACTGGTTCTTGCACTCTGCCGTGTGTTTCTCATGCTTTATTCACCTTCCCTGCATCTGTGGTTGTGATGTCTGTTTGTTGATTGCTCCTGAGTCTGAACGCAGGCTTGTGTTTCTGTCTCTGAAGTCCTTTGGGTACCTTCATGGGGAGCTTCTGTGGGCTGATAAAATGTAAAACCAGCTAAGCAACTAAAGCAACAAAACTGTAGCCAAAGGGCCTTTCCATGGAAGTGCTGGGACATGATGTTTAATGCCAGTGCTGTTTACCTAAGCCTATTTTTATTTTCCCTTTTGAAGCAATGACTCTCCTGCCTGCACCTGTGTGTTCAGCTGCCTCTATCTGTAAGATGATGTGTTCCTAGTGGTTAGCTTGTGCTGCTGCCATGAGGATCCAGGCAAAAGCCAGCCATGCCCTTTTGCCAGCAGCATGGCAGTTTTCCCAGTGTGTTGCCTGTGTTATTCCCCATTCAGCTCTCCAGCAGCCAGGCAAGTTGGCAGTTGTGCAAAGCGTTGTGGGGAGAAAAGGGCAGCAGAAAATGCTGACTGTGTGCTAATGCATCTGTGTAATCACCATTCTGGGGTTAGATTGCAGGGAGATGACAAAACTGCTGAAAAAAGTATGTTTAATCTTTTTTTTTCCCTCTCCGATATGAGCTGCAATGGGTAATAGTAGAATGTGTGGAGAAGCACAAGTTTTCCATTTGGAACAGAAGTGTGTATCTGCCCTGTAATTTCGAATCCTTGAGATTTTATGGAAGTGGTTGAATATGGAAGTTTTGGGTGACCTGACATATAATAATAGGATGTAACAGATCTCATGCAGGGCCATAGGCAGAAGAAAAACCTTTTGGGATGAGGGTCAAAATATAGCTTAAACACAAGGATAGGATAGAGTAGAAATGTGATGGGTAATGAAATCAATGTCATCCCTTCCATCCTTCCTGCTCAAACACAGGTTGTTGCACTGCCATTTTTTCACACCTATAATTAAGCTAATTTGGTAAAATGATGTTATACTACATGGAAAGAAGCCCTCAGTAGTGGCCAATTCACCAGATGTAAAATGGTGCATGTTAGGGTGAGCTGACAGCAGTGAGGGAATGGCTGGGGCACTGGGTTCAAATTCTGGCAGTTTTCCAGAGGGTGAGGGATGAAGGACCAGGTGAAAATGAGATACAAGACAGGCTGGTGAGTGGGCTGAAGAGAGAAAGTTTCCCCAAATCCATTCAGTTTGGATACTGTGAGCAAATCAACCTGTGTGAGCCTCTGAGGACAGTGGGTGTGTAACTTCCACCAGCAGAATATGTATGTGTGAGGTAGGGTATAAACTGACCTGGTATAAGGTCATTTGGAATTAAAAGAAGTACAGATTTGGGAACTCAGATCACATTCTCAAATCCAAATCTAACCTGAGTGGAAGAGTGGACAAGCAGCGAAAAATACTCTCCTTAATATTGGCATCATCTTGAACATTACACGGATAAATTTGACTCAGTGTGGGAAAATAAGCATTTTTCTGTGTTTATGAGCTTTCTTCATTGATCTGTTTATTCAGCTTGTCTTCCCTGGTTGATCACGACTAGCTTTGAGTGCATCCCTGCAATATTTACTTTCAAAGTTAGTGCCAGAAGAAGGTATTTGCCTCAGGACACAACCCCTGACACTGGGGCAGAGGGAGGCAGATTCCTGCTCAGAGGAAACATGTGCACAAGGGAGTGTTACAGTAAGAGATGGAGTTGTTCAAACAATTAACACTGTAAAAAGTAAAACCTGAACTTAAAAACAACCCACAAAAATCATTTTACAATTTAAGCATGCTAACTGCTTTGCCTTTGTGTGCTTTTTGGAGCTGTGATGTTATCTGATCAGCCACTGGCTGTGATCTGGGGGTGATTAGGATCTATACTTATAGTTACGAGCATATGGTATATGGTTTTAAAATTGTGAGTTTAAAATAATTACACTCTGATGCTGTTTTTTAAGAATTATTTAATTATCTCTATGTTCTAGAATGGTTTACTGCCAGTTAATATTCACTTCTGGCCTGGAGCCATCAAAATCATAAGGTTTCCTTCAAGTTTCGTAATACTGTTAAAGAGTTGCTCAGTTTCCTTTAAGGAAGTAAAAGAACTTCCTTTGGTTTTGTTTTTACTTTCTCTGCATTTCAGGGGCTTGTATGACCTATTATTGCATAGGAAAAGGAGTAGGAATATGGGGACATTCTTGAAGTGCATAACAGAGAGTTGGACTTGTGACAGATTTTCCTGGATATTAAAATTTGGTTCAAGCAGAGCCTCCAAAGTGACGTGCTGGACTGATGGATTGGTACTGACTTCAAGTTTTTTAAGACTTTTACACAGTAGTGTAGGACATTGATCTTATTTCCAGCCAAAAAGAGGTAATCAAAGCCAGATCAAAACACTTACTGAAAAGTTTGTCTGAACTGAAGAATCTCTTGAACTGAGGGTTTACATGGCCCAAAAGAAACCAAAGTTAAGGACACCTACTCCTGGAAGTATTTCATAATCTCATATATTTCCTGTTCAAGTGAGTAAACCACGTGTGACCTATAAAGTCATAGTTGGAAAACCAATGGCCAAAGCATGGAGACTTTCAACAACTCATAAAAGGAATATGAAAATAAGAGAAGTTTTAAGCCAGCAAAGGACCTGCAGTGGTCTCTTCAATACTCAAGATTTGGGTATGCCATGAAGTCTGATTTTTTAAAAAGGGGAATGGCTTGTGATCCATTGTTATTTGAACTCTATTGAAAGCTTTGTAATTTGACAGATTTTATTGTAGATTGGACTTTATTGGTGGACTGTAACACAGCAGTGAAGCTTCTCTGTGGTTTGAGGGAAGCAGTCCATGCTGTATCACGTTCTGTCCAGAGTGCACTTCAGATTCAAACCACATCCTTCTTCAGGGATTGTGCTGCACTCTGACCCCTTGGAGCAGCGCTGATTGTACCAAACAACACCTCTGTTAAGGAGTTCAGAGCTTCCTGTGGGTGCCATGTGGAGCTTTCCCTGTGTGTTTTCCATGACGTGGAGCAGGACTCACAGAGGTGAGCCCCCAGAGTGACGTGGTACATAGCATCAGTGACTAAAAGTACAAATCAAAAAAGAGAGAATGTCTGAGCTGGCAAGCGTGAATTTTGCTGCTGACCACTGTTTTGTCCTCTGGTCTAAACAGATGTCTAAGTCTGTGAGAAAGTAGAACATAAAGGAGTCTGCAGACAGCTTGGAATAAACATTCCATAATTGTTTCTATGTGCAGCCCTGCTTTTTCGCTTTGTTTACTGTCAGAGCTAATTTAGACTTTTGTTAAGTTCCTCCAGGCAGGGGCATGTCATCCCTGTGTCCTGGCTGATGGGAACACTGGATATTCTGTGTAAATAGACCAGTGAAGCTAGTAGGAGCAAAAATGCCATTGCTGTCAGGGTGCTGCCACAGCCTGGGCATGAAGGCAGCAAGCTGTCTCCAAGCTGAGTCTCTAAAGGGAAAGTGTTCTGGGAGAAAAGGAGACTAAATTTATAGTGGCTTTATTTATTTATTTTTAATAAAAGGATGTGTAGGATGTGGAAACATTATTTGAATTGCAGCTGTTGAGAACTTCTCTCACAAATACTGATAATTTTAGGAATAGTAAAGGGCATGGAGAAGGAAAAGAGCGTTCTAGGGCAATGACTTCATCCCCAAAGAATCAGATATTTAAAATACCTTATATTTTGAAACTATGGTTTTGTTCATCTCTAAATTAGTTCATGTATTTACTTATCTTTTTCTTATTAATAGTTCTAGGAACATTGATTACACAGAGACTGCATTATTGATCCCATTTAGTGACTTCATGACAGAAATTATTGTGCTCGGTTTTAAAAAAAACCCCTGTTTTGGTTTTCAAATGTTTATAAGGGTATTTACAACTTACAGTTATGGTATTTCTTTCAAAAGTACTTGTTTGAGTTTTCAGAAGCATTTGGTTTTACAAGTGTTTCCTTGCAAGGTGATTAGTAGTCAGAGTACAGGGAGGTAAGCTGACACACCTAAATGGTTTGCTGTGAAAGGGTGAAAAAAAACAAATGAAAATTCAACATTAATGATCTTTTCATGCTTTTATAACAGTTTTCATGATTTTTGTTTTTACTCAGTTATATTTGTTCAAGATAATGCAGGCATCATTTCATCAGAAAATTGAGGTTAAGTGTAAGGAAATTCCAGAAACTGAGAGATTTCTGGCTGCAGAATAAGTTAACTTCCAATGCTGTGAAACTCATAAAGAATAGTTGTAGTGTTCTAATGTTACACTGCATTAACTATTACATTAATGCACAAAACTTGAATGTAAGTGACTCTGCATGACTGTTGATTGCCCAGTTTCAGGAGGTTCGTAGACTGGTAGGTTCTAAGTTCAATAAAAGAAACACATTCTAAAGGACTTAGACTGGCAAAATCAAATGCAAACCTAAACTATGCAAACGCTTGTTCTGCTCACATCTCTTAGCATCTGGTATCTGAAAGAAGGCAGCTCCTGATGGTGACTGAGTAGGACAGAACTGAAAAGAAGGAAACAGCCCTCTGAAGGATGTAAGCTGAAGGTGGCTTTTCTAGCATTTCCAGTGTAAAACTTTACGAGAGTCCTGCTCAGACTTGAAAGCTGCTTAGGAGAAAGAGGCATTTAAAATGTTCACCAGTTCATCTGCTTGTGCACCTTGAGGTTTAAAAGCTCAGATTTTGGAGTGTGTGCACCATCAGTGTGGCTGATGGTTCCCTTCATCACTTCTGTGTGCTCAGCACTCGTCAGTGTCCTGAATTATTAAATTCAGGGGTAAATCTGCTGCACTGGGAAAGTGAGTGTTGTACAGAGGGGCAGAATTGTCCAGGTAAGATCTGTTTGATCCCTTGGCTTGTATGAAGTGCAAGCTTGTGCTGCTTGCTTGCAGGGCTGGGCAGTACTGCTGGGCCATTGCAATACTTTTGCACTTTGCAGGACCAGCTGTGCCAGTATGAGGATTTTAGAACTGGCCTAGATAAGGAAGAAACTTGAAAACAGAAGACAAGAAAAATTTGGATGTGGACATTATAATGTGCTAAAATACATAAAACTTCAGCATCTTAATTGTTTTTCTTTTAAAATAAGGTACTTGTTGGTAAAATGTTAAGTAGTTAAAAAAATAAAAGTATCTTATAAGTAACTATTAGTTTTTACATGTTAACATGTAGTCATGTTCCATTGGACAGGCTCTGTTGTTAGCCCTTGCTGTTTCCATGCCTTACTTGTGGAGTGGTACGTGTTGCCTTTTTTATCATGTCTTACTTTATCTTCACTTAGGTTTTGGTTGGTGGTTTTTTTTTTGGTGTGGGGTGTGATTGTTTGTTTGTTTGTTTGTTTTTTTGTATGTGTGGCTTTTTGTTTGTTTTTGTTTCATGAGGCTGCTGACCTATTTGTGTTTTTGGTTGAGTTTTGTGTGTCCTGTTGTTCCTGACTTCCAGCTTAACTCATGGGGTGGGTGGGCTAACACGAATAACACTACTGAGCAGGTTTTATTGAATATTTTCAGTGATGAGCTGGTTTTGCTCTTTTTGGAAATGCATTTATTTGCACCAAGTGTTGTGACCTATTTTTCTTAAATGCTATTAAAAAAAAGTGTGTTTCTTGTTTTTTTCCAATGGAAAAACGGAGAATTGTGCTGAACAGTATCTGCACCCTCAGTGTTGCAGGGATCATATGTCCAATTTAAATTGCTGCTGCTACAGTGGCTGCAGGGATTTTGTGAGGGTTTCCTCACCGTGACAATTACAGGCATCACTAACTAAAGCAGGTCATGCTGACCAGGGAGTTGGTTCTGCTGTGTGTTCCCATTTCCACTCTGTTCTGGTTCTTGCCATGGATCTTTATAGCACTGGTAGATTTGGTCATGAAAATCCCAGCCACTATTTTGCATTCCTGCAGGAAAAAAAAAAAGCAAATTGCTTGAAGTGCCAAATAAAAGGTTTGACTTGTGCCATTTGCTGACACAACTATTTTCTGTAGTTGCTAATTCAAGAGTATGAACTCACTGTCTGAAGTTGTCTGGGGGCTGGACTTGTGAGTAGATGGAAGATGCGCCTGGTGGGCTCCTGCCCAATGGCTGGGGAGTGATTGGTGGAGCATCACAAGTTAAAGTGAAAGTCAAGGCAAAACTTGTCATTATAATTGTGTCAGGAACTGTCAGCTTTATTTCAGATGCCTTCAAAACAGGCTTTGTCAAAAAATAAGCCTACAGATGTAGATGAAAAGCAAAAGATATATCAAAAAGAAATGATAGTTAGAATCTCTTATGCAGTGTAGATATATCAGACTAATGGGTGGGTCCTTGTGTTATTCTGTGACCTTTTCTAAAGCTATCTATGAATGTTACTCCAAACTTTTATTGTCCATGGACTTTTTGTTCTCCCTCGTACACTCTATAAGTTTGCTCTGAAATATACTTTTCTGTCTTTGGCAGATAGTTATGTACAGACTGAGCACTACCTTCCTTTTGGGGCAAAGTCCCCATTTGTCTTTGCTGGTTTTTTCATTGTGACCACTTTTGCTCTCTTGCGTTTCAGTAGGCAATGTCATTTTGATGCAGCACATCAGATAAATACAGTAATTTTATTGAGGCAGACTTTGAAGAGTACTATTGATTATTTATGGAGACATGCTGTTTTAATCAAGTAAATTCATTTGAGCTGTCATGGTGAGTCAGTATAATTCTGTGCTTACGCTTCATGCTGGAGAGTAGGTTTGTATTATAGATGGATGCTGGTGATTTAGAGGATGTAACAGCATCAGTCAATTGGCACAGGAGTTTGGCAGCGCTGGTTCAGTGTCACAACTAATACCCAAGTGCTTTGAAAGCATTGATGGAAATTTATTTTCAGGGCCTGACCGAAACAAAAGAAGTTTAGCCAGTCAAGAAATGCCTTGTGTCTGGTTTGCTGAGGAGCTGGTGCTGCCAGGGGAGGTTCTGTGTGACGCCCTGGCTGGCACTGCCCCTCTGGTGCTGAACAGAATGTAGGTTAGTGCTGCCAGCTGCTCTGCTCCAGCTTCGTGCCTTGCCTGGGCTCCAGGCTGGCTGCCTCTCTCAGCATTCCTAGGTAGTTACTAATTTTTCCTGACTCCCTGGCCTGGCCTTCAACCATAAGGCTGTTTCTACCTTTGTGTCAGCATGCAATAACACCTTGCACCAGCACTTGTGTGAGATTAGGTAAGTACCAACGGTGCTCTGAGTGCTGTGAGTCATGCTGGCGCGTTTTGATGAGTTGAGATTTTGGATTGTGTCTAAAAGGAGAAGTTACATTCTGTGGATAGGTATGCTGCAAAAGGTGACTGAGAAGTAGCTTTTTACTTACCTGCATTTTAATGTAGGATGCTTTATTAATGACTATCTTTAGGAATTTCTAAACTGTTTAAATTAGTGTGACTGAAATGTTTGGAGTTGTATGGGTCATCTTTATCAAGTACTGCATCTATAGAAACAGAATTGTGGAATTGTTTAAGTTGAAAAAGATCGAGTCCAACTGTTGCCCCAGCACTGCCAAACCCACCACCAAACTGTGTCCCTGAGCACCACATCCACAGGTCTGTTAAATCCCTCCAGGGATGGTGCCTCCACCACTGCCCTGGGCAGCCTGTTCCAATGCTTGACAGCCCTTTCTGTGAAGAAATTTTTCCTGCTATCCAATCTAAACCTGCCTGTCTCAGGGATGAGCATCAATCACTGCATTTTGGGCACATGTCAGAAGCTGCTGCTCCTTGCACTGAGTTCCACCTTGGTGTGGTGCTCGCTCTTCTTTAAAAGCAGTAAGTACTTCCTTGGCTGGGAACTGCAGAGCAGGCCCCATTCCTGCATCCCAGCGAGGTGGTGCTGGCAGCTGGTGATGGAATTGCCCTTTGGGAGTTCACAGTGTGCAGATGTGGAGGCTGGGCCAGGGCCTGCACTCTGTCTTGGGTAAAGAGGTAAAGACCAGCAGTGCCTGCATGTCAGGTTAGCAGTGGATGCTCTGCAGTGCCCTTGCTCTGTGATAGTCTGTCCTGAACACCCCAAATGTGTTTTGTTCTTTGGTTTGTTGTTTTGTTTCATCTGCATGTAAGAATAGCTTTGTTGGAAGATAAGGTTGGTTTGCTTTTATTTCTCCCCCCTCCAGGCTTCATTTTATCTTTTTTAGCTTACCAGTGCTCACTTCAGTGAGTGCTGACAATTCTTATTGTACTGCCTTCACTTCACGTGTGCTGGCCAAGCACAGCTGTGCCCTGGGAATACCTTGTGTGCCAGCCTGGAGGAGCAGAGGCCTCAGGACTCAGTCTCACATACCTTCACCTGATTCCCTGCAGCTTCTTGCCAAGGAGGAGCTGATGGCAAATTGTGTTGACAGGCTTTTAATTAACAGCTTCTCAGCAGGAGCTGTTCCTATTCCTCATAAGTCACAACAGAGCAACTTTTAATTTGTTAGCAAGCCAAAGTGTATTCAAAATAAAATTCTTTCCACTTTGTAATTTCTTGAATGATGCCTTTCACACTCAATGTTTTAAAGCTTCTGATCTTGCAATTAAGGCTTAAAGCTCATTAAGCTTACTCAGGAAAACATTTTGCTAATATGAAGTGTGTAAGATCTCCTATTTTTCAGTCTTTAATTTTTTTTGTGGCAGCTATATTTTATGCAACAACAGTATTAATCTGTGTAGACTGTGCACAAGACCTCTTGTTCCTGAGAGCTTTTTAATAGATTTACCTTCTCCTCCCTGCTAAATCTATTTTTTGCTTTTTCCTGTGGTTCGTTCTGTTGTCCCATCTGTTTGGTTGAACTGCTTTATTTTCTCTTGGTGTTTCACATACACTAATCCTTTTACCTTCTATCCTTCACAGCTTTGTTGAGTTGCAGTGGTGTAGTTCAGTTTTGCTTCTGCCTGCCTTTCACTAGGATGTTCCAAGATGAGCTATGATGTTTTAACTTTGAGAGCTGTTAAAAATTATTCCTTCCAACTTTCCCTCTCCCTCTCTTTTAACTTTATTTTTATTACTGCTTGCACATGCCATTTATGGTGCTGCTGGCATCTGGGAAAAATACTGTAATGACTCTGGTTTCTTGCTTCTCAGAATCTCCAGATCTTTCCATTTTTCCACAGTTTCCAAAAGCTGTAAAGATAGCTGTCCAAGTAAAATGAGGTGGAAAGACCTCAGTCCTGCAAAATGCATGTGTATAATAGATTTCACTTACTGCAATCACACAACTCTTTTCAAGACCAACCCCAGTGGATAAAATAAGTTCAATGATTCCTGAGACCTTTTCAAATACTAGTAAGAAAATTAACTGGAGTTGGGGGGGGGAGAAGGGGGCGGTGTAGAAAAAAATCAGAATTTTGAGGCTGTGGTTTTATCAGCACTCAGAGATTAAAATCTTGCTAAGATGGTTAGTTTTTGGAGTCCAGAAGAGTTTTGGTAAGCAAGTATGTATTAATTACATCTGTAAGACTTCTCATTCTCAAAAGCAGGAAAAATAAAGAAAGGCCTCTTTCTGTGAGGAAATCAGTTCTGGGGCAAAAAGAAATGGTGGAGGGAAAAAAGGTTACTTGCTGTCAACAGGTTTGAATGTTCTGTCATAAATAGAACTCAGTTCAAAGGATCTGGGAATCTCAGAAGGTTTCTTTCAAGACTAACCAATTTCCTGCAACACACTGTCAGTGCTAGGAGGAGGCATCTCTTGCACATAAGAGCAGCTGGTTGTTTAAAAAAGAAAAAAAGGCACGTAGGGGGGGAAAGCAACCCCCTCGCATCCCTTATATAGAGCAGTTTTCCACAGGAGAACATACATCTGTGAAAACAAGGCACTTCAGCAAATTCTGTACTCTTCAGAACGTCATTTTTGCAAGGAAAAGTGTATTTGGCTGTTTGCAAGAAAGGGCTTAGGTTTTTTGTGTTTTATTTTTGCAATGAGTAACGACTGCCGAGGCTTTATTACTTTTTTGTTTACTGTATAGTGGTATTGACAGCTTTTTTTACTCTTTTTTCTCTTAAGAATTGTGAATGTGAGTATTAACCCTGTGTTTGCAGGAGCAAGTCTAATTTTATGGAAAATGGAAATTTTTTAATTTACCTGAAAGTTTTGTTGTGGAAATACAGTTAATCCTATTGTTAGGGTGAAGGCAACTTCTCCATTCTGTTGTTGCCAATTTGAATTGCCTCATGTGAATGCCTTTAAAGAATAACTGATGCTTCCACATCTGAAATGCATATTTGCCACTGTTTTGTTGTTTGCAGGAACCACAGATATCTGAAGATGAAACCATGAAGAGCAAGCAGAGTGAATAATAATAATGCTTTTCCGAAACCGTTTTCTGTTCTTGCTGGCCTTGGCAGCCTTATTAGCCTTTTTGAGCCTCAGTCTACAATTCTGTAAGTGTCCTCATGTTTTGTTTTCCACATATAGTGGTCTATAGGTGTGTTTAAAAATGACCATGATTGCATGCTGTTTAAGCATTCTTTCTGTATTGAAATACTTGGGGTTTGTTTTGGGCTTTTGTTTGTTTGTAAGGGTTTTTGTTTGTTTGTTTTCCAAAATAGTAAGAAACATAGTTTTGTGTGCCCTGTAGGAATCTATATAATCTAGAGAGTTCAAATCAGGCTATTTTATTTAAAAAAAATCTGCATTTTGCAGTGCAGTTAAGTAATTGAATGTGATTGAATCCTTCCATGAAAGTAGACAAACCACATTGGAGTGAAAACTGTTGCAATTCCTATTTTACATTGCATCAGACCAGATGGGATTGAGGAAACTGCCGTGAGAGGCTGGAGTGCTGGAACTTCTCCTGCTTTGTACCCTCACATCAGGAAACTTCACACACTTGGATTGGTTCATCAGAAGTGGTTGGTTTGTTTAAGAACAGATAAACTGTGTTGTGCTTCAGATGGATTTATCGCGGTTCAGTGAGAGGGCCCTCGCCTGCTGGTGACTGAGCAGGAGGTGGTGCTGAAGGCAGGGCAGATGAGATAACCATTCCTAAGGCTCATTTTCCCTGCTTCAGGAGGGAACATTTCCTAGTTAAAGCCATGTTTGGTGATAACGTGGTCTGTGCTAATGCACAGCAATGCAGTGAGTTGCTGTTAGAAGGCAAGTAAAAGTACACAGCCATAGGATAGGATAATGTTCTTTGTTGTTGTTGTCACCTTTCACTGTGTTTTAATGAGCACAGTCCTTCTTGGGTTGTGCTTTTTCCTGCATAGTGTAAAAACCCCCAAACCCCGAAAGATTACATTGGAATTAGAATATGTCTTTTGTACATGACAGTCTTAAAAAAAGGGAGGGAGAGAAGATAAAAAAACCTTTGTGGTTTTCTGCTATTATTTTTGTGTGCTTAAACTCATCTGCATGTAATAAAGGGACCTGTGGCTCTGAATTGCTTTTTCAGCCTCCTCTGGGCACAAGCCAGGGGCCCTGATTGCAGCCTATTTTGCCCCTTAGGCTCGTTATGGCTCTGCCCTTGATGTTGTAGGGTTGGTTATGAATTGTGCATGGGGTGAAGGTCCTAGAGGAGCTGCAGCTGAAACATGAAACTGAATTGTTAACTAAAATGAGTTTTATTTAGAGATGAGGAGGTAGGCATTTAGGAGAATGAATCACATTTCATCTAAAGATAAAATTATTTTCTGCTTAATTAGAACATAACATTTCTGCTAGAGATAAGGATGTTTGAGAGGTGCTTTAAAAAGCACATAAGCTGCAGCAGGCAGCCACTGTGAAGCTCAGTGCCAATACCAACACTGATACAGAAACCTTTACATAATAAGAACTGCAATACAGTCCACTGGGAACAAAGGCATTCAGGTAGCCTGATACTTTGACCAGCTTCAGGATGTAGAGCAATTAGTCCAAACGTGGAGCAAAGGCCATCTCCACAGCAAAAACAAAACTGTCTTGGATCACCTTGTGGTTCTGGGTGAGCTGTGCCAGCCGGGCAGCCTGCAGCTTCAGGTGAGTTACCAGTGCTATCACTTGTTGCTTTCTTTATCAAGAACTTTGTCACATCCTCATCAGTGCCTGTTTCTGTCAGGAAACAATTTTTTCACATCCTCAGAATGTTTAACTTTGGGATTGGTGAGTCAGGCTGGCCTCTTTTTTCTGGTGTTCTTCAACACCAAAATCTGCACGAACCCCTTCTTCTCAATCCATCATTTGCAACTTATTTGCAAATAAGGTAAAATCTGAGCTATTTTACCCCCACTTAGGCAGAGCATCCTGCTACAGGTCCCTCATAGCAAGATACTGAGGTCTGGAGCAGTTCCCTAGTGGAGCTGGTGCAGGGTCTGGAGCACAAGTCTGATGGGCAGTGGCTGAAGCAGCTGGGAGTGTTTAGCCTGGAGAAAAGGGGGCTCAGGGGGGTTATATCACTCTCTACAACTACCCAAAAGGAGGTTGTACAAGGTGGGGATCAGTCTCTTCTCCCAGGTAACAAGTGATAGGACAAAAGAAAATAGTCTCAAGTTGTGCCAGGGGAGGCTTTTATGGGGATTAGGAAAAATATCTTCACCAAAAGGGTGATTTGGCATTGAAAGAGGCTGCTCAGGGCAGTGCTGGAGCCACCATCCCTGGAGGATTTCAGAGATATGGAGATGTGGCACTTGCGGTCATGGTTTAGTGGTGATCACGGTGGTGCTGGGGTAATGGTTGGTGTTGATCTTAGAGGTCCTTTCCAACCTAAATGATTCTGTGATAATATGATTTATATTCATGGTATGAAAATGAGTGTGTATACATTTAGAATCAGGAAAATGCCCAAGCCATTGATTTATTTTGTTTTGTTAGAAGGGAGGTACCTCCTGAAGCATTTGGAGTGGAAAGGAATGTTTTATGCTGTTGTGAGATTGTGAATCTCTGTTAGCAAGCAGTGCACAGCTTTGTGGAGGAGGGCTGGTAATTTTAAAATATGCTACTGCTTTTCTAAGCATGGAATGTTGAAAATGTCTGTTCCTTTCTGTGATAAATTTGTTTATAAAAGCAAAACAGTAGCACTAAATGTATAATTATACAAGTGGTACATACCTTCCATTTTCAAACTTCTGCTTTAGAGCAGAGCACAACTCCTGTAAATGCTTGATATTTTATCCCTCTCATCCACATGTGGAACTGTGGCATTTGAAGCCAGACTTGTGAGTTGTAGCTGACTCTGAAGCAAAGGGAGTAGTAAAGGCCAAGCTCAGCTGATTTTCTGACTCAGTATTACGAATAGCCCACACTGGGATGGCTGACAAGGTCACAGTCTGGCTCATGCTTCAGCTGTGAGGGTTCAGGAATTGCTTGCAGCAGTTTGCCACCCAGTCAAACAGAAGAGGATGCTGGTTTACTTTAATATATTGTGCTGGGAAGGACCTGGAACTGCTTCATGAGCAGTGATTTCTGCAGCCACGACGAAGTGGAGGTGATGGGTGTTGTGTCAGCAGTCCTAGTAAGTCTGTCCTTGCTTGCAAGACAAACTCCTGAGGCAATTGTTTCAGAGCTAATAGTTGTCACATCTTGAGTTTAGACACAAGGATTAAAACACTTGGGAAACCAACCAGTGTAGGACCTCAGAATCTTCAGGGTTGCTAGGCTGGGGATGGACCCAGGATTGATGGA